>OY728142.1:335866994-336491994 GCA_963277665.1 Viscum album | reverse complement strand
GATTTCTCGTCTCACTTTTACATTAGTGAGACATATGTTTTATTAAACAGTAATTCTCATTGTGTGGTTTATATAATTCCCATTTTATATGTTATAAGTATAATATATTTATTTTCATGGTATTCAATGTATCATCTTATATTCTTTCTTTAAAGGGTCTTATGATTTAGAAGATACCAATGTAGTAAGGGTTTATTCCATAATATCATCATTATCTTTGGTTTATAATGTTTACATATCCATTGAGGGAATTAATTTATAATACAATCATAAAATATAATTATTTAATTCACATATTTTTTCCATGAAATTTTTTAATTATTTCTTACATTTTTTATATGTTTGATACTTAAAATACTTAAGAAATATTTTTAAAGACTATCGAACATCGTTTTTGACCTTAGTAAGAAATCTGTGTTTATCTAACCTCTTGTTTTATAAAAACAATAACTATACCCATGAATTATCACAAAACATAAAATAAATTATTATTATTAATAATATAATACCATTTATCATACTTAATAATTCATAATAATATTGTTAATGTTTAAAAAAAATTACAAATACATAATTATGTAATAGAAGATACAGAAATGGTGGAAATGGGAAGTCTATCATCATTAATATATATAGCATACTATCAAATTCATAGTACACACAATTACCCTAATCCCAATCATAGTGATCTCCAAAAATTCTTTTAATAAAATTTCTAATTAGTCACCATGGAAGAGAACCTAGTTTCCTCAATTAGTGGTAGTATTTCCCAAGCATTGGCTCAGCGAACTTTGTCTGCATGGTTCATATAAAAATACTAAAAACCATTATTTGTTTATATTCATATTTTAAATAATTTGTTTTATAATTCAATTTAAATAATTGACCCTAATTTTATACTATGGTGGAATAATATATGTATACTCACTATTCAAATGAGATTGTATTGATGAATTTTTAGACAATACTGATAAATGACAGGAGTTACAATATCATAGTGGATGTTGATGATCCAACTATATTAACAATAAATCATCATGATTATATTTCCCTTGAAGATATTGTTATTCTTATATAAAAAAATGAACCCATGAAAGGTGTTATGGTTGAAGAAATAAGTCTCATGATGTAACTAAAAAGGAATAGCCAGTAAAACGGAAACAATTCATTCAATAAAATCTTCTTATCCAAACCTTTTAAGAAAAAACAATTTGATCCATTTCATAAATAATGATAACACTTGAAGGAAAAATGAACCATCTTACAATGACCATATGATATGTACTTATTAATAACATGATTATTTCAGTTGAATATGAATCATGTAGCATATTTCTAACAGAAAATTAAATGTCATATGTTCATATCCTGTAATATTTTTTTGATAGAAATTATTTTAGTGATTTGAATGCCACTCTATAATGTGGTACTAATTAAGTATTTTTTCATGACTATGGTGGTGAATGTATGTCTCCAATTCAATCCACAAAAAAATATGTCAATGAAATAATTATGCACTTCTTAAAAAAACATAAATAATCAATATAATAGAAATCAGTATGTATAGAGAGATCAAAATCATATTGGTATGAGAAAAAATTAATTAAAATAGGATCCAAATATCTAAAATAATCTAATTACGAAAATAAATTAAAATAAAATGATCCCGTTTTCTAACAAAATGGCATGTCATATTTAGTTCAACTAAATTAATTATCATGTGACCAAATAAATGAAATTATTTTTATGAATTAAAGGTACACTTCTCTACAATACATGATCAAATATTCAAAAAAAATTATCAATTGACATAATAAAACACAGGATTCATTGATAATACAAATTAAATGATCCACTATAAAAAAATCAGGATTCACATACTCAATGAAAAATACTCTTTCCAATTCACTGAAAAATGAACTAGTATTGGAATAAAATAAATGAACCACTAATAAAATAAAATTCATGATCCACTACTGTAACAAATGATCAATCTCATTAAAAAACATTAGGTCAGATTTAGTAGAATGAAAAGTAACTAATAAAATTTTGATGTTAAATTCTTGATTAACAACATGGAAAAATTTCATGAAAATAAATTTTTTGTTGTATCTGGTTTTTCAGTACTGAGAAAGAGTTATTATGGTGGACTATGTGTTAATAAGCCAGACGTTGATCACCAACAAATTATTCTATTTTTTTTACCTACAAATACAATAATGTTTAAATATAAAAATACATACTATGTATGAGTAATATAGAAAACACATAAATAAAAAATACAGTAATATGTATAATAGATCATAAAAAACTATGTATGAACAGTTGAAAAAACATTAATAAGTATTCAATAAATATCTATGTAATTATATTATGGATTCACCTGCATATAAGTAATCTTATACCAATCATGTCTCAACAACTTATAAGCAAATATTTAAATGTTACTTCCATATGAATGCAGTTGAACCAAAATACTATCTCCAAGAACTATATAAACATGATATCCGAAACTATATGAAGATGTAACTAGAGACATATCTATATCGAACACAATATGTTCCCTTAAAATACATTCCTTGACTAATGATTATGTAGGAGAAGAAATAGATGTTCTAGAATAATTTAGTTGGAATCCCCACAATGCCCAGAGGTTCCACTATTACTAAAAAAATTAATATTCCCTTGAATAGAATGAAAACTCACAAATAGCTAAAGATGTGATTTTTTACAACAACATACAAATATTAATCTAATATAAAATGGTTTCTAAAAATATTGTGATTAACTGTTTTTGATGTCTAGGTGGACCATCCAATCTAAAAACCATTACTTTTTTAGGGAATCATTCAATACATTCTAATTCATGATATGAATCTATTCATATTAACCTACAATGGTGACCATAAGCAATATGGGACTTGTTTTTCATAAACTGTATGGATATAGTTATGAATAAGAAATTTTTAAAAACACTATATATTGTAAATTGGGAAATTTTTGTATATATAATCTGGAAAAGAGTTAGTTTCGAAGAAATTTAACAAAAAAATTATGAAGAGAAAGGGATTTATTATAGAAAAGATGTTTTATTTATTCTTAAGGATAATATCCTTTTAACAATTTTTAGTGATTCTTTCAGAGATATAGTGTTATCTACATCCTGGTTTGTAATTGGATTGTCATCCCTATTAGTAAAAAGAAGATTGTAGTGTTGTGAGTTGTTTCCCCATTCGATCCCCCATTTCGGATGCTGGGTTGATACTGTTATGGATCCATACAACATTTAATATAGGGAGAAAAATAAATTATTTCATATATAGTGTATAAGAATGTAATTTTTTTTAAATAATATGTTGAATTTTTTTAATAAAAATTCACAAATGTTGAGTTTATATTAAAATAAATATTAAAAAATTAATTTGAAAATATAAGATGGAGGGAGCTGTATCGATTACCTTGTATGTGTATCAGAAAATGTTCATCAATTCATTTAGTCTTGTCCTTGGAATTATCCTTCATATGGGGATCCACTTCATCTGTATATCGTGATGTTTCCAAAAATCATCGATTCATTGTAACATTTTTTTAAACAACATCTTCAGCCTCAAACACATGTAATTGATTGTTCTAGAAGAATTAATTGACATTAATTATTATGTAAAAAAATAACCATTTAAAAAGAAATCATTCAAGAAAAAATATGATATTTAAGAGTGACCAATTGAGTATAAGAAATGTGGAGGGTTCTATAATCATTGAAACAATTTCTAATGTAATGGGAAAAATCATGTATAGAATGTTCCAATGATTTCATGAAAATAATATCCCATTATAAAAAATAATATAACTGAGTAGAAGATTTTTTTTACTATAGTATCAATTCCAACGTTAGGTTTTCAACTAACTCATAATGATCTAATTCTTTGATTTCCATTCATGAAAGGAGAAAATGAAAATTACCAAAAGTGTAATTTTTTCAAATAAATGGAAATAGAAAAATTAAAAACACTTGTACTTGGTTGTGGTCATTTGTAATAGTAACTCATGATGATTCACAACTATAATGATCATCTTTATCAATGTTCAGATTTTTGGTGTCATATGAATTTGTTATTTTTATTAATAGATTTTATGAAATTATAATATATATTACATGGGAGTCTTCAATTATTTTAAGAAAACTAAATATATAATTGTCATTATTAATGATGAATATAACTTTGTACATATTTTTTTACGAAGAATAGTGATGGTTTTGAAATTTTTAATTTGGTACAACTATTTATAAATAATGTAACACTGTTAATGTGATGATAATATAAATATGAAACTTGTTTTCTATTGTTTCCATAGTAGTATTCTCTGAAAACATGATTATAAAGTTGTAAATGGGGATTGCATGATTTTATTATTTTCCTTTTTGTGTTATTCTCATGGAGTTCAAAATAATCATCTTATTTAATAATGATATCAGAGTAAATGTAATTGATCATGTAGAGGAAAGAAATAACACGACTGCGCATGTAATCAATGAAAATAATAAATAAATAAATGAAATATAAATGTAGTTAGCAATAAATAAATAAGATTAATTATTTATTTAATGATGTTAGTAAAACATACCATATATGTAGTAGAATATGATGTAGTAGGCGAAGGCAATATAAGTCGTGGTAAGATTGATAGTTTAAGAAACAAAATCCTTAATGAATTTTGGAAACAAGTATTTGTATTATCATAATACCACATGTATAGTATGAATGGTTTACTTAATAGTGTGTAAGAGTAAAAACAATTGATGGAAAAAATGAGGTAAATCCACTGATTTTGAGGCATCATGAATATTGTATTTATATTAATATGTAAAGTTTTTGAAGAAGGTATCACTGTTGGTAAACATGTCAATGAATATATTGACTGGAGAACTCCATGGTGGTTGATTGTGGAATTTAAAAAATAAAGATGGACATAACATAAGTATCAGTGTAAAGGCAGAAGTTCAAGAAGTTTATGACTGATGACCTTCCATGTGGTTGATGATGAAGCCAGTCATATAGTGCAAGTGAAATGGGACCCAAAGGTAATGATGAGGGAATTCACGATCTACAATGGTAGGGTTTATATACATTCATAGAGGTTCTATATAGAACTATATTGGGGGTATGATGATTTAGCTAAAATTCGAGTAAATTATAGAGGATTTGGCTTTCCTAGAAAACTAGAAAGGGTTCACAGAATTTGATCTATGTGGTGGTTGAGTGTGAAAAGAAAATCAGAGATGATTATGAAGGGATAAAGTTTCTCTAGCAACCCCACAGTTTTACTATACAGAGGAGAGGAATATTGTTGAAGTAGATACATGAATCTGAGTATATGAGTGAGGAGAATAATAATGAAGCTAACCATAGACTAGGGAGAGGGAATACACTAGCAAGATTAGGATGATTTTAAAAGAGTTAAACATGGAATGAAACAACATCATGATTGGGAGCATGTTGTTTTTTTGGAGTGAAATTAGAGAAAATATGGTAAATGCCATAGAATTAATGGGATGGAACTTGTGAGCAGGAGACAATTGAGGTTTATTTTATATATAAGAGTTTTGAAAAAAGTTATTAACAACTTAAAAATTATTTGTTAATGATATTTTTTAAAAATTATTTATTTTTAAAAAGTTATTTTAGAGGAATTTTCATAAAACATTCAAAAAAATTCTTTTTTTAGATTTATTGAACATGTGAACAAATTTTTTATCCTATACTAAAGGAATGAAATTTTCCACCTTCATCACTAATAAACTTGAAATATATTATTTAAGATGGTTTAAAAGGTGATATTCATATACAATTAACATCAATATAGTTTCTCATACGGTAGTAAAAAATTATTTTCAATGTGTTAAGTGTATTTTCCTCAAAAATGGGTTTGAATATCTTTTTATTATATTAATACACATATTTGGAATCAACACATTATTGAACATATGTTAAACTAGGGATATTTTTTATTGATATCATCATTATTATAACTTTCCATGGTTTATTATTAGTTCGAAGAGGGATGTACAGGTTTGTTATAGTTCATATTACACTTTACTATTTTTGAATGTTTGTAATGGTTGGTGAAATTGTATATATTTCATAGTATGGTTTTTCAAATATGAATTTTTAAATTGATTAGGTTTCACTGCCATCATACGAGGAACAAATTGAAATTAGAAAGTAATGGGAGGGGCCCTCAATATCCCCTTCATGAATCAAAATGTCTTATTGGTCAAAATAGATTGGGATTATAATGGGGTCGTACCCATATATATAGATGTCATGGACAAAAGACTCTATCGTATTATATGTCCATGAAAATTTCTATGACAGTATGTTTTAGATGTCCATAATTCTGAAATTCATATTTATTAATTCAATTATTTATATTTTTTATAATTGTTTGATTAGATAAACTGTCAATGGTTTTGTTTCATGCTCATTATATTGTTTGTCTGACATTATTTGATCATTATTTATTAATTCCATATTATTCTAAGGATATTGGTTAAATTAAATGGGTTTTAGTGTTTATACATTTCTATATTCACACTTACATATTTATAAATAACCACCATATTTCCAATATAATTAAAAATCATCAAATATCAATTATTTATTATGTCTTATTTCTCCCATGATAGGATGATGGGTTACGTGATTGAAATGTTGGGATATGATAAATTTAATAATAGGATTATAAAATAAATTTCTTTTGGTATTTAATGTTTTATAATGTATTTTTTATATCATGTAGTATCATGTTTACTATGAATTCAATGATTTTGTTCTCTCAAGATTCAAATACATTTATCTTAAGATTATGTAATAAGGAAAATACATGATCTGTGTAGAGACCCGCAGCTTAACGTACATGAACATTACATTACTTTTGTGGAATACTAAGTACATAAGAAAACACACACACAAGGACCGTAATAGTTTAATGTCTTTGGAAACTCGGAATAAAATCTTCTAATCGTGGTGAAAGATCTTCAACATCTCCCATAAAGATCTTCCTTTTTTTATACCTAAAACCTTTCTTTATATCCGGGGGAAAAGAAAACATAAAATGGTGATCTCAAATGCTCAGTAAGGGTAAACAAAAGAAATATCAATCACATCATATACATAAGAATATAGCTTTTGGAAATCTTAACCTGCAAAAGAGCTCATAATATCATAACATGGGATAAATCATAGAAGTGAAATGTAATCCCAATAATCATAACTTAAAACATGAAACTTTGTGGCATACACACATAATCATAGAGAATCATTTCTTGTTAGTCAAGACTCATTTCCAAGACTATCATAGTGGACAAAGTCCCTTTCTGAACCGAGTCACCCTCGTTTCAGTCCTGTTTCACTGAACCGGTATAACCTACCATTCCAGCCATGTCTATCTCATGAGATATAAAATCTTTACCCAATGCATTGGAGGGAGATATTGGTCCCACCCATCTCATAATGATACCATTCTTATGTGTTCCAAAAAATCATACATCATACATCATTTCATAACCCATGTAATAAAAATGGGAATCTTAAACATCGTGACATCATAAAACAACTCATATAAGATAAAGGAATTTATAAAAATAATTCCATCACAAAATTATCAAATCAATGTAATAATAGAGATAAAAACAGAACCCTTTATTATCTTAGATGGAAAATAATTTTGATAAAACACTTTTACTCCATTCTTGAGGAAAATATCCTTTCTTCTTCAAAAACATTTTTCCTTTCTTAACATGTCATACAACTTTAATCTTAAAGAAGTTGATTAAAAATAAACTTGAAAACTTGTAAAGGATGCTTCTTGGAAATAATGTTTTAAAAATCCATTCATGTAGTATAGGTTAAAAAAACATTCTTCCCGTACTTTTGTTGGAAAAGTCAAAAAAGTACCTCGTACGAAAAACGACAAAAGATTCCTTTCATATCTTTTACTAAAAACTCACAGAAGGGTGAAATAGGATTTAAAAATTTTTAGGTGAATGGAAATAATATTACATATTGAGAAAACATGGATTTGGATGATAAAATACACCCCAGTAAATGCCAATGTATAAACAATCATGGATAAAAATGAGATTGTGATATTTTCCATTACCTTAGGTCCGACTTGCTTTGTACGTGTCCGAACCTCCTGTATAATGTTTTAAATCATGTTATTGACTTATTCCAGAATCATATTCATTGTTATTATATCATATATGGTCCACTTATGACTTTATATTACCCGTTCTTTTGTAAATTCATGTTAAAGTAGCGTTTTGGGTAAAATCGTCTCATTTGTCGTTTGTGTTTTTAACTTGTAATTATTAATATGATTACTTGGATCATGATTACTTATATCCAGAATGTAAAAAATTATTTATATATAATTAATATTCAGAATATACATATATAATATATTGATAAATGGAATGAAATACATCGTTCATGGAGACGGTAGTCCGTACGTACGCATGAACGCTGTTTTCGTTTCCTTATTGAATTGAATGGAATTAAGTAGAGGACATACATATAAATATACATAAATCTAGTATCATTATTATGTCATATATTTCATTAGTAATTATTATATATACTTTATAATCATTCATGAATGGTTAATGTGGAGAATGAATATCATCGCGTCGTGGAGACGGAAGTCCGTACGTACGCACGAGCGATGATATCGTTCCCATGGTCGTGGAATTGTGTTAAAGTGTATGTATACTATTTCAGTATCAATATCAATTTATAATAATCATATATAGTTACTCATTACACCATTATACCCATCCTATTAAGGTGGTGGTGGAAAATAGATTACACCACGGCGTGGAGACGGTATTCTGTACGTACGCACGCACGGTGATTTCCTTTTTCCGTAGGATGGATAGTAGGTTAATTAGAGTTGTTTCATATTTATAATAACATATAATTATATAAGAAATAATTATGTTATTACTTTATCATGAAACAACTAAAGAAGAATAAGTTTAAGAAAAAAGAAATTGAAAAAGATCGGTAATGGATATTACCTCTTATTTGAAGTGCTTCTTTGAGACCTCCTTTTAGGGCACTAAAATTGGTCTTTTAAGAAGAACAGGACCTCTAGGATGATACTAGGGAAGTGGAGAAGAGATTTTGGCAGGTTTTGGCAGAGCTTGAATGCTCAAAGTGGTGTGAGGAGGAGAGGGAGGAGGTGCCCTTTTATAAGGGAGGAGAGGTGCACCTTTGGAATAACTAAAAATATTATTTTATTATAAAGCCAAATTCGGTTTTAAATAGCTCCAAATTGATTTATTTCGAAGCTAAGGTGGGGATGGGTCGAAATCTTCTCATCCAATAGAATTTAGACAAGTTTAGATTCCAATTTTAACTTTATCATTTAGATTTAACATTAAGTTAAATAATTTTACTTTTACCGTGTCTTCTTGTGTGCTTACACTATAAGGTTAATAAACTTACTATAAGAAGCCAAACGAACCCCAAATTGTTTATTATTAATATATATAACCTTATATAAGTAATTTGGCCGAGCATTAGATTTTTAAGAATAAAATAACAATTAATAATATAATATTTGTTTTAAAAACTATTTTATGTCAATTTTGACACTATTTAGTAATTGATTTTTGTGAAAATCATAACAGAATGATAATTTCGAAAAAAGTTAATTAAATCAATACTAACATGTCATATTACCCTAGAAAATTAGTTTAATTCATAAAAAGTCTTAAATTACCTTTATTTTGGTATTTATAACATCAATTATGTCAATATTTCATTAATAAGATAATTACTGCATCATCTTTGTGTCATAAATAAATTAAATTATTTGATGTCTAAAAATTCCAAATAAAATACCATTATGTAGGAAATCATTTTATATTTCTAATGAATATTTACAATCGAATTTATCTTATGTATAACCCTATATTAAAAATGTTTTAGGAAATAAACTTTGATTTTAACTCTTTTCACTCTTCTTTGAATTAAATAATAATAAATGTCCTAATCTAATCCAAGTGGGCCTAAATGATAATATTTTACACTTAAGGTTCTTTTTGGTTGAGATACACTTGTACAATAGAATTAGGACATGTGTTAGGGTAATATTAATATCATTCTTATCCTTAATTACCCTATTTACTTTTAACTGTGGTAAATAAGAGTAAAAAGTTACTATTCACCAAAAATTATTTTTATCTCATTGAACCACATTTTACTTACTGACATCAACCGTGTCTCTCGGATTTTTGAAATTCCATTCATAGAAGCGGTAAAATTATGTTTTATGAAAAATTCAGTTTTTTTAACCACCACTTAGTAGTTTCACTATTCATCAAAAATTGATGTTTTTCAGAACAATGCCAAAATTTCATCCTAAGCTATATTTCATATTCCGAAGTCAAAAATGAAGTCTATTTTACCAAATTCATAACATAGAAGCTGCATTAATTAATTTTATAATTAAATCCCGCTGTTAAAACAAATAGCATGTTTTTAAGAAACAATATCTATCAAAAGATTGACACTTGTTTATGTCTGGTTTAAATGTGAAATTACATCCAATGACCAACATTGTATTAAATTGTAAAAATATATTCTAAATATACTTTAAAACCACTCAAATTAATAATTTATCACTATTAATTATTTCAATTGAAAAAGTTGTTTTTAACTAAAATTTAGTAATTTTCACTATTCATCAAAATATGAAAGTTATCCGAAAATCACCAAAATTTCACCCTATGCTAATTTCGATATTACGACTCCAAAAATGAATTCCATTTTGAAAAATAAAATTTAAAAAATTTCAAAAAGTGGTTATTACAATTCATAATGACTAGTTTTAATAATATTTTAATAGCCTATCGTTGTTTAGTGAAACTCGTTATTGCGTACTACACACGTTATCGAGGAAGGTCGCGATTGCGTGTAATGCAAGGCAAGTCAAGGATGTGTGTTGTGCAAGCTCCTTTTGGTGTAGCGTACAACACAAGACATTAGTGAAATTAAAAAGAATATTTTTTTCATAAAATCTCGGGGTGTTACATTCTACCCCCCTTAAAATGAATTTCGCCCTCGAAATTTGTCGGGGTTATAAATGGTTTACTATTCGAAAGTTTCTTTAATAGAAACCCACATCGTAAAAAGGAATACCAAAACCAATATTTAAAAATGAATGTTTGAAACATAACGATTACCCAAATAAACTAATCATTGGGTTTCCACATAATTGAAAATATGGATATGGAAGAAAAATCTAACCATCATGTTCTGATGAAGAGTGGTAGAGAACATGGCTATGGAAAAGATAGCAATCAAAAAGTCATAAATTTGTGACGATCTAAGGTACCATCTGATTAATCAGATATAAGAGCACTAGGACAACATTTTTTTGGTTTTCAAGATCATTTCCCTAAAGTTGAAGAATTTGAATTAGAATAAATACTTACTTTATTTTGGTATAATCTCACTGTTGTTCGTGACTTGAACATTTTCCACTTCATCTCTTAAATAAATGAAGTTGATTTTGTTATGCGTGAAGTTTTAGCAGATCATGTGATAGAATGACAGGTCATTCCATCTATCTCAAGCAAAAGTTATTAAATATACATAAGTCATTCTATAGTGAGATTAATCATATATGGTTCCTAAAATGGACTTATACTTCATATATCATACTTATTAATATAATAAGACTAGTTTCTACTAAACATGGACTTCCTGTAGGCCAGTGGTAGGCGATAAAGGCCAGTCGCACTTCAGTTGTGGGTTCGATTCCCACAGCCTTGTCCGACGCGATGGGCTGTCGCCCGTCCCGCACGTTGTCCTTTTTCTAAAACTACATTACTATAACATCCCATCAATAATATCGAAAAAAGAACTTCTATCCTTAAACAATACTAATTTATGTCCAACACAATCCATTCTAGTCTTTAGGCTTATCCATAATACTGTAGTCCATTGTCATAATATAGTGAAAATGATTACCAGAGATTTAATACCATCTTTGATCCCCATATATCATAAGATATGTCTTGTTGGTCACATTCCAAACATTCAAAGGCCTTAATCATGTATTCTCTTGAATACCCATTGAACCTTAGTGAAAACATTAATGCAGTTAAAAGTTAACACTTTCCACATACCAAAATCCTCAAAATTCTATATACTCAAACCATGATATCACTTAGTCCTTATATTAATCATGAGCTCATGAATACTGTTAAACATTTCATTTTCTCGCATATCATCTTATTTCCAAAAATATCTCAATCACTTTGAATACCACATTAGACCAACACATAAATATTCCAATACTTTATGATACCACATTATTTTCGAATCCTATTAGATAAACACTTAATCATTCCACCACATCGTTGTCATATTCAACATCGCCAATAGTGATCGCATGTGACTTCCCTTTGTCCTTTGACTTTAGTGGTTGCTCATGTTGATCATCACTAACCCTTGGATTAGGGCATTTATTAGCATAATGCCCCATTTCTTTGCACTTGAAGCATTGAAGTGTTGGGGGTGCATTCTCTACAGTGTTTTCTTTATTCACATCATTAGAAACCCTTTTTCCATTACCTCGACAGTCAGCTGCTCGATGACCTTCTTTTCCACACTTAAAAAATTTTCTAGTCCCTTTAAGACAATCTCCACCATGCTTATTTCCACACATTGTGCATAAGGAAACATTCATCTTCTTTTCACCATTATTCAGAGATTTCTCCTTGAACTCCATATTTTGTTTCTTGTCAAAACCATGAGATGGATATGTATCACCAACTTCCATTTCTACCTTGATAGCACAACACACAATTTCTTCATAGCTACTGAAGTCTCTTATAGCTAATTCCCTTCGAAGACTTGGTTTTAAGCCACTGAAAAATCGATCAACTTTACTTTCAGGTTGGATGATAGTGCCAGATGCATACCTTGCAAGTCCTGTAAAATTTGCTTCGTATATACCAACAGATTCATCATCCTTCTTCTTCAGCTCAAGAAACTCCTTTTCCATCTTTGTTCGAAGAATACGAGGGAAGTACTTACTGAAAAACAAGATCTTGAACTCGTCCCATTCCATGGACTCAATTTAATCTCTTGGCCTCGTATTCTTGATAAGATTCCACCATTGATCAGCTTCACCTTCCAAACGATATACTGCTAATATGACTTTATCATATTCAGAACATTGAAGAACTGAAAATATCTTTTCAGTGGTAATGATCCATTGTTCAGCAACAAGTGGATCGGAAGTTCCACTGAAAGAAGGTGGACGTTGCCTCATGAAGGACTCAATAGAATATTGTTCCCTTATCTGCTCATTTGGAAGTCCAGAATGATTCATAGCTTGTGTAAGTATATCAATAAAATTTTTCACTCCATCTCCCATAACATTTGTTTGTTCAGGAGGACAATCATTGCATTGATCAACACGGTTCCTTCGGGTTCCAGCCATCGTCTAAAACCGAAAAAGAATAGTGTGAGAGGCAAAAATCATGATACGGAAAACAACATAATAAAGGGGGAGTACCCTCAATATCTAACATCTTAGGTTAAATTCTAAGATCGTTAGCGCAATTCTAGGACTATAACCATTATGTATACTTAAGCTTAGAGACATCCCTAGACATACCTTAGAAATATCTCTAGGGATCTCACTAAAGTTCTCGCATCCTATTTTCCAAAGGTTGACTAAACCTTTCCTCTGATACCAACTGTAGATACCCACAGCTTAACATACATGAACATTACATTACTTTTGCGGAATACTAAGTACATAACAAAACACACACACAAGGACCGTAATAGTTTAGTGTCTTTGGAAACTCGGAATAAAATCTTCTAATCGTGGTTAAAGATCTTCAACATCTCCCATAAAGATCATCCTTTTTTTATACGTAAAACCTTTCTTTATATCCTGGGGAAAAGAAAACATAAAAGGGTGAGCTCAAATGCTCAGTAAGGGTAAACAAAAGAAATATCAATCACATAATATACATAAGAATATAGCTTTTGGAAATCTTAACCTGCAAAAGAGCTCATAATATCATAACATGGGATAAATCATAGAAGTGAAATGTAATCCCAATAATCATAACTTAAATCATGAAACTTTGTGTCATACACACATAATCATAGAGAATCATTTCTTGTTAGTCACGGCTCATTTCCAAGACTATCTTAGTGGACAATGTCCCTTTCTGAACTGAGTCACCCTCGTTTCAGTCCTGTTTCACTGAATCGGTATAACCTACCATTCCAGCCATGTCTATCTCATGAGATATAAAATCTTTACCCAATGCATTGGAGGGAGATATAGGTCCCACCCATCTCATAGTGATACCATTCTTATGTGTTCCACAAAATCATAAATCATACATCATTGCATAACCCATGTAATAAAAATGGGTATCTTAAACATCGTGACATCATAAAACAAATCATATAAGATAAAGGAATTTATAAAAATAATTCCATCACAACATTATCAAATCAATTTAATAATAGAGATAAAAACAGAACCCTTTATTATCTTAGATGGAAAATAATTTTGATAAAACACTTGAACTCCATTCTTGAGGAAAATATCCTTTCTTCTTCAAAAACATTTTTACTTTCTTAACATGTCATACAACATTAAACATAGAGAAGTTGATTATAAATAAACTTGAAAACTTGTAAAGGATGATTCTTGGAAATAATGTTTTAAAAATCCATTCATGCCGTATAAGTTAAAAAAACATTCTTCCCGTACTTTTGTCGGAAAAGTAAAAAAAGTTCCTCATACGAAAAACGACAAAAGATTCCTTTCATATCTTTTACTAAAAACTCACCGAAGGGTAAAATAGGATTTAAAAAATTGTAGGTGAATGGAAATAATATTACATATTGAGAAAACATGGATGTGGATGATAAAATACACCCCAGTAAATGCCAAAGTATAAACAATCTCGGATAAAAATGAGATTGTGATATTTTCCCTTACCTTAGGTCCGACTTGCTTTGTACTTGTACGAACCTCCTGTATAATGATTTAAATCATGTTATTGACTTATTACAGAACCATATTCATTGTTATTATATCATATATGGTCCACTTATGACTTTATATTACCCATTCTTTTGTAAATTCATGTTAAAGAAGCGTTTTGGGTAAAATCGTCTCATTTGTCGTTTGTGTTTTTAACTTGTAATTATTAATATGATTACTTGGATCATGATTACTTATATCCAGAATGTAAAACATTATTTATATATAATTTATATTCAGAATATACATATATAATATATTGATAAATGGAATGAAATACATCGTTCATGGAGACGGTAGTCCGTACGTACGCATGAACGTTGCTTTCGTTTCCTTATTGAATTGAATGGAATTAAGTAGAGGACATACATATAAATATACATAAATCCAGTATCATTATTATGTAATATATTTCATTAGTACTTATTATATATACTTTATAATCATTAATGAATGGTTAATGTGGAGAATGAATCTCATCGCGTCGTGGAGACGGTAGTCCGTACGTACGCACGAGCGATGAAATCGTTCCCATGGTCGTGGAATTGTGTTAAAGTGTATGTATACTATTTCAGTATCAATATCACTTTATAATAATCATATATAGTTACTCATTACACCATTATACCCATCCTATTAAGGTGGTGGTGGAAAATAGATTACACCACAGTGTGGAGACGGTATTCCGTACGTACGCACGCGCGGTGATTTCCTTTTTTCGGAGGATGGATAGAAGGTTAATTAGAGTTGTTTCATATTTATAATAACATATCAGTATATAATAAATACTGATGTTATTACTTTATCATGAAACAACTAAATAAGAATAAGTTGAAGAAGAAAGAAATTGAAAATGATCGGTAATGGATATTACCTCTTCTTTGAAGTGCTTCTTTGAGACCTCCTTTTAGGGCACTAAAATTGGTCTTTTAAGAAGACCAGGACATCTTGGATGATACTAGGAAAGTGTAGAAGAGATTTTGGCAGGGTTTGGCCGAGCTTGAATGCTCAAATTGGTGTGAGGAGGAGAGGGAGGAGGTGCCCTTTTATAAGGGAGGAGAGGGGCACCTTTGGAATATCTAAAAATATTATTTTATTATAAAGCCAAATTCGGTTTTAAATAGCTCGAAATGGATTTATTTCGAAGATAAGGTGTGGAGGGGTCGAAACCCTTTCATCCAATATAATTTAGACAAGTTTAGATTCCTATTTTAACTTTATCATTTAGATTTAACATTAAGTTAAATAATTTTACTTTTACCGTGTCTTCTAGTGTGCTTACACTATAAGGGTAATAAACTTACTATAAGAATCCAATGGAACCCCAAATTGTTTATTATTAATATATATAACCTTATGTAAGTTATTTGGCCGAACCTTAGATTTTTAGGAATAAAATAACAATTAATAATAAAATATTTGTTTTAAAAACTATTTTATGTCAATTTTGACACTATTTAGTAATTCATTTTTGTGAAAATAATAATAGAATGATAAGTTCAAACAAAGTTAATTAAATCAATACTAACATGTCATATTAACCTAGAAAATTAGTGTAATTCATAAAAAGTCTTAAATTACCTTTATTTTGGTATTTATAACATCAATTATGTCAATATTTCATTAATAAGATAATTACTGCATCATCTTTGTGTCATAACTAAATTAAATTATTTGATGTCTAAAAATTTAAAATAAAATACAATTATGTAGGAAATATTTTTAGCTTTCTAATGAATATTTAAAATAGAATTTATCTTATGTATAACCCTATATTAAAAATGGTTTAGTAAATAAACTTTGATTTTAACTCTTTTAACTATTCTTTGAATTAAATAATAATAAATGTCCTAATCTAATCCAAGTGGGCCTAAATGATAATATTTTACACATAAGGTTCTTTTTGGTCGAGATACACTTGTCCAATAGAATTAGGACATGTGTTAGGGTAATATTAATATCATTCTTATCCTTAATTACCCTATTTACTTTTAACCGTGGTAAATAAAAGTAAAAAGTTACTATTCACCAAAAATTATTTTTATCTCATTGAACCACATTTTACTTAATTACATCAACCGTGTCTCTCGGATTTTTGAAATTCCATTCAACGAAGCGGTAAAATTAAGTTTTATGAAAAATTCAGTTTTTTTAACCACCACTTAGTAGTTTCACTATTCATCAAAAATTGATGTTTTTCAGAACAATGCCAAAATTTCATCCTAAGCTATATTTCATATTCCGAAGTCAAAAATGAAGTCTATTTTACCAAATTCATAACATAGAAGTTGAATTAATTAATTTTATAATTAAATCCCGCTGTTAAAACAAATAGCGTGTTTTTAAGAAACAATATCTATCAAAAGATTGACACTTGTTTATGTCTGGTTTAAATGTGAAATTACATCCAATGACCAACATTGTATTAAATTGTAAAAATATATTCTAAATATACTTTAAAACCACTAAAATTAATAATTTATCACTATTAATTATTTTGATTGAAAAAGTTGTTTTTAACTAAAATTTAGTAATTTTCACTATTCATCAAAATATGAAAGTTATCCGAAAATCACCAAAATTTCACCCTAAGCTAATTTCGATATTACGAATCCAAAAATGAATTCCATTTTGAAAAATAAAATTTACAAAATTTCAAAAAGTGGTTATTACTATTCATAACGGCTAGTTTTAGTAATATTTTAATAGCATATCGTTGTTTAGTGAAACTCGTTATTGCGTACTACACACGTTATCGAGGAAGGTTGAGATTGCGTGTAATGCAAGGCAAGTCAAGGATGCGTGTTGTGAAAGCTCCTTTTGGTGTAGCGTACAACACAAGACAATAGTGAAATTAAAAAGAATATTTTTTTCATAAAATCTCGGGGTGTTACAATCTGGGCTACTAGGGTTGGGTCACTACAAAATTATCTCAATACCCATTGAGTATGAAGTCACTTTTTTATTTATCTCTATTGATCCCCACATGTTTCCACAATATCTTAAGAATACTCTTCCATTCATTTAATGATCCATCTCAATGAATGAGATCCACTCCTTCCATACATTATTAAAACACCTTCTTTATAATATGACATTTAATTTCAAATTAATCATATTACGGTAGGTTTTTAATCATAAATACTAATTTACATATGATTTAAATTGGGTAGAGGAAAATTTGATTCTCAGTAATCAATTACATAAAATTTATATACAACCATTAAGCCCTAGAAAATATCCTTTCATTTCCATGTGAAAAATTTTGTATAGTGAAAAACCATCTCCATTTTCACTCAATGGTATGTAGCTATATTTTCCAGACATTCAATAATTGGGTACAAACAATAATTTTAACTATACTCCTTAATCATGGGATAAGAAGTGATTCTATACTTCCCTATTTTTTTTGATTGTTGTGGAAATCTTTTGGATGTTTTTTATTTGAATGTGAGAGGTGGGAACTCAATTTTATATCCCTCCACTACATTGGATAATGTTTTTATCTCATGAGATTCCATATATGATTTATGGGAGGTTATTTTATGGACACCCTATTATGATTTCTTATTTTTTATCCATGACTTATGTTATTGAAGTCACGTCTTTAATTTTTTTCACATTCCAATGCTGACATTATATTATCATATTATATGATTCTTTGATGCCCGTGTTTGTGATTCCCACCCATATTATATTAACATGATATTTCAATTTACTATCATATATTACCTTTAGACTGTTATTATTTGATTATTTCCTTACTTATAATTTCAACTCTCCCCTCTCCTATATATATCCTCTAGATATCCAATGTTATTTTGCAAGATTAATGAATTTTATTCAAATGTTATTGTGTTTAGTTTTATTTATTTATTTTTTTATTTTATATTATATATACCAAGACTCAAAATGTCAATGTGAATCATGATCGTATGGGGTTTTATTTTGTTTACCTATTTCAATAAATCATGAAATAAATTATTTTAATGGTATTTGTGGTCAAACGACTTAACAAAATGACCTGTTACACCCCCATATTAGAGAACCTGACTGAATAAATATATTTCATGATTCACTAATAATTTTCTATTCAATTCAAACAACACAATAAGGTCATTTTCTATAGATACATTGAAGTAGAAGTACCACTAGGTATGAGCTGTTTGAAAATTCAACTTCAATGATAAATGAGAGACTAGGAATCACTTTGTAATATTTGTCAACAAAATCCATTAAAATATTAAAATAGTCAATGATGAGTTTATACCCCCACCATCTAAGATAAACACCAATTTTTAATTGGAATAAATAAATTCCATGAATGGAACACACGCCTTTTATTTATATTTGTTTTTAAATAATCTTCCATTTTCATTGTGTTGAGTGGGAACCCTTACATGACATAGAGGGATAAAGCAATACAGATTAGTTCATGAATCAATTCCACCGATGAGACTTATAGACTAAAACTAACCCTCCCTAGTAACTATTTCATTGGTATTTCTTAGCTCCCCACATTTCATGGAGGTTTATCTATAATTTCAATAGGAATAAATGAATGGTGTAATGTAAATATGATGTATTCAATATCCAATGGTCCATCCCAATTTGATTATATTAGATTTGGTGGTTTTTATTTATGTGATTCTCTTATATGATATTCTCATGTATGGTAGAATATTATTGGCCAAAATTCCTAGATCCCATAAATCAGATACTTTTTAACAACTATTTTATTGATTATCTATCACACCCCACCATTCTCTATCACTATGGGCCCAAAACTATCATGGCCTTGCATTTTCTCACAAAATTGTAACTACCGAGTTTCCCATCCGGGTCTGTCGAACCAATAAAACACCATTATTGTAGCCATGCACCCTAGATGATCTAAGATCCTCAGTTAAGCCAATCTCCCTAACTAACATAAAAATATCCATGCATCCTCATTGATTCCAAGGAAACATTTTGCGTAGTGATACCACTTCTAGCAAGGAAACCATTTATGGATCCATCTTCTAAGATCAAATAATTCATATTGTCCTCCATGATCATTCCCCACTAATAAATCCCTATATTTTTGGGACACTAAGATTTGGTCCAAGGATATAATTCTTGATTACAAGGATGCATTAAATAGTAGGAAATTCCACAAATACAACTGGAATGAATACCGATATAATATATTTCATTATTATTAATAATTTTTATTATTCATCACATTGATAGATGATAATAGGTATGTTTGATATATAAAATGTTACTTCTACTACCCAAAAATCGATTTCAGATTTATGTAAAAGATCGATCCATTCCCATGATAATATTAAATTCAACTTGAGGGAAAATAAATATATTTAAAAAAATAAGATTCCTAGAATCATTAATAGGTGATGAATCATTATTCTGGTATGCAATGGTCATACCATTAGAGGTTTTCACTTATAATGAATCATCTTATCATTGATGATATAAATTAATATTCCCTTATATTTTTTTTGATAGACATAAATTTATATATCAATTCCCAAATATGATATTTTAATATTTGATAGTACCTATATCCTCATAGAAATTATCATTATACCATTAATTTGTTACTAAAATAAAAATTTGTATCCTAACCGTCATTAATTATTAAAAAAATTAATTAATCAATAGTAATTATTCTAATAATGTATAAATAATAAAATAATTTTTTAAATATAATGAAGTATATTTTTAACAATGGACATTTATAGTCATTATTTTTAAAAATAATTCATTATGGAACATACAAAAAATATGATTTATCCCATAAATATCCTCCTAGAGTGTAAAATTTGTTGCACAGTAATGGTAAATTCACCACTAACCAAAATGATGGTTCAAATATTATAAATCAACACATTTTATGGTTATTAACCCAAGATGAAATGGTATATAATCATAATCCAACTATAGTATCCAAATGAAGTTGTTTTACATGAAAAATAAACTACATTATTTACCATTCCTTAGGAAATTATCATATCAATAGGATTATCCTAATGGTTCTCACCAATGTTCTCCCATCCCAATTTTCAAATGTATCTAAACCTTACTATGATACCAAAATTAACATCCTCATGTTATACATAAATATTACATATTAGTAGATGAATATGGATTTTATAACATAATGATCTATACAATAATTTCATAGTTTTAGTCTCTTTGAATGCATACATACATTAACAAATGGTTCATATGATATCAACATCATCCCCAAATAATTTATTCATATATAGTATATTTTTTGGACGTAACATACTTTAAAACATTCCTTATAATCTAGTGAATGAAAACATTGGATACAGTTATCATAGGTTCTTGGTAAGGTAAAATAAGGGATATATCAATTATCACTTAATAAAAAAATAAACATAATGGTTTTATAACATGTGTTTAACATTATAAATTCATAAAAAATATAAATTATCATAATCCAAAGGAATTTATATTTTTGGTAGTTTATAAGATAGAAGTCATAAAATAATCAATGATTATGCTCCATAGGTACATTCTATTCATGGTTCACTTATATGAATATAAATTTTAAAATTTACTCTTACATAAGTTGGTTCACACTACATTATAAGTCTGTATTTCTATATGAGATATCCTTTTTTACCAAATTCATTAGAGGGATATAAAATTTCAAGAAAACCTATAGTATATTGAAAATAATTCATATGTTTGAAACATGATCCTTAATAATT
Organism: Viscum album; assembly: GCA_963277665.1. NCBI lineage: Eukaryota > Viridiplantae > Streptophyta > Magnoliopsida > Santalales > Viscaceae > Viscum > Viscum album. Next base: position 336,470,152 of record OY728142.1, on the reverse strand, counting down.
CATCATTTTAGAAACCCATGGAAGGTAATGGGCTTCTTAATCATTTTATCATTTCATCATAGCATATCCATAAGAAAATAACTATATTTACTAAATAATTACTCAAATTTTAATAAACCCATGTGAATAAAGTTAGATTCATAGAATCATCCTTCAATAAAAATCATCACAAGAAATCCAATGAAGGAATACATAAAAGGATCATGTCCTTTTAAATTTATGTTACATCAATGCATGTTAAAATAGATGAAAAAATCCAATAAAAATCAATGGTACATTTCCTTAGAAATTTTTTTTCCCATTAAAATATCGAATTTAAAATATAAAAATTCGTTCAATATTATATAATATTTTTTTTAATATTTTACATTAAAAACATATAATGGAAGAATAATATCATTTATCCTTCTTGTTGGTAAGAAATTCTATTCATGAATTTTCTGTTAGAACAAACATTTCATTCCCATTTTCAATTAAAAGACAAATGAACCTTGTTTAGAAAATAATAAGAAGATTTATTTATAAATATTTATGAAAATAATATAATTGGTAATAAAATAATTTTTAAAATAAATAATGATAATAAATAAAAAAAAATTAATTCTCTTTTAGAAATCATGGATATAGAAGAAAACATATTTTAAGACTGAAGAGAGAAATACTTTTTGTTTTCTTTTAGGTCATTATTTTAGTCTCTTGAGTTATTATAGAGAGGTTGTGGAACACAAACAATTAATCTACCAAAATCACCATTGGATAGAAAATAAATGGGATTAATGAGAAATTATTTAAAATAAATTCCTAATAAAATTAATCATAAAAAATATTGATAAATATTGATGTTGGAACAGAAATCAGTTGCCTCAAGAATGACATTCATTGATTAAACTCTTTCATACATTTAACAAAATTATGTTTAATATATATACAAAGTATAATAATTTACATAGTATAATAACATATATGATCCTATTATTAAATTTCAAAACACATTTATTTAAAATTCATAATTAAAATCATCATTTTGGGTGTTAATTGTTTTGGATTCTTGAGAATTTATTTTTTGTTTTTTCTCTCCTTGAACATTCCTCATAGATCCATCATCTATGTATTTTTAATCATTATATAAATAGAAATACATATTTATTCTATATATATAAATAGTCACCCATACAGGGTATATATATATATATATAATATTTAAACAGTTCATTGAGATGGTTGGTGTATTAACATATGAACGCTACATTCAATTTTTGATGGATGGAATCAATGAATGGTAAATCATAATTCACCTTTCAAGAATAATTATTATATAATTTATATTTAGTAAGTATATCTATATATCTAGATATGTAATGAGTAAATTAAAAATAATCATATCGATTCATATTAGAGGTAGTATATATGTAAAAAACTAAAAACATTATTATTTTAAAATTAATAGAACATATAAAGGTAGATATGGTATTATAATTCATGATTAATAATTTTATAATAAATTTAACATTTTAATATCAATAGAATCATAATATGTTACCATATAATATTTTTATGAAAAATTAATTATATCATTACATAGAGGTAGTAGTCCACCCACATGCACGATCAAAACTTTCACATCCCATATTAGATTATCAAGGGTGGATAATAGTGGTTCCATAGTAAAAATATATTTTTTTTTCTTATTATACACAAAATATTATTTTATGATGAATAAAATTGTTCTGGATATAGTAGAAGATGATACCAATTTAATGTGGGTGTGTAGGATGATTTTTTATTCTTCGATATCTTTCATGTAGATCCATTCATATGGGACCATGGAATTTACTTTTATGAATACTAGAATCATAAATTAATGTCTTGGTAGTTTGATAAAAGAATGGGGATTAAATTTTATGATATTTATCAATCAATGTATGGTAAATAATTGAATGTTTGGTTATCCATTATACATGGAGAGAGATCATAGTTAGTAATTCCGAAAAGATTTAAATATAAAAATTTCAAACTCTAGAAAAATATTTCCAATAGAAATAAAAAATTTTATTAGTACGAGGTTGAAATATTTACATAAAGTAGTATTTAACCACTTATAAATACAAAAAACTCCTTATCTCATTATTTTTAGCCAATGGTAAAATCATTTTCACCTTAACTGTGTGAATAATTTCTTATTGTTATTTTTTGTTCATTATAACTAACAGTTAAGTTTAAGATGTTAAAAAATATTATATATTGTGAATAAAAATAGGTAATAAATTTTATCAAATTCAATTTAAAAAATTTTGGGAATTTAATTTAAATATAATTTTCATGAACCAGGCCGGGTCGCTATCCATCCCGGCACCCATCCCGTTCTGCGGCAAGGCACGAAGGGCGTTCTAGATCCCCATGGGCTGGCACAAGTGCCTGGGTATCAACTGAGAATTTGGGAATGATTTACCCATACTAAAAGACAGAAAAACAACTAATGAGATAACTGAACTAAAATTAGAAATAAATAACCAAACACACCTTTAAACTATAAAAAATTATAAAGTCTACAAATCGAACAAATAACTAAAAAGAAAAAGACAACTGTGAAAACTAAGACTCTTACTCAAACCTCCTGACGAAAGAGAGGCCGCATCAACACCACTCTGCGTGAAAAGACCAACTGCAACATGTTCCCCCATTACTGAGCACGATGTCACAATCTGGAATACACAAGAAACAAAGCCTATATACACCCAAAGGTGTATGTAGGGTGTGAGACAAAATCCCAGTAGGAAGTCACCCAATAAAAAGGTTCCATGTATAAACATTAAATGAAAAGTACATTTCCAAGCTAAAATAATGAAGAACAGAAAATATTAAACAACTTTAAAGAAACAGTTTCTAGAAAGAAAACACTTTTAAAGAAAATAGTTTAAACCAAATTAAATACCCATGCATATAAGGAAAGACCAAACTTTCTCAAAAGACAGAAAAAGTTGCACCGTATGCCGACGGTAAATGTATAGTAGTCCAGGAGCCCCAAAGTGGTAGAGGCCCAAATGTACTAAAGCTGTGTGGGACCTAGAACCTCACATCTCGGTGAACCATAATATACATTCCTGTGCACGAGCCACTGGTAGGGAAACAACTCCTACCGTAGTGGTCTCCGGTCATCATCAAAAGTTTAGTTAAAGTTGTAAGAGTCAATCCCTATAAGTGAAACTAGGACCAGGCCACTCCCGTATCAGTAGAACGCTAGTCTAGTCTACCCACCTAGTACCCAGGATTCCCCTTTTTGTGCTCATGTTGTTCTAATTTCACGTTTCATGTCAAACTCAGACAAATAAAACAAACAGAGTGCAACATAAACTCAACGCGACACTTCCACACACACATAAATCCACTTGACAAAGAACGCACGACATGGGACTTTGCCCATCCCAGTTAAAACCATTTTTTCATTTTAGATAATTGTTTATTAAAAACACATGTAATTTTTTATCGTTCATAATTTTGTTAAATCATATTAAATTCATTGTAAATAATTTCATTAAAAAGAAACATAACATGGCTTTAACACACAAAGGCACCTCAACCCTCTTTTATTACCAAACACACGCAACACTACATCAGAAACACAAATAGCACACATTGCACATTTTCAAAAAAACAAACACAAACCCTATGAAAACACTGGAGCACAAACATTTCACTTTTCACATATGAAAAAATAACTTCAAACCTTAATAAAAACTAGAAAATGACTCAAAATATGTTTCCAGACAAAGAACACACCGACTGCAAACATTAATAAAGACTAGCAATGGACTCAAAACAAGTTTCCAGACAAAGAACGCACATACACCGCATAAACATTCTGATAAACGATAATAATGCATTGACAATCTTCAATATAATCAAATCTGCACCCATAAGAATTAATTAAGTAAAATTATAATTTAACTAAGAAAGAAAATTAATTCATTGTGTAATGATTAAACACGGAACCACCTAACTTATAACAACAGACTTCACAAAACAATCTGCAGACTCCAGCCGCAAGCCACACCCACTGCATGCAAACAAAATTGGACCTTAAAACAGAATTCAAACCAAAAAGAGATTAAACAACGCCCCTAACAAACCTTATACCTGAGGAAAGGAACAAAAAACAAAGAGGTAAAACAAGAGAACTTCACCGGAGGGGGGGGGGGGTTCGTGCACATAGAATGTTGTAAAAATGCTGGTGGGGGATCCAGAATGCGGCGTCGCTAGTCAGAAAGGGGAAGGGGACGCTAGACCATCCCGCGACCAGCAGGGGAAGGTGCGGCACAAGCTGATTTTTTCGGACAGAAGGCTAGTCGAGCGGCTGGAGAAGGAGGTGGGCGCGACGCAAGGGCCTGGTCGGAAGGATGAGAGGGAGGCGTGGTGGCGGTCACCAGACAGAGGAATAGGCAGTGGGGCAGTGGCACCATGGGAGATGTCCGAACAGGAGAAGCGGCTGAGAGGTGGGAAGAAGGGGCACGACGCGAAGAGGGCTCCGACTAGTGATAGGGAGGCGGCACGAGCTGGTGTGTTGCTGGACAAGAGGAGACAGTGCAGCGGCTGGGCTGCCAAAAAGAGGAGTCCGCGGTGTGATATGGGGTATGAGGGAGGGTGCTGGAGGAAGTTTGGGTTAGGGGGGAAGGGGGTGAGCCGCGACACCAGGGAGAGAAGGGGGAGTGGATCCGACGGAAATGGGAGGAAAAAAAGAGAGGGAAATAAAAGAAGGGAAATATAATATTAAAAATAAATAAATGAGTAAAGATAGAATAAAAGAAAAAAAATCAAAAATAAAACCAAAAATAATAATAAGACTATTATTTATAATAATATTCTAAAATTAAAACCATGAGAATAGTAATATTATTATCATCAAAACACAATATATTAAATCAACTCATTCCCATCATCCTTTTCCACACCTTAATTTTATTTTTTTATCATTATTAATTCATTTGTTTTATTAGTTGACCAACGAGCAGGGTCAAATGACGGACCTGGATAAGCCGCACGACTTCGCAATTATGCTTCGCTCGTGCGTCGCATGATGACATGCCCCAAAATAAAATAATTGTTTAATTATATATTTATATATTATTAATTCCTTTTATTTATTTTTTTGCACATTGGGCATGCGAGCGGGGGACTGGGTGGGGCCGCGTGGCGACCCATGCGAGGCCGCACAGCTTCGACCGTGTTGCGCTAGACGCAAACAAGACCAAAACACAATGAACTCAAAAAATTAAGTCAGGTTTCGACCTGGACAGCCCGACGCAAAGAAAATTAATAAAATAAATAAATTAGAAACGACGGGTGTAAGAATTCTCCCCACCATAAAACTTTCCATCCCTGGAATGCCAAAACTAGAACCAAAACCCAGTGTAAAAAAACCACACTCACTTTAGATTCAATGGGCATCCCCACAAACATCAAGAAAATAGAGGAAAAAACATCGTGCTCAGAGAAAGTGACTCAAAGACAACATCAAGAAATGAGTAAAAATACTTTCTGATATGTGTCGCCCACCACAAAGAGCTGAAAAACCTGAAGTTGATTGTTTAATAAGATGAGCCCTCGCACCCACGGAAAATCGACTTTACAAGCCGAAATTCCTCAAGCACTATTAAACCAAAACCACACCATTTGGCTAGAATGAACAAATAAAGTCAAACCACGTCCAAGGAACACTCTTATCACCTATCACCAATCCATATTTAAAAACAGAAGGAAAATATCAACATGGGGAGGCTTGAGGGGCTCCCCGCCATTAGGATGTCACTGACGCTTGAAACGAGACTTGAAAACCGACACGGAGAGGTTTGAGCGGACTCCCCGCCATTAATGAAAAGTCTAGCACTGATCCATTCTAGAGACATTCATGTGAGACCCAATGTGGGTCTCCCCACCATTAAGAACCTACCAACGCCCAAGGCGAGACTAGAAAACCGACATGGGGAGGTCCGGGCACACTCCCCACCATTAAGGGAAGGCCAACACCGATTTATTCTAGAGACCTTTCTATGAGACCCGTCTTGGGTCTCGCTACCATTAGAAAGAACAGAGGATACAAAACTTTCAAATATATTTGATGGTGACCAAACACCCAACCATAAGGGGAGGGGAGGGTGGGGCTCGACTACCGGGGCATCAAAAGCATGACCGAAGACAAACTAGCATTTCCACATTCCTGGATGAGCATTATTCATGTTTGACACAAATTTACCCAAAAGAATCCCATAAGGACCACTAAAGCGATTGTATCCTGTGGGACACAACCCCAAAAACTATAAGGTAACGAGTCGACCACACCTCCTCATAGCCATGAGAAGCCTCACGCACCTAAGCGGGTCATCAGAACAGAACAACCACTGAAGGCAGTTTAATCCTCCTTCACCTTCAATATCGATGACAGAAATGAGGTTGGGGTCACATACCCTCTTGGGTTTCCTGACCACGCGCCAGCTTCACTCCGAGGCCTATTGCTAGAGCCCTGATGTTTGAAGCATATTTTGCCTCACAGTCAGGCATTGAAGACTCCCGAACAGAGTTTCTCCTTTTGGTGTCACACCCAACGACACTAAAACTGAGGCAACACCAGCAAACACAACACACTATGACATCCAACTAATCATACACAGATCATTCGCCAACACAAGAGCTGAAATGGTGCATGTGCATCACCCTTTGTTACACTGAATAAAAACACGACACCACCAATCATCACCTGAACATGAGCGTTGCTATTGAGAGGAATATTACAGTGAGAATGACTTTAAACCGCATCTTGAACAACACGTGATTCCTACAAACGACCATAGTAGCCTCATATGACTGGGTCTTCCAAACTAGTAGCCTAACACGAACCTTCCCGTAAACAAACAAACCAATTACCAGAGGTCATCTAGAACGATATACCGCACCAACAAATTAGGGTTTCTTCCACCTTTTTCCCACTGGAATCACCTTTACCATTTACATATAGAACATTAAAATTAATGAGGTCAAACATCACCCTTGACAATCAAAGAGAACTTACACTACAAGACTTCACTGAACAATGACCATTTCAACTGATGAAAATACCACATATCCCTTCAAGACACTAGTCAACACCGATAATTCTGAACCACCTTCAACTTTTCCCGCTGGAATTTCATTCACTGTTATAGGGGGACCTTTAGACACAACAATGTCAACTTCATACCCGACGAGTCAGACAACTCAAAAACACCAAAACTCCCTTCCACTCCCCTCGCATATGTCATTCTGCTGCGAGAGGATCCGCTTAACTGAAGGAAAAAGGAATAGACTTAGCATTGTCACTAAAAAGGAAGAGTCCTTACTTTAGTCAACTGGAGGGTCAGCCAACGGCGAACCATCTGTGGTCACACATCATTCGCACATTAACTCTTTATTGCGGGAGTACACTAGCCAAGAAAGAAAACCATGGACCCAACCGAACTAGTCCATTGGTCAGGACATACCACAAGAGAACACCAAACATGCAGGGGAAACCACGACAAGTTCTCCTTGATGTGCATTTCAAAATAATTAACCAGCTACATGCTTACATACCAATTTAAAAATAATAATTCAAACTCAGGACACAAACCATTCAGAAAGAATACTCGGCTCAATACTCCACACATCCAACATCTCAAAAAGATAGGGACACACCACGCAATCGCCGGTTACTAAAACACCATATTTTCATTTAACAAAATTTTTTTGAAGATAATAAAACCAGTGGGTTGCACAAACACCAATGGTGTCCCATGGGCCTCACACATGAATGTTCCTGTGCCACAACGGAACCCACATCATATCCATCTGGACACTCATCCGCTCCTGCCATTAACCCTTTCTCTTTCCATATACACTCATGCATGTGTTTACCCACGAGAAAACCAAGGATCAAAATCAAAACATCTAACCCACACTTTTCAATCCTCATACCTCATTTTCTTTCTAAAGTGGTTTATTTCAAAACATTTTCGAAAACATTTTTGAAGACCAAATCATTTATACTTAAAAACCAAATTCTCACAATTCTAAAACAAAGAGACAAGAAGCAAAGAAGAAGGAAACTAGGGTCAGTGGGTGATAGGAACATATGGATGGATGCCATATGCCGATCACGCCACTGGCCATGGAGAGTATTTTAGGACAGTGTCCCTAGCTCTACAAGACTTTCCAGACCCTGCGAGCCAACTAAGAACACTAACCCTACTCCCTTTTCATTTCCCCAAGACAAGATTAACCGCAAGAACCAGTGACTCAGACAAACCTCAACTTACATTGGTAACTCGATTTCTGACACAAGGTGTGCTGGCCAGTCACCTTACTTGTAATCAAAATGTCAAGTTCTGACACCCTTAACTTTGGTCAACAGTGACTCTATCTCAAAAGAACACAAACCAAGAGAGAATACCTTGCTCCTCTGATACCATTTTGTCACGAACCAGGCTGGGTCGCCATCCGACCCGGTGCCCGACTCGGTACGCGGCAAGGCCCGTAGGGCATTCTCGATCCCCATGGGCTGGCATAAGTGCCCGAGTATTAACTTAGAATTTGGAAACGATTTTCTCATAGTAAAAGACAGAAAAACCACTAACGAGATAATTGAACTTAAATTGGAAATAAATAACCAAACACACCTTTAAACTATAAATAGGTCTAAAGTCTACAACTCGAACCAATATCTAAAAAGAAAAAGACGACAACAGAAACTAAGACTCTTACTCAAACCTCCCGACAAAATAGAGGTCGCATCAACACCACTATGCGTGAAAAGACCAACTGCAACCTGTACCCCCATCACTGAGCATGATGTCACAACCTGGAATACACAAGAAACAAAGTCTACATACACCCAAAGGTGTATGTAGGGTGTGAGCCAAAAGCCCAGTAGGACGTCACCCAATAAAAACGTTCCATGTATAAATATTAAATGACAAATACATTTATAGGCTAGAATAATGAAGAAAAGAAAATCTTAAACAACTTTAAAGAAACAGTTTGTAGAAATAAACCACTTTTAAAGAAAATAGTTTAAACCAATGTAAATACCCATGCATATAAGGAAAGACCAAACATTCACAAAAGGAACAAAAAGCTGCATCGTATACCGACAGTAAGTGTATAGTAGTCCAAGAGCACCAAAAGTTGGAGAGGACCTAAAGTACTAAAGCTATGTGGGACCCTAGAACCTCACGTCTCGGTGAACCATAATATACATTCCCGTGCACGAGCCACTGGTAGGGAAACACCTCCTACAATAGTGGTCTCTAGTCATCATCCAAAGTTTAGTTAGTTTTGTAAGCGTCAATCCTGCTAAGTGAAACTGGGGCCATGCCACTCACGTATCACTAGAACGCTAGTCTAGTCCGCCCACCTAGTACCCAAGCTTCAACTTTTTGTGCTCATGTTGTTCCAATTTCATGTTTCATGTCAAACTCAGACAAATAAAACAAATAGGGTGCAACATAAACTCAACGCGACACTTCCACACACACAGAAAGCCACTTGAAAAAGAACGCACGACATGGGAATTTTCCCAACTCAGTTAAAACCATTTCTGCATTGCAGATAATTGTTTATTAAAAACATATTTAATTTTTTATCGTTCATAATTTTATGAAATCATATTAAATTAATTGTAAATAATTTCATTAAAAAAAACATAACATGGCTTTAACACACAAAGGCAACTCAACCCTCTTTTATGACCAAACACACCCAACACTACATTAGAATCATAAATAGAACACTTTTCACATTTTCAAAAAAACAAACACAAACCGTATGAAAACACTAGAGCACAAACATTTCACTTTTCCCATATGAAAAATTAACTTCAAACCTTAATAAAAACTAGCAACTGACTCAAAATATGTTTCCAGACAAAGAACGCACTGACTATAAACATTAATAAACACTAGCAATTGACTCAAAACAAGTTTCCAGAAAAAGAACGCACATGCACCGCATAAACATTCCGCTAAAGGATAATAATCCATAGACAATATTCAAGATAATCAAATATGCACCCATAAGAATTAATTAAGTAATATTATAATTTAAGTAAGCTAGCAAATTAATTCATTAATTAATGTTTAAATGCGGAACCACCTACCTTGTCATAGTAGACTTCACAAAACAATCTGCAGACTCCAACCGCATGCCACAACCACCACAAGCAAACAGAATTGGACCTTAAACTAGAATTCAAACCAAAATGAGATTAAACAACGACTCCTAACAAACATTATACCTGCGGAAAGGAACAAAACACTGAGAGGTAAAACAAGAGAACATCACCGAAGGGGGTTTTCTTTCACGTAGAAGGAGTTCAAGATGATGGTGGGGGATCCGGAATGAGGCGTCACTAGTCAGAAAGGGAAAGGGGATGCTAGACCATGCTACGACCAGCAGGGGAAGGTGTGGCGCATGATGATGCTACCAGAGAGAAGGCTGGTCGAGCAACTGGAGAAGGAGGAGGGCGCGACGCAAGGGCCTGGACAGACGGATGAGAGGGAGGCGTGGTGGCGGTCATCAAACAAAGGAATAGGCAGCGGTGCAGTGGCGCTATGGGAGATTTCTGAATAGGATAAGCGGCTGGGAGGTGGGAATAAGGGGTGCGATGTGAAGAGGGTTGCGACTAAAGATAGGGAGGCAGAACAGGTTGGTGTGATGCCGGACAGGAGGTGACGGTGCGGCAGCTGGGCTGCCGAAAAGAGGAGGCCGTGGTGTGAGATGGGGTAGGAAAGAGGGTGCTGACAGAAACTAGGGTTAGGGGGGAAGGGGGTGAGCTGCGACACCAGGGAGAGAAGGGGGAGGGGATCCGACAAAAATGGGAGGAAAAAAAGAGAGGGAAAGAAAAGAAGGAAAAAATAATAATAATAATAATAAAATGAATAAAGATAGAATGAAAGAAAAAAAATCAAAACTAAAACCAAAAATAATAATAAGATTATTATTTATAATAATATTCTCAAATTAAAACCATGAGAATAGTAATATTATTATCATCAAAACACAATATATTAAATCAACTCATTCCCATCATCCTTTTCCACACCTTAATTTCATTTCGTTATCATTATTAATTCATTTGTTTAATTAGTTGACCAACGAGCAGGGTCATACGATGGACCTGGCGAAGCCGCATGACTTCGAAATTATGCTTCGCTCGTGCGTCGCATGATGACAAGCCCTGAAAGAAAAAAAATCTTGTTTAATTATATATTTAATTATTATTAATTCCTTTTATTTATTTGTTTGCACATTGGGAAAGCGGGAGATGGAAGGGGCGGGGCCGCGCGGCGACCCAAGCGAGGCCGCGCAGCTTCGACCGTGTTGCACTGGACGCAAACAAGACCAAAACACAAAGAACTCGAAAAATTAAGTCTGGTTTCGACCCGAACTGCCCGATGCAAAGAAAATTAATAAAATAAATAAATTAGAAACGACAGGTGTGACGGTAATGCATCAGGTCATGATGATTAGAAGATTTTTATAATTAGGTTTTATAAATATTTAAACATTCTTATACATATATTTGCCATAAAACAGATTCCAATAATAGAAATTATATTATCAATATTATGTATGAATTAAAATTATATTTTTTTTATTTTAAATAAAAATAGAAATTAGGATGTTTTAGGTAAATATATATATATTCATAGTATTCAATAAACACATATATATTTTTTATTCATAAAAAACAATATTTTTTGAAAATTATCATGAATCAACTCTAAGACAATTAAGGAATTCTTATTTGATTATTTTTGTTATTATTTAAAATATTTTTTTAAAATTAGGAATAAAGAAACTATTTTATTTACGTCAAAATTTAATGAAACTAATTTTTAAGGAAAAATTATATTTAATAAATATAATGAACATACATAAAAATGAATAATTAATTATCAACATATTTTCATTATCTAAACCCATTAATCATAATTTCAAAAATATTTCTATTATTATTAAATCAAGAAACAAATTTATATTATATAACTATATACTATATTAGGATTAATTTTAACTTAGTGTTGCATGTATAACATGATTTTGATGAAATTAAATACATCTAAAGATAAATATATAAGGAAATATCTGGTTTTACAATATAGCTGTAAAAAAACCACATTATAGTGTGGTGTAGATACCAATTTTCAAATATGTGAAATGATTAATATGAGGATTTGTATATTAATGGTATTGTATTTTTATATCAAACTATTGGAAATGAAACTAATACACTATATTCTGTGCTAAAAAATATTATTCATCATATTTTTTTATTCTTAAATATTGTTTTAGTTTTAATTATAATGATATATGATATATAAATGAAGTATTGTTATAAAAATTAAATTTTTTATTAATGATATTTAATTTTGGACATGCATCATATTGATAAATATAAATTTTTAAAAAATATTTCATATGATTAAAAAGAATATTTTTAAAGGAATGAGGACAAAACTATAACGTTTATAGAAGGGAGAAAAGTTGGATAATAATATATTATTAATATATATTTCATGTGGAATAATGATATTATTTATGATCCATTCTAGATAGTGGAGATTAATATTAAAGGAAATTGTTTACTCTCATAATGTATTGACTATTATTTATCATTATCATTGTATGAGTCCCATGATCCACACACATGTTTCATTATCTTGAGGTACTTAGAGGGAGGACTTGATGAAAGGGTCACCATTAGTATTGAAGGTAAATATAAAAAATATACTAATAACTATATAATTTTAATGGTTACATATTATATTAGAAAATCATTGATTAATGCCCCTTAGTTATATCACATTTTATGTTAACTATGTGACCTATTATATCACAATATTTTATTACAAATATTTCAATGCGATTTATACCTGAATATAATTGAAATATTGATGTGTTATTTCCAAATTGATTAAAAATTAATATAAAGGGATAATATTTTTCACCGAATTTAGTTAATATGGGTGTTTTTAATTCCTTTAGTCTTCAAAATTGTTCTCATAGATCGTATGTCATTTCATGAATAATAAATTTTAATTTGATATTTTAAATGGTAACTTATATGAATCAAAAGAGAGTTACACATTTTAATGTTCAAATATATAATCAAATTTATAATACTATTGTATATCACTTATAATATCTTAGTATTGATATTTTTATATTTTTTACGTGGTTTTTAAATAAGATATCCCATTGAGATGAATTTAAATGAAAACAGAGAATTTATGGGGATTTCACAAATTACATGGAGGTGATGATATTTTTTATCCATGAAAAAATTAAGTACATGTTATATACAATATTTATATTGTAAAAATTTATGTTGGGAATGTTTTAAGTATTTATCTAATATTTTTGATGATTTAAATACTTTTCCAAATGAAGCATTTAATGGTTTCATCAACTAAATTATTGATAATTCTGGACATTTCATGGATTTTTTTGATCAAAGATACATAGATTATAAAAATAAATTTCAGGGTATTTGAGAATTTATAAAATATTGTATCACTAAAATTTACTCCTTGATACACTTCTTATAAAACAATATTTTCATTAATGGATTTCATATGAATGATGGTGTCCCAATTTTTTCCATCCAAAACATTCAACAAAAAAGGGAAATATGATTCAATTACATTCTCAAGACCTTTATGGTTTAAAGTCTTAAGTAATTAGAAAAACCCTATATATAAACAATACCCTAGTTTTTCATAGATTATTTCAACAACTTCACCCAAATTTTCTTATTTCACAATAAGACATCAAAATAATCCTTGTAGAAACTTTATTAAAATAATTCATAAAACATGGTTCTTTATAACCTATAGAAAATTAAAAATAAGAAGGGTGACATTAGATTCTCAGTATGGGTAATCATATAAAGTCAAAATTTAATTTCATATGTCATAATATAAAAAGTATAATGGGATTATTTCATAATCAAAGTGCATGATCATAACAAAATAATATTCAAAACCATGATAACTAATATCATAAAACATGAAATAATGTTATAAGGCTTTCAAAAAAGGAAGATTATTTGAAATCAATTAACATGACCCATGTCAAATAAGTCATAATGAGAGGAAACAATTATAACCATAGTTATTTTAATAAAATTTTATTTCTATCATGGAACATCATAATTAATAACCCTTATATAACCCTTATAAGTAGATTGACCACATGGATGAAATTCAATATAATTCTCTATAAAACATTATAATTATTCAATTAATTAGTGTTGTATTTTTTGACACCCTTATCAAATGATATATAATTATTACTTGACAATATCTAGTTTCACCCATTGTAGAAAAAATGAAAAAACCACAACATGAAAAAATTATATAGAGATTTCATTTCATTATAAACTCATATAAACAATCATTATTGTTTTCAAAACATTATTATCCCTTATAAATGAATTGGGTTCCATAAAAATTTATTTGATACATGATTAATCAATAGAAAATAAAATATTTCAAACACAATCATATTTATCAAAGATTGGACCATATAAAATAAACATGTTCTACAATAATCTTCTAGAAACATGATTATACCTCTATAAAGAAATATGCACAATTTGAATTTATTTAAAATAATATGAATCAATACAGGTAAATAATGAGGTTGGTATCATTAAAAATAATCACATTGGATGATAAGTATCAAAAAGTGTTATTGATATTGACATATAATAATAAAATTAAAGGATCATTAAAAGAATTTTTAGGAAAATAAATATTTCATTTTCAATGTCAAATTTACGAACTAAATATATAGATAATTTCTTGGGAATAATTTTATTTTAATTTATAAATTTAAATAAATAATTGAATCTTTATGGAAAATAATGGGTATAAAAGATAGAAAATCCATTGATGTTATAAATTTTAAAAATAAACAATCGTTTCAAATTATTAAAAAATTAAAGGATATTTAAAAGATAAAAATTTTGAAAAATCTAAGAAATTTACAATAGAAAAATATTAAAACAATTTAAAGGATCTTGTAAAATGGATCTTTAAATCATTTATTCTTATTAAATTAAATTTTTTATTTTCTATTGAAATCCTATATAAGACTGTGAATTATAACTGATCTAGAAGATAATAAAATATTAAACTCACTCATAAATTAATTTCTCATTATTTAGTTAATAAATAATTGAATAAATGATAATAAAATGTTTAAATAATTATCATCCATCGGAGAATAATGACTAATTTTTCATGAAAATAAAATAATATGGTCTTCTCCAAAGAAACCGTGAAAATAAAAAATTTGGAAAGAAATGATGCAATAACATAAAACACACGGAATATTTTTAAACATTCAATAAAACCCCCCTGAATAAATAACAAAAAATGGAAAATTAAATTCAATAAATGATATTCATTATATAAATTACAAAATATAATTATATAAACCTAAAAAATAATATGTGAATATTATAAATATATTTTCCAATGAAATGAATTTTGGATAAATAACTCTTATAAATATCATATCCATTAATTCAGAGTTAATCAATATGGGTTATTATGTTTAATAAAATGAAATCCAAAAAAATATTGTTAAAAATAGATCAAAATAATTTATAGATCGAATCATTGATAACAATACACTAACATGTTTAATAAAGAATATTCATAACCAAATTAATGGAAATTTAGTTGAGAGACCCCTTGATACTTGTTAACATTCAAATAAATTTCATTTAGAAAAAAAGTTGAAATTGAAATTTAAAATATAATTATATATGAATGATTCAGGTAACTACATTAAAAATAGCATGTATATACACTATAAGGATTATATTACTTGTATAAAAATAAAATTTTACACAATGAAGAAAAATTTAGATAAATAACTTATATCATTGGTAATCTATTAATAAAAACTTCTTGAATGTTAAAAACACATATATATTTGAAAATAAAAAAAATAATAAAATTAATCCTTAAATAAATTTATGAAATGTATATACACAAAAAAATAAAAACAAAGTGTTAAAATGAAATATATCTTATATAATGAAAATTTGAGATGAGAACACCATTATCTCATGACCACACATTCCTTGTTTTTCCTCAAAATTATATTCTTCAAATACCCTCTTTAGGTAATAATAAGTATCAATTATATGATGAATTTATGATTATACCATGGATTCTAGTATTTTATAATTCTATTTTCAATTCATTTGGTATGGATTTGGTGAGCCAATGATCATTGAAGTTGTGATTTGGTTATGATAGTAGGTAACCTTTTAAAAGTGAGGTTAGTGGAACACTTAATATTCATGGAAACTGATTCATCCATGTTTTGATCATACCATATGTAAATAAATGGATTTTATCAATACATATACATTATATGGTAAATATTACTCACTATTAATGATTTTTAATAATTTTTTGTGTCATTTTAATGTATATTTTTTTTATTTCAACTTTAGGTAAAAACAATTTTCACAATTCCAGAGGTAATTATATTTTAGTATTTAAAATAATAATTACTGAAAAAAATTATGTTTAAATATTATGATTTTATTAATTATGATAATTAATAATATGGAATTAATATTACCAAATATAATTCATAAAATTAGATATATTTACTTTTTATTTAAAACTCTCATATGTTATGTAATAGGTGTTTTCCTAGAAGTTTATTTCTCATGTGAAATATGAATTTATAATAACTGTATAAATAATAATATAACTTATATGATACCAATATATATATAATTATATATTATATCTAACTTTTATTTAAATAAATCTTCATTTGTGGTTATTTTATTTAATTAAAAAATAGAAACATTATGTACATTAAAAAACTTTTCATAAAAAATCAATTTTACAAAAAACCAAAACATATAATAAAATCCAATATAATGTAGATTAAATCGGAATAAAGTGGATTTTAATATAAATAAATAATATTTATATTATGTAAAATAATATTCATGGAATCATGTGACTTATTAATTTATTAATGTATTTAATTGAAGTATCTTTTTTAGAAAATTCGTTATTATTCATCATTAACTCAAAGGGTAAATAATTTCCAAAAAATATACAATTTTCAGCAAAACAAATTATTTTATGATTATATAAAAATGTATATTATTTTTATCAAATAAATTTTAAAAAAATAATAAAAATAATAATCATAAATTTTTATGAAAATAAATGAAAATAAATTTCCATGATAATATATTTTTGAAAGAGAATATTAAATGTTTCAAAAAATTGAAAATTATTACTACAAATTAAACTATAATGTATATTGAGTATGAGATGGCCCTGACCCTCATGGTCTATCCATTTGCAAAAATTCGGATCCTAGGGTGGCATCATTGTGGTAGGACGCTCAATTGAAGTGCGACTGATCAGCATGCGACCAATTGGAGTGCAACCGATCGATGCCTCACCGATCGGTGCGACCGATCGGTGTGTGGCATGATCGGTGCGACCGGTAGGTGGATGGAATGATCGGTTCCATCTAGCCTTGTCAAGTATTTCTTCTGCGTTTTCTACCATAACACCACTTTTATCCCTTTTATCTTTCTGAAGTTGTTCAAGGGTGTTTTATTTTAGCCCATAGTCAATGATTCAAATTCCTAAGAGTGGTGCGAACCTCAACGGACCCAGCTGGTGTCCACATAATGTGCCCCTCTATTTATATAAAATCTTTAAAGTCACAGCTGTTACCACCTTTTCCTATGGGAATCATTAAAAAAAAATAATTCAATCATGTGTAACCACCCAAATGCGTGATGAAACCAAGATCCGACATTAAAGTCATTAAAATCCCCATATCACGTAACAATGGGATCTTATATATATATTGCACAAGAATTTCTTCTTCTTCTTCGCTGGCCTCCTTTTCTTCCCAGTGCGTTTGGAGTCTCCCTTCACAAGACAAGAGGTGAGCCACTGCCATAATTTTTGTTTGCTCACCCGTGGAGTCTCCGACTTTCCTCCCCTGCAAGTCGTGAATTCCCCATTCTTGGCATGTGGAGAAGAGCATCGATCTTTGATCATCCAAGTAGGGTTTTTTTCCTTCGAATCTCATTATTGTGTGTCATGCGGGGTGGGTATTCTATTGTTTCTGTGTGGATTGATGGAACCAATATTAATAAAGCTAATTAACGGACCATTAAAGGACGAAGGAGGTGTGATCGATGTTCTGCTCTTTTATGTTGATATGTGTTGTGAATTGTATGAGTTCGTGGTCACAAAAAATCATGGTCATTGGAAGACGTTCCTTGAATCCTAATGAACCCTTGTCTTTTGTGATGACTATATAACTGTAACTTGGAATTGGGTAGTCACTTAAACTCAGTTTGGTTTAAATGGATTTTCAGTAAAACAGGAATCCCAGTTTGATCACCCCGGTTAACAAATAGAAAGAAAAACCTAATGAATAATGTTCTTGATCCTTGAAATTTCCCACTCTGTTTTGATAGTAGGTGTGTTGTTCTGTTTGATTCTTTAGGGTACATGTGGGTGCGGATGGGATCCTCTACTATGGCACGATTGTTAGTTGTGAATCTGAAATGTTATGGGGCTGTATTTTGAGACTTGGTTCGGTTCCAGTACTTCGAGGGATCTCACTTATCCGTTTGTTGTTGTGACTTCACAAGAGAATTGGGTGTGAATGGATAAATCACAATTTGGATATTTCTATTTTCCTGGCCCGTGGTTATGCATGTTAGTTTCCCAGTAGTTCAAAATTTACTTAAATGAGGTCACTTGAACATGAAACTAATAATGGGTAAAATAGGGAATTAGTTTTGGGAATTAGTTTTAACTTGGGCGTCAGTGTTGTGGATTATTTTATTAATAAATAGTAACAAGGGTGTTATGCTTGGGTTGGCCTAGGGAACCCTAGGATAGGATGAGTTCTTGTTAACTATACATATACCTATAGTTTTTATGTTTTTCTTATTCTTGCCCCACTCAAGTTGAGAACTTAGTTCCGAACACCCCCATTTCATGGGGGATGGTGTTTTCCTAACACTACTCTGAGTGGCTGGTTATTAGCTCATTTTCTGCTCCCTTTACCGAATAGCCCAAGACACTTCGGGCAGGCTGTGACAGCCTGAATTCCATTATAGCCCAAGAATATTTGGGAAAGGTAGTTGTGGTGGTTGGCCCTAGTGTGTGCGGGTAGGTTATTCCCCTTAATCATTGGGATGAGGCCCTGGTATATTCGGTCGTGGCAGTAGTTGTTCTGGCCTAGGTGTTTGTGGGCATGGTTACAATTGATGGTAGTGGCCAAGGTGTTTTCGGGCGGGATGATGGTTGTGGCCCACGTGTTTGCGGGTGGGATGTGTGGTTATGGCCCAGGTGTGTGCGAGCGGGTGTAACAGTGGGACTGCGGTGAGAATGGAGGGATTGGTAAGGCGAGTAGGATGTCTTCAATAACAAGTGGGAAAGTGTCCTGGGGTACCCAAATGTCGATGTGCTATTACTATACATTACATGACTTGCGTTATTTGGGGATTGTGGCTTGGTGAGGATCGGGTGGATTTTTTTCCTTGCTAGGTGCTTTGGTTGTATTTTCTCACATGGCATTAGAATGCCTACCCACTTGTGCACTAGAGTATTTGGTTTTCCCTACTGAGTATACTTGTATGCTCACCCTAAGTATATAAAACTGCTTTCAGGTTTCCAAGAGATCTTCAGGGGTCATGCAGGACCATACTAGCTTGGACCTTGGGGCTGTTGCTGTTGTCCTTTTCCTTTTTTTGGTACTTTACCTTTGGAGTTCTTGTGTCTTGTATCATTTAATTTTGAACATGCATATAGGAATGGTTTTCTTTCGGCTTTACCTTTACTTTCATCTTTGGTGTTGTTGTAGTTTCTATCTTATCTCCCGATCCTGTAAAAATAAAAAGGGTAATGCTTTCCATCTTGTGTACGATTATATACCCTTGGTGCTGGTCGTCACTCCAGGACCTATTGAAGGCAGGTCTCGGGGGTCATTATCTCCCCATAAACTTAATGAAGGAAGTATTTATCAATCTGTTGATCCTTCTCTCCTTTTGGTGAAGGCGGGTCATGACATAATGGTATCAGAGGTGATGGTTGATAGATAGGATGGTGTCCGGAGTTAGGCATTGTGTGGATTGCATGGGATGGTAGGGAAACAATCTTGGGTGATCTTGGTGTGTGAAATAGGCCAGGGAAGACCACCTTGGACATGGGATTTTAGGGCCCCCATGATCTTATGCAAGGACTCTGGACCTACCGACCGACCAAGTGAGACTACACAGATTGCAGGGTAGAGACCGTAGGAAAGGTACATGCATCATAATAACTTGTGTTCTTGTGTTTTATGGGTATTTTGGGGATTTAAAATAAACAAGAAGTCTAAGAAAAATTTAGGAACAATATTCTACACTATTCGGGCCTAGGAAATCCTTTTTTACCTTTCATCTATGACACCACGGAGATGACCACAAGTAGTGTGGATGAATGAGGTCTTGGAGGTTGCTTTGGCTGATCGAAAGAGGGATGAACAAGAGAAGGACAATCAGTGATAGAGGATGCTTCGTTCCTTTCAGTGGTAGACCCTTGGGAAGTATGAGGGTTGCGTCTCAGATGTGGAGACAGAGAGCTGGCTCAAGGATCTAGTGATATCTTTCTGCTTGATCCGGGCTTCGATAGAGTACTGGGTTCTTCTAGCCATCAGCAAGATGCGGGGTGCAACACGTCAGTGGTGGACGCTTTTTCTCGCTGAAAAGATAGAGGCTGAGGTTGCATGGGCTGACTTCAAGAGGGAGTTCTGGGAAAAATTCCTATCTTCCAAGATGATGGATGAAAAGTGGCAGGAGCGACTCTCCATCCAGCAGGGGAGCATGTCAGTAAGAGAGTTGTGGATCAAGTTCAAGGATTTCATTTTGTTTTCTCCGAACCACTATCCGAATGAAGAGTCTCGGGTGAGGCGTTTGGATGAGGCACTTCGACCTTCTCTTCAGTATGATGTTACTCCCTTTACCTTACTGACCTACATAGAGGTCCAGAAGAAATCTGATGTTGTGGAAAGGATGCACATGCTGGGAGGTGTATCAAGAGAGGGAATCAAGTTGGGATTGTCGAAGGGAAAGGCCGTCAGTAGCAGGCCTCTAGCGTGAGGACCCTCTAGGTTTCATCCAGCAGGAAGTAGGCCTCAGCAGTTCCAGTTCCGATCCCCCAGTCCTCGCCCTTTTCTTTCAAGCCTAGGACTGAGGTTCTTCGTTTGGGGGAGCCATAGAAACATTTAGAATCAATTCCCGGACCGAGTACAGTACAGCGGGGGTGGGCAGGTTCAGCATCCACCCCAACCGCAGCAGTTTCCAGCTAGGCCCCTTCAGTAGAAACAGCAGGGGCAGCAGGCTCCCACCCCTCAGAGACCAGACGTGGCAGGATGAGGCCGACCTTAGGGATCCCCTCAGGGAGCTCAACCAAGGCATGGTCGAGGTGGCGACCGACAGCCAAGAGGCAGGGGAGCTTGGTGTGGATAGTTGGATGCCGTAGAGGCAGCAGTTCCAGCATGGCTAGAATACGTTCGTGGTATAATAACCCTGTTTAGTACTCTTGACTATGCCTTGTTAGATACAAGAGCTTCGTACTCCTTTGTTGCACCCAGTCTGGCCGGTCCTCTGTGTTTAGACACTGAGTGAATTCTAGTGCCCCTATTGCTAAGAACAATGGTCAGAGGTCAGATCGACTTGTATTATGTTTGCTGAGGGTGTAAAATGATGATAGGGCCACATCAGTATATCAGGGATATTCTACATTTGCAGATACATCCATACGATGTCATTCTTGGTATTAATTGATTGTTCTCGGTATATGTCATCATTTAATGCTTCTAAAAAAGGGTTGTATTTTCAGATTTGGGTGGACGACGTGTAACTTCCATCAACGAGTGGGGTTGTTAGAAAAGCAGCAGATGAGAGGAGCCCCTCCTTTCCCTGTTGGCTGAACAATCAGTAAAGTCGGTGAATGCAGAGATGTTGGTTGTCCCAGGGATCACAAGTGATTTTATGGACGTCTACCCTAAAGAGGTGGAGACTCTACCCCCACGACGTGATGTTGAGTTTGGGATAGACCTGCAACCTGGTGCCCATCTGATTTCGATGGCTCCCTACCGGATGGCACCTTTTGAGTTTCGGGATTTGCAGATCCAGATTGACGATCTGATGAAGAAGTGTTTTGTTCGGCCAAGTGTGTCACAGTGGGGTGCTCGTGTCTTGTTCAAAAAGAAGGAAAATGGTGGTGTCAGGCTATGCATAGACCAACATAGTATGAATCAGGTGACGGTCAAGAATTGCTACCCTCTCCTGAGGATAGATGATCTCTTTTACCAGCTAAGGGGTGCAGGTTGGTTCTCGAAGATTGACCTGTGGTCGGGATATCAATAGCTGAGGTTGAACGAGGGTGACATCTCAAAGACTGCCTTTAGATGCAGATATGGGCACTTTGAGTTTTTGTTCATGCCGTTCAGCCTTACGAATGCTCCAGCTGTATTCATGGGGCACATGAACTCCATCTTTCAGGAGTATATAGACCGTTTCTTAGTCGTGTTTATTGACGACATATTGATCTACTCAAGATCAAAGGAGCATCATACTGAGCACCTGAGAACGGTTTTAGAAGTCTTCCGATGACACCAACTCTATGAGATGTTTTCCATGTTCAGGTTCTAGACATGAGAAGTACACTTCCTTGGGCACGTGGTATCCTAGAAGAGGATAGCGGTGGACCCATCAGAGGTTGAGGCGGTTGTTTCTTGGGAAGCACCCAAGAATGTGGTAGAGGTTTGTAGTTTTCTTGGACTAAAAGGTTACTATCGGAGGTTCGTGCCCATATTCTCTCGAGTTGCAACACCCTTGATAGATTTGAACAAGAAGGACCAGTCTTTCGTGTGGAATGAGCAGTGCTAGGTAGCCTTTTTCTATTTGAAGGAGCAGTTTGTAAGTTCTCCAGTGCTTAGGTTTCCAGAGTAAGGGGTGGTGTATGAGGTGTTCTCTGATGCTTTAGGGAAATGCCTCTTATGTGTGTAGATGCAGCGGAAAGGGGTGATCTCGTATAGGTCTAGGATGTTACGTCCCCATGAGTGTAATTATTCCACCCATGACATGGAGCTTGTGGTAGTCGTTTTTTACTAAAGTTGAGGCGGAATTACCTTGTCAGTGAGCACTTCGTGGTCTTCACCGATCAAAAAATATTGAATTATATCATCTCCCAGCAGGACCTGAACTCATGATAGTGTAGGTGTGTGGAGTTCCATCAGGACTACAAATTTGAGATTTCCTAAACCTCAGGAATAGTGAATTTTGTGGTTGATGACTTAATCAGGATGTCGCAAAAGGATGCGGTTCGAGAGTCAGCAGATGCTTGGAAGGCGATGGAGGAGTTGGTTGCCCAGCACCTGGATGCAAGGATGGATGGTGGTAGAGGTTGCCTATATCAGATGACAGTGCAGTATTCTCTACTACGACAGGTGGAGGAGTCCTAGTGGGGAGACTCAGAAAGTGAAGTGATGCATGACCGGGTTAACCAAGGAGATGCTCCGGAAGGTTGGATAGAGGATGGTCAGAACCAGAAGCTTTTCCGAGGGATGTTTTTTGTCCCAGAGGAGATGCACGGGAGGGTTCTTGGTGAGTTCCACAACTCACCCCTATCCTTTCACCCGAGAGTTTCCAAGATGTACCAGGGCTTGAGGGGTTAATTCTAGTGTCTTGGGGTAAAGAAAGTGGTGGAAGTGTTCACAGCCAGGTTCCTAGTGTGTCAGCATGTGAAGGCTGAAAACCATGCTCTGTGCGGCTTGTTGCAGCCTTTGGATGTCCCCGAAGGGAAGTTGGATAAATCTTGATGGATTTCATCACAGGGCTACCCAATGTTCAAGGAGGTTTTGATGCTATCTGGGTAGTGGTGGACCGGTTGACGAAATCGGCTCACGTTCTGGAGATCATGGAATCTGGAACAGTGGATTTCATAGCACAGAGGTATGTGGATGAGGTTGTTCAATTTCATGAAGTTCTGAGATCCATAGTCTTGGATAGGGGTGCATGGTTTACCTCACGAGCCTGGAGATAATTTCAGCATGCTTTTGACACCCAAATACATCTTAGCACTGCTTTCCATCCCCAGATAGATGGACAGACAGAGCGCACCATCCATACCATGGAGGATATGTTGCAGGCATGTATACTGAATTATGGGGTATCTTGGGTGCGGCACATGACTATGGTAGAGTTTTCCTTCAATAATAGCTATCAATCTACCATTAGCATGGATTTGTTCGAAGACTTGTATGGAAGGCCATGTTGCTCACCCGTGTGTTGGACCGAGGTTGGAGAAACAAGTGTTCATGGCCCAAAGGTGGTGCAAAGCATGATGGAGAAGATTCAACTTATACTGGAGAGGATGAAGGTGTCTCAGGACCGGCAGAAGTCATATGTTGATAATAGGAGGAGACCCTTGGAGTTCGGGGTCGGGAACCATGTGTTATTGTAGGTCTCCCCTCGACGTGGACAACAGAGGTTCGACAGGTTGAGTAAGATGTCTCTAAGGTTCATCGTACCCTTCAAAGTGTTGCGGCGATCCGGAGAAGTGGATTATCATCTAGCGTTACCACTGCTGCTACTAAGGATTCATGATGTCTTCCATGTGTCACAACTCCGATGGTATCTGCATGATGATTCACACGTCCTCGACTGGGGAAAGCTGGACATCAAGCCCAATGTGATTTTTTTGGAAAGGCTAGTGAGGATCGAGGAACGTGGGGAGAAGGTGCTCTGCGGATGCACCATTCCATTGGTTCGTTTGTTGTGGAGGCATGGTGGGCTAGAGGAAAGTACCTGGGAATGGGAGATGAAGATGTGTGCCCAGTACCCAGAGATATTTTTAGTTTTTTCCCATTTTGTGTGTAATTGTTTGTGATAGAACACTTTACCTTGTTAACTATGGAATGTATGTTTTCTCTTATTCTATAGATTCATGTAAAAAGTGTTGACAATGGGGAATGGAGGACCCGGTCCTTAATCAATACACATTAAGGTGGATTGTATTAAACCCGTGCAGGTGAGTTAGTGCCTCCTAATGCGGACATTATCTTTACATGGAGGAAGAAACTCCCTAACCCATATGACTGGACAACTTTACCCTTTAATGTGGCAGGGTTTCTTTGGGGGGGGGGGTTAGAGGTGTTTCTAGATGTTGAAGAGGTTCACTTTTGGGAGGTATCTTTCGAGGTGGTTGTTTGGACCCTCATTGTTTTTCTTTTTATGGCTTGGTATTAATTCTCGAAGGTGAGAATGGTTTGCGAGGTCTCTAATGTGATGTCCTACACCCACACGGTCCATCCCTTTGCCAAAATCCAGTTCCTAGTGTGTGGTCTCGGTGGAAGGATGCTCTATCGGCATGCGACCAATCAGTGTGCAACCGATCAGAGTGTGATCGATCGGTGACTCAATGATTGGTGTGACTGATCGGCGTGCGGCACGATTGGTGCGACCGATCGGTTAGACCGATCGGTGCCTCAGCGATAGGTGCGACCGATCGTTGTATGGCACGATCGGTTCCACCCGGCCTTGTTGGGATTTTCTTCTGTGGTTTCTCCCCAAACACCAATTTTATTCCTTTTTAAAATTTTGATGTGTTCAAAGGCGTTTTATTTTAGCCCATAGTGAATGATTCAAATCCCTAAGAGTGGGGAGACCCTCAACGGACCCAGCTGGTGTCCGCGTAACGTTCCCCCTCTGTTTATATAAAATCCTTAAAGTCACAGCTATTATCACCTTTTCCTATGTGAATCGTTAAATAACAATTAATTCAATCGTGTGTAACCACCCAACCGTGTGGTGAAACCACGTCCGACTATAAAGCCGTTCAAATACACATATTCCTTAACAATGTGATCTTATCTATATATCGCATTGGAATTTCTTCTTCTTCTTCTTCTTCTTCACGGGCCTCCATTGCTTCTCAGTGTGTTTAGAGTCTCCCTCCCCAAGACAAGAGGTAAGCCCGTGAGCTGGCACAAGTAATCACAAGGAAAACTTGAGACTTTCATGAAGCAGATTAGTATACCCGGTGAGCTGACACAAGTAATCACAAAGAAACTTGAAACACACACGCAATCAATGTTTTCATGCATTAAGTCGGAAATCAGGAGTCAGGGTCCTGGTGTACGGATACGTCGGCCGCCGCACCAACACTGGGCTCCCTGAACTGATAACCACACTCAATACACTAAACACTATTGCTTCATATAGAAAGAAAAGACGATCAGAGTCTGCGGTAGAACCGACCACCTCTGATACCAATTTGTTACGACCCGACCTCGGGGCCTAGGCCGTGACTACCCCATGCCCGCCTTCCATAGTCCAGGGGCTGGCGACTAGCACCAAGGCGTAAATCCCGGTAAACAGGGAAGGCATTGCCTTTATAAGTAACAACCACCACAGAGTCAGCAAGCGGAAAGTAACTACAAGTGCAGAAAAGTAAAGGGGGGCCGGAATACAAGCCCAACTGAAAGTACAACTGAAAAGGAAAAGAATAGCAACTGAAGAAAAGACGGCGGCCTCGTGTCGTCCACTGGCAATCCCACCTGAAGGGTGGGTACAGATAGCCTCCAGGCTCCTCGGGTCCCACGTCCGCTCCGAGCACGTCCCGCCCAGTGGTCCGCCTCCAGGTACCGTCTTGCTTCACGCCCCAACCGTGATCAGCGCTGTCCGTCGACTGCATCCAACACAACAAGGTGCGGGCATAGCCCGTGCAGGGGTGAGTATAAGCTACTCAGTAAGGACCCCGAGACCCCCGAAGGTCTCCCGAAATCCACAAAGGATATAGCACAAAAGGAGGGTGCAATCACGAAGTAACATCTGACTCGACTTAGGTATATGCCCATACATATACCTAAGTCCCCAATTCTAGCTCTGCTCATGAGCTCAAGAACAACTCAATCCACACAGGAAAGCAAGACTCAAATCCACAAAGGAGAGTAAATAGTAAATTGTAAATCCACATAGGATAGTTCAACACAATCCACAAAGGAGAGTAACATAAGATTCAGCTCAACCAGGTATACTTTTTCAGATGATGTCAAAGATGATCACTGATCCATCTAAGTCGTCGGACTCACGAAGGATCGATAGGTACTAACCCCCGCAAAAGACCCACACAGGATCGGGCTCACACAGAACCTGTAGGCAGTGGCTCACACAGAACCGGTAGTAAGGACCCACGAAGGATCGGGCCCACACAGGACCTGTAGCACTGATCCACGTAGGATCGCTGAGTGCAGTAGTCGACGCAGTCCACTGAGGAACTCTGCACAGTCGTCGCCGCAGTCCACGAAGGATCTCTGCTCTGTCGTCGTCGCAGTCCACGGAGGATCTCTGCTCTGTCGTCGTCGCAGTCCACAGAGGATCTCTGCTCTGTCGTCGAAGTCACAGCCAGCACTAGGGTTCCCGCACACAGCGAGCTCGTTTAGGAGGGTCCGCTCCACGAGCCGAGAGGCTGATACATCAACTGACACGTAGTCTGAAGTTGATGTATCCAAAAGTTCCGTATCGACAACAGGATCTCAACGCAACAGACGGCGCGTCAATCGGACGCCTGGTCTGAGAGTTATTGGCATTTTCGTCCCAGGGGCCCGGTTGGTTTTTAGGGCAAAACCAACCCGACCGTACTCCGCCTGTGTCCGATCCTCGGGCGGAGTATGCCAAAAGTTCCGTCTCACTTAGAGGAAACTACCACAGCTGACGGTACGTCGATCGGACGTCCGTAGCTCAAGTTATGAGCGTTTCTGCTCCGAGGGCCCGGTTGGTCTCGTGTACGAACCAACCCGGCCGAACAGAAAGTCTTCCGAAACCTTGAGTATAATATACCGAAACGACCGTATCGATCCAAGGATCGCGTAGCCGCTGACGGTTCGTCAATCGGAGGTCCCAGGCCCCAGATACGGGCAAAAGACCGAAGAGGGCCCGAAAACGGGGGTTCTGGGCCCGGGGCGACCCGGCCCGACCCGGCTAGGCCGGGTCCGCTCCGGCCTGGGCGCGGCCCGGCCGACCGGACCGGCCGGCACGGCTTTGGCCGAGCGGCCGAAGAGAAACCGCCGCGGGTTTGACCCGCGGCTTGGAGGAATGCGGCCCGCGCGGGCCGCGTGATGGGTAGTCGGACCGCGGACGCGGTCCGGCGGTTCGCCGCCGCCGCGGCCGAGCCGCGGCGGATTCCTCCGGCGGCGCGCCGCCGCCGCCTTCCGCGGGCCGCCGGAGTTGCTCCGGTGGCCCGTTTTGCCTCCCGTCTGCGCCATTGCTCCTCCCAGGGGCCGATCTTCACTGCGGGATCAACGGATCGCCCTTGCCGCACGGTTCGTCGTCGTCCGCCAAATCCGCACAACAAAAAGATCGGCGGAGGGTTGCCGGGTCATGTTTGTTAGACCCGCACCCTCCGCGTTAGTCATAAAATCAACGGGAGGAAAAGAAATAACCAATCAACAATTTTAAATAAATTAAAATTGTTCCATGATCGGGTTCTTTATTTTAAAAGAATAAACACGGGAAATAAAATATTCCAACAACCCCTACCTCGAAGTCGCCGTCGGACGTGAGGTCGTCGCGGAATCGCTCGTCGCGAAAGGAGGGGATCGTCACGTCGTCGCGGAAGAGACGTTCGTCGCACCGCGGGAAAAACGTCGCACCGACGATCTCCGGATCTAGAACAAACGGAATTAATTAATTAAATCCGTTGTCATTGAAAATAAAAAGGGAGAATTAAACGATCCGTTTCTCACCTTAGTTGCCGAACGAGGATCGGTCGCGGAAGAAGAGGCGTCGCCGAAGAACTTCGCGGGTAGAGCTCGTCGACGTCGCAGATCACGGTGTGCGTCGTCGAATTCCGGTTCCGGCGTTCTTCGCGTTCTTCGCGTTCTTCGCGTTCTTCGCGTTCTTCGCGGGGAGGGTGGAGGATCAGAGGATTCACACAACGATAGAAATCCTCCAAAATAGACAAGTTTGTCTATTTTATTAATTTGCCAACGAACGCAAACGCGTAAGTAACGACCCATTAAATTCGTTGAATTAATTCAACGAATGAAACAACCCATTTAATTCACGAAATAAACCGCCCAATTAAATTGTCTGTTAAGAATTAAGGAAAACGCGTCGGTTGACTTTTCAGTTATTTTGACGGGTTTTCGCGGGTGCGTTACTTAGCGAAAGAAACGGCGGGGCTCGTGCGGGCCCCACCGCACAAATATCCTACCAAGAGGGTAGGATATTTCCGGATAGCACCCTATCCGCTTTAACTCAGCTCAAGTGGCTTTCAAGTGACTTCCAAGCGGCTTAAGTGAAATAAAATAAGGTTGTCGCACACCTTTATTTTATTTCCGACTTAAAGCCCAAAATTTTAAAAACCACGGTTGAGTAAACGCAACTCCGGAAGAGGCGTTTCTAAGCAAATACCGGCGCTGCGATTTCATCGGTGCCCTCAGAATTCGATTCTGGGCACCGGTTCAAAAGATAGAAAAACCCGCTCGTCCGTTCACTGAACGTACCCGAGCCAAACTTCGGAAATTGATTCCGGGCACACCGGGCCTCGGAATCAGGTGCCGTCTGAAGCTGCGCTCTTGTAAAATTCCAAAGAAAATTAAGAAAAAAAATTTCCTTGAAATTTGCGGGACTTTACATTACTCCCACCTCAGGGCTTTACGTCCCCGTAAAGATACATCAAAAACTTGGGGAACAAATGGGGGTACTGAGCACGCATCTGAGCCTCCCGCTCCCAAGTGCTCTCCTGGAGGTTCCCGTGCTGCCATCTGATGCGCACAAGAGGAATCGACCGCCCACGTAGGACCCGCTCCTGTCGATCCTCGATCTCCACTGGGACCTCCGCAAAAGTCGCCCCATCGTCCACGTCCAGCTCCCCAAAGACGATGATGTGCGTCGGGTCGTGCACGTATCTCCTCAGCTGAGACACGTGGAAGACGTCGTGCACCCGGTGCAACTGAGGTGGTAGAGCCAGGCGATAAGCCACCTCTCCTATCTTACTGAGGACCTGGAAAGGCCCGATGAAGCGTGGAGACAACTTGCCGCCTCGGCCAAATCTCCGTAAACCACGTCGAGGTGAGACACGCAAAAAGACGTGGTCGCCATCCTCGAACTCTAGTGGCCTCCGCCTCCTGTCAGCATATGACTTCTGCCGGCTCTGAGCTGTCCTCATCCTCTCCTGGATGATCTGGACCTTCTCTGTCGTGGCTTGGACCATCTCTGGTCCCACGAGTGCTGACTCCCCAGGGTCTGTCCAGCACAACAGTGATCTGCAGGGTCTGCCGTACAATGCCTCGTATGGTGCCATCCCGATGGTGGATTGGTAGCTGTTGTTGTACGCGAACTCCACCAAGGGTAGGTGGTCCTCCCAGCTGCGACCCAAGTCGAGAACACATGCACGGAGCATGTCCTCGAGTGTCTGTATGGTCCTCTCAGTCTGACCATCCGTCTGAGGGTGGAAGGCTGTGCTTAGATGGAGCTGCGTCCCGAACGCCTCCTGTAACCCCTTCCAAAGTCGGGAAGTGAAATGAGCATCTCGATCGGAGACGATAGACGATGGCACACCGTGAAGCCGTACGATCTCCTGGACGTAAAGACGTCCCAAGCTCTCCACTGAGCCCTGCTCTCTGATGGGTAAGAAGTGTGCCGACTTGGTGAGTCGGTCGACAATCACCCAAATAGAGTCGTGACCTCTGGAAGTGCGTGGAAGTCCAGTCACGAAGTCCATAGATATGCCGTCCCACTTCCACTCCGGGACCTCCAAGGGCTGTACCAAGCCTGCTGGTACCTGATGCTCTGCCTTCACCTGCTGGCAGGTGAGGCATCGTGAAACGAACTCTGCCACAGCTTTCTTCATGCCCGGCCACCAGTGCTGTCGTCTGAGATCCTAGTACATCTTCGCCACTCCGGGATGTACCGCCAAGGGAGAAGTGTGAAACTCTCTCAGCACCTCCTCTCGTAAAGCGACTGGTACGAAGGTACGTCCTCTGAAAAGGATGTCGTGCTCTGCTCCAAGGGAGAAGCCATCAGGCGCCTGACCTGAGGATATCAGTGCACGCCGGGTCTCACAGTCAGCGTCCCCACGCTGAGCCTCTCTGACCTGCTGTAGAAGTGGAGGAGAGACTGTGAGAGACTGAAGAAAGGCTGCTCCGTCTCTATCCACGAAGGATATCTGTAAGGAGGCTAGCTGCTCCGTCGCCTCCTCAAGTAGCTGAATGCCCGTCCTCCTGCTGAGGGCATCAGCTACCACGTTCCCCTTCCCAGGAGTATAGACTATCTCAAAGTCATAGTCCTAGAGGAACTCAAGCCATCTCCGCTGTCTCAGGTTCAAGTCCTTCTGAGAGAAGATATACCTGAGACTCTGGTGGTCAGAAAAGACTGTGAAGCGCTCGCCCATCAGATAGTGCCGCCAAGTCTTCAGAGCGAAGACCACTGCTGCTAACTCCAGGTCATGAGTGGCGTAGTTCTGCTCATGCGGTCTCAACTGACGTGATCCGTAGGCGATCACGGCCCACTCCTGCATCAGGACGTACCCGAGTCCAGTCCCTGATGCGTCGCAGTAAACTACGTATCCAACTCCCTCCTCAGGCAAACTCAAGATAGGTGCGCTGGTCAATCTCTGTCTCAGCTCCTGGAAGCTCTGCTGACATCTGTCTGACCACACAAAGGGTTTCCCCTTCTTCGTCAAGGCTGAGAGTGGTGCCGCAACTCTGGAGAAGTCTGGCACAAATCTTCGATAGTATCCGGCTAGGCCCAAGAAGCTCCGCACCTCCGTCACGCTCCTGGGTGGCTCCCAAGCTAGCACTGCCTCGATCTTCGCGGGATCCACTGCAACTCCCGCCTCATAGATGACGTGCCCCAAGAAGTAGACCTCACGTAACCAGAACTGGCACTTTGAGAGCTTGCCATAAAGCTGGTGCTCTCGGAGTGTGTCTAGCACAACTCGCAGGTGGTAGGCGTGCTCCTCCTCAGTCGTCGAGTATACCAAAATGTCGTCAATGAAGACCACGAAAAATCGGTCGAGGTATGGCTGGAAGATCCTGTTCATGAGGCTCATGAACACTACTGGAGCATTGGTTACGCCGAATGGCATAACCAAGAACTCATAATGACCATACCGACACCTGAAGGTCGTCTTCTGCACGTCCTCGTCTCGAACTCTGAGCTGATGATAGCCTGACCGGAGGTCTATCTTCGAGAACCACCGCGCTCCCTTGAGCTGATCGAAGAGGTCATCAATCCGTGGCAGCGGATACTTGTTCCTCACTGTCACCTGGTTCAGGCGACGATAGTCGACACACAGTCGCAAGCTCCCGTCCGCCTTCTTGGCGAACAATATCGGGGAAGCCCAGGGTGAAACACTGGGTCGGATAAACCCCTTGCTCTGCAAGTCCTCCAACTGTACCCGCAGCTCTCGAAGCTCGGCGGGGGCCATCCGGTATGCTGGAGTAGATATCGGGGCTGTCCAGGGGTACAAGTCGATGTAAAAGTCTACCTCTCTACGAGGAGGTAGCCCTGGAACGTCGTCGGGAAAGACGTCCACGTACTGGTCCACCACTGCAGGAAAAACTGGACTCCGCACGTCCACTGCTCCTAGGATGAGGCTAGCCAACTAATGAGAGATAGGCTCCACTCTCCTCCGCGGAAGTCCATCCTGTGCTGCAAAGGCTCCCTTCTCGCCGGTGAAGGTAAACCTGCTCCCGTCGGTGCGAACACATCGCACCTTGCACCTAAAACAGTCGATCTGGGCATGAACCGTGGATAGCCAATCCATGCCCAAGATGACGTCGTAAGGCCTCGACGCCGCTACAAGGAGATCCCAGCCGAAGCTCTCGCCTCCTAGAGTAAGCTCACACTTCCGGCACCAGTGCGTAATCGTCGAGTCTGCTCCCGTAGGAGTCTCTAGCCGTAAGGATCGAGCCAACGGCTCAGTCGGAATCTCCGAGCTCCGAACAAGGGCAGAGGCTATGAAAGAGTGACTCGCTCCTGTGTCTATAAGTACTGCAGCAAGGGTGGAATAGACACAGATCGTACCTCGAATCATCTATGGCAAGTCAGGGTCGTAGGCCTCCACTGCCTGGAGCTGGGCCTGTCCCTGCCCGCCAGCTCCCTATGGTCGAGGTGGCCCTCCTGGTGGTGGTGGGGGTAGAGCCTGGAAGCGTCGCCCACCACCCGCTGCTCGGCCAGCTCCTCTGCCTCGTCTGCCTCCTCCCTGCGGACCGCCACGGTCGACCCTCTGCCTCTGCCTGGGTGGCCCCTCCACCGT
This sequence comes from Viscum album, assembly GCA_963277665.1. NCBI lineage: Eukaryota > Viridiplantae > Streptophyta > Magnoliopsida > Santalales > Viscaceae > Viscum > Viscum album. The sequence goes on along the minus strand of OY728142.1, from coordinate 336,436,748 downwards.
CTGCTGCTCCTCTGATCGGCGAGTCGGGCAGTCACGAGCCATGTGACCCTGCCCGCTGCAGGAGTAGCACAGCCTGCCTCTCGGAAGGCTGGCACTCCGCTGTGTGCCCCGCAATGCTGAGCCGGTGTCCTGAGGCCGTCTGCGTGGGGGTCTGGTCTGCCTGGACCCGAGAGTCATCCGTCGGCTACCTGCTGCCGAAGACTCAGCTACCTGCCGCCCTGCGCTAGGTCTCGCCACTGAAGAAGGCTCTGCCAGGAAGCTCTCGATCAGGAGGGCTCGCTCCAGTACTCCCGCCTGGGTCAGAATGCTGAGGGAGATCAGCGATGCCCGAATCTCCTGCCGCAAGCCCTGCTCGAAGGTCCGGGCCCGGAAGAAGGGGTCCCGTACCAAGTCGGTCGAGTAGCGAGATAGGCCAGTGAACCTCGCCGCGTACTGAGCGACCGTCATGCTGCCCTGGCGCAGCTGGAGAAGCTCCTGGATGCGCACCGCTCGGAGGGTGGCCGAGACGAACTCAGAGCGGAAGAGGCTCTCGAAGTCCGTCCAGAGCAAGGATGCCTCATCGTGAACCTGGAGCATCAAGCTCCACCATCGTCCTGCCGCCGCCTGCAGGAGACTCGCCGCGAGAATCACCATGAGATCCGCTGGTGTCCTCACTAGCCTAAAGATCCGTACCACCGCCTCTAGCCAGTCCTCGGCGGCCTGGGGGTCCGCCTCACCGCGAAACCTGGGCGGTCGCTGGCTCTGAAACTCATGCAGTGCCCTGAGGCGACGTTCATCGTCAGCGTCTGGTACTGGTAGCATCGGTGGCTCGGCGGGTAAGGCTACCGCCGGTGCCACTGCTGGCAAAGGGCCCTGCACCGAGGCCTCGTCGCTCGGTGGGCTGCCGTCGCGCCCTACACTCGAAACCCTAGCTGGCTGTCATCGTGGGGCCATCCTGAAAAGGAGAACAAGAGAACCACAGTCAGAACAGTATACCTGGTGAGCTGGCACAAGTAATCACAAGGAAAACTTGAGACTTTCATGAAGCAGATCAGTATACCCGGTGAGCTGACACAAGTAATCACAAAGAAACTTGAAACACACACGCAATCAATGTTTTCATGCATTAAGTCGGAAATCAGGAGTCAGGGTCCTGGTGTACGGATACGTCGGCCGCCGCACCAACACTGGGCTCCCTGAACTGATAACCACACTCAATACACTAAACACTATTGCTTCATATAGAAAGAAAAGACGATCAGAGTCTGTGGTAGAACCGACCACCTCTGATACCAATTTGTCACGACCCGACCTCGGGGCCCATGCCGTGACTACCCCAAGCCCGCCTTCCATAGGCCAGGGGCTGGCGACTAGCACCAAGGCGTAAATCCCGGTAAATAGGGAAAGCATTGCATTTATAAGTAACAACCACCACAGAGTCAGCAAGCGGAAAGTAACTACAAGTGCAGAAAAGTAAAGGGGGGCCGAAATACAAGCCCAACTGAAAGTAAAACTGAAAAGGAAAAGAACAGAAACTGAAGAAAAGACGTCGGACTCGTGTCGTCCACTGGCAATCCCACCTGAAGGGTGGGTACAGATAGCCTCCAGGCTCCTCGGGTCCCACGTCCGCTCCGAGCACGTCCCGCCCAGTGGTCCGCCTCCAGGTACCGTCCTAATCCACGCCCCAACCGTGATCAGCGCTGTCCGTCGTCTGCATCCAACACAACAAGGTGCGGGCATAGCCCGTGCAGGGGTGAGTATAAGCTACTCAGTAAGGACCCCGAGACCCCCGAAGGTCTCCCGAAATCCACAAAGGATATAGCACAAAAGGAAGGTGCAATCACGAAGTAACATCTGACTCGACTTAGGTATATGCCCATACATATACCTAAGTCCCCAATTCTAGCTCTGCTCACGAGCTCAAGAACAACTCAATCCACACAAGGAAAGCAAGACTCAAATCCACAAAGGAGAGTAAACAGTAAATAGTAAATCCACATAGGATAGTTCAACACAATCCACAAAGGAGAGTAACATAAGATTCAGCTCAACCAGGTATACTTTTTCAGATGACGTCAAAGATGATCACTGATCCATCTAAGTCGTCGGACTCACGAAGGATCGATAGGTACTAACCCCCGCAAAAGACCCACACAGGATCGGTCTCACACAGAACCTGTAGGCAGTGGCTCACACAGAACCGGTAGTAAGGACCCACGAAGGATCGGGCCCACACAGGACCTGTAGCACTGATCCACGTAGGATCGCTGAGTGCAGTAGTCGACGCAGTCCACTGAGGATCTCTGTACAGTCGTCGCCGCAGTCCACGAAGGATCTCTGCTCTGTCGTCGTCGCAGTCCACGGAGGATCTCTGCTCTGTCGTCCTCGCAGTCCACGGAGGATCTCTGCTCTGTCGTCGAAGTCACAGCCAGCACTAGGGTTCCCGCACACAGCGAGCTCATTTAGGAGGGTCCGCTCCACGAGCCAAGAGGCTGATACATCAACTGACACGTAGTCCGAAGTTGATGTATCCAAAAGTTCCGTATCGACAACAGGATCTCAACGCAATAGACGGCGCGTCAATCGGACGCCCGGTCTGAGAGTTATTGGCATTTTCGTCCCAGGGGCCCGGTTGGTTTTTAGGGCAAAACCAACTTGACCGTACTCCGCCTGTGTCTGATCCTCGTGCGGAGTATGCCAAAAGTTCTGTCTCACTTAGAGGAAACTACCACAGCTGACGGTACGTCGATCGGACGTCCGTAGCTCAAGTTATGAGCGTTTCCGCTCCGAGGGCCCGGTTGGTCTCGTGTACGAACCAACCCGGCCGAACCCAAAGTCTTCCGAAACCTTGAGTATAATATACCGAAACGACCGTATCGATCCAAGGATCGCGTAGCCGCTGACGGTTCGTCAATCGGAAGTCCCAGGCCCAAGATACGGGCAAAAGACCGAAGAGGGCCCGAAAACGGGGGTTCTGGGCCCGGGGCGACCCGGCTAGGCCGGGTCCGGTCCGGCCTGGGCGCGGCCCGGCCGACCGGACCGGCCGGCTCGGCTTCGGTCGAGCGGCCGAAGAGAAACCGCCGCGGGTTTGACCCGCGGCTTGGAGGAACGCGGCCCGCGCGGGCCGCGTGCTGGGTGGCCGGACCGCGGACGCGGTCCGGCGGTTCGCCGCCGCCGCGGCCGAGCCGCGGCGGATTCCTCCGGCGGCACGCCGGGCGCCGCCGCGCCGGCAACCCGCGCCGCCGCCGCCTTCCGCGGGCCGCCGGAGTTGCTCCGGTGGCCCGTTTTGCCTCCCGTCTGCGCCATTGCTCCTCCCGGGGGCCGATCTTCACTGCGGGATCAACGGATCGCCCTTGCCGCACGGTTCGTCGTCGTCCGCCAAATCCGCACAACAAAAAGATCAGCGGAGGGTTGCCGGGTCTTGTTTGTTAGACCCGCACCCTCCGCGTTAGTCATAAAATCAACGGGAGGAAAAGAAATAACCAATCAACAATTTTAAATAAATTAAAATTGTTCCGTGATCGGGTTCTTTATTTTAAAAGAATAAACACGGGAAATAAAATATTCCAACAACCCCTACCTCGAAGTCGCCGTCGGACGTGAGGTCGTCGCGGAATCGCTCGTCGCGAAAGGAGGGGATCGTCACGTCGTCGCGGAAGAGACGTTCGTCGCACCGCGGAAAAAACGTCGCACTGACGATCTCTGGATCTAGAACAAAAGGATTTAATTAATTAAATCCGTTGTCATTGAAAATAAAAAGGGAGAATTAAACGATCCGTTTCTCACCTTAGTTGCCGAACGAGGATCGGTCGCGGAAGAAGAGGCGTCGCCGAAGAACGTCGCGGGTAGAGCTCGTCGACGTCGCAGATCACGGTGTGCGTCGTCGAATTCCGGTTCCGGCGTTCTTCGCGTTCTTCGCGTTCTTCGCGTTCTTCGCGTTCTTCGCGGGGAGGGTGGAGGCTCAGAGGATTCGCAAAACGATAGCAATCCTCCAAAATAGACAAGTTTGTCTATTTTTTTAATTTGCCAACGAACGCAAACGCGTAAGTAACGACCCATTAAATTCGTTGAATTAATTCAACAAATGAAATAGCCCATTTAATTCACGAAATAAACCGCCCAATTAAATGGTCTGTTAAGAATTAAGGAAAACGCGTCGGTTGACTTTTCAGTTATTTTGACGGGTTTTCGCGGGTGCGTTACTTAGCGAAAGAAACGGCGGGGCTCGTGCGGGCCCCACCGCACAAATATCCTACCAAGAGGGTAGGATATTTCCGGATAGCACCCTATCCGCTTTAACTCAGCTCAAGTGTCTTTCAAGTGACTTCCAAGCATCTTAAGTGAAATAAAATAAAGTTGTCGCACAACCTTTATTTTATTTCCGACTTAAAGCCCAAAATTTTAAAAACCACGGTTGAGCAAACGCAACTCCGGAAGAGGCGTTTCTAAGCAAATACCGGCGCTGCAATTTCATCGGTGCCCTCAGAATTCGATTCCGGGCACCGGTTCAAAAGATAGAAAAACCCGCTCGTCCATTCACTGAACGTACCCGAGCCAAACTTCGGAAATTGATTCCGGGCACACCGGGCCTCGGAATCAGGTTCCGTCTGAAGCTGCGCTCTTGTAAAATTCCAAAGAAAATTAAGAAAAAAAATTTCCTTGAAATTTGCGGGTCTTTACATGTATCATGGAATTTGTTAGTCACCTAACTCAATTTGGTTTAAATGGATGTTATGTAAAACAAGAATACCTTTGTGATAACCCCGGTTAACAAACAGAAAGAAGAAACTAATGAATAATGTGCTTGAACCTAGATGATTCCCACTCTATTTTGGTAGTAGATGTGTTGTTTTTTTTTGATGATTGATGGATAATGTGGGTGAGGATGGGATCCTCTGATGTGGCACGGTTTTTGGTTGTGAATCAGAAATGGAGTGGGGCTCTATTTAGAGGCTTGGTATGGTTCTAGTACTTCAAGGGATCTCACTTATCCCTTTGTTGTTGTGACATCACAAGAGAACCCTGTGTGAATGCTTAAATTGTTGTTTGGTTGTTTCTATTTTCCTGGAATGTGGTTATTCCTATTAGTTTCCCATTAGAGGAGAATTTACTTAAATGAGGTCACTTGAACATGAATCTAAGAGTTTGTTAAACGGGGAATTAGTTTTTGGAATGAGTTGTGACTTGGCCATGAGTGTTGTGGATTCTTTTATGAATAAATAGAAACAAGGGTGTTATGCTTGGGTTGCCTTAAGGAACCCTAGATTGGGATGAGTGATTTTTAACTATAAATATACCTATAGTTTTTATGTTTTTCTCATTAAATCCCCACCCAAGTTAACCACTTAGTGCTGAAAACCCCCATTTCATGGGGGAGGGTGTTTTCCCCAACACTCCTATGAGTGGATGGTTATTTTCTCATTTTCTGCTCCCTTTACCAAATAGACCAAGACTCCTTGGGAAGACTGAGACGGCCTGTGGTCCATTATAGCCCAAGATTTTTTGGGCAGGGTAGTTGTGGCGGTTGGCCCAGGTGTGTACGGGCAAGTAGTTCCCATGAATCTTCGGGATGAGGCCCATGTATCTTCAGGCATGTCAATAGTTTTTCTGGAGCAGGGGTTTGAGGGAGTGGTTAGTAGTGATGGTTGTGGAACAAGTGTTTGTGTGCAAGATGATGGTTGTGGCCTAGGTGTTTGCGGGTGCGATGTGTGGTTGTGGCCCAGGTGTGTGCGGGCCGCTGTAGCAGTGGCACTGTGGTAAGAATGGCTGGATTGGTACGATGTGTAGGATGTATTCAAAAACCAGTGGGAATGTGGTATGGGGTACCCAAATTTCGATGTGTTATTACTATAGAATACATGACTTGCATTATTTGGGGAGTGTGCCTTGGTGAGGTTTGGGTGGATAGTTTTCCTTGCATGGTGCTTTCGTTTTCTTTTTCCCATAGGGCATTAGAATGACTCCCCACTTGTGCACGAGAGTCTTTGGTTTTCCCTACTATGTATACTTGTATGCTCACCCTATGTATATAAAACTGCTTTCAGGATTCCAAGAGGACATCATGGATCGTGTGGGACCATACTAGCTTAGTCCTTTGGGTAGATTCTTTTGAAGTTTTCCTTTTTTTGGTACTTTACCTTGGGAGTTCTTGTGGCTTGTATCTTTTACTTTTGATCATGAATATGGGAATGGTTTTCTTTCGGATTTACCTTCACTTTATGCTTTGGTGTTGTTGGAGTTGCTATCTTATCTCCTGATCTTGTAAAAATAGAAAGGGTAATGTCTTTCATATTGTGTGTGATTCTATACCTTTGGTTCTTGTCGGCACTCCGGGACCTATCGAAGGCGGGTCTTAGGGGTCATTTTCTCTCCTTCAACTTAAACAAGGAAGGTTCTTACAATCTGATGTCCCATCTCTCCTTTTGGTGAGGCGGGTCGTGACAGAGTAGGTAATATATATATATATTATAAATTTATTAATAATATTCACACACACCAAATTTAAAAATTATGTTATATTATATAAACATTTCAATGATTGGTTAAGCTCGTCATTTTCTTTTGAATTACCTATCAAACATAGTTTTCTATTCTAAAATTTTGGGGTGTTACATCCACATATAAAATCATTTATGTAGTTATTATATGATAAAAAATATCATTTTACTATATTAAAATCTTGGACCATTACATCCTCCCCATATTAATGATTTTTGAGCCTTTAATTTCTACATTATCTTGGTAATTAATGGTGGGATATCTGAAAATACATTTATTTTAATCCCATATCATAAAAAATCATTAACAAAACATTATCACAAACAGTGGGAAATGGATTTAAGAAAACCACATAACTAGGTATCCAAATAGTATAATATTCATCATAGATAATGATATAGAAATTTAATAAATGATAATATAATATTAGAGAGTCATATTGATCATGTATTATATAATAGTGAATGATCAATATAAAATCATAGACGTCAATACCATTAATTTATGATGAGTTAAAACAAAATCATGTAATAAAATATAATATTACTATGATAAAAATATTGGTCCGGATCCTTTTCAACGATTTGAGTAATTACATGTCCATATTGATTAACAATATAAGGAAATATACTTACTTTATTAGTATAATTTCAACCATTTGTAAATTTACTACACAATATTAGCCTTTATGAAATAATGAGTATTATAGAATAATTTTTTCATTCCTTTGGAAATAAAAAAGAACATTAAAAGGATCATATAACTATAAAAGGGACATTAATAAAATCTACCGATCATTAGAAATTAACCTAATCCAAAATGGTAAACACATGTATGGATAATTAAAAAAATTTAGATACCTTCAAATGATACATTATTCATAAAAACTCAATTGTATTACCTAATGATAAACTAAATAATTCCATAAATAAATAAAACTCTATATGAAATTCCCTTAATTATTTATATTTTAAATTGTTTATTTACCTCAATGGCTATCTTATACCATACAACTTTTAATCCCAAAAAATTGACATTTTCATTGAAATAACATTAATCACATATTCATTAAATCACTATTCAATCCCATGGATGTTAAAATGACAAAACAATTGTTCCTATAATTACCTTAATATACATGATCATATAAAACATAATTTTTAATAATACCCTAGAACATATTTCAGAATAAATCAACAGAATACTTCTTATTAAACAAAATCATAACATATAATTCAACCTAATAACATTTATTCTAATTTGTAATTAATAACATTAATATCTCTTCACATTAATCATAAAAACGTGTTTCTATGAAATTGTAATTTTGATTAAACATAATATTATAGAACAATTATAGAATACATGTATAATAATAAAACCTGAAATGAAAACATCATAGTATCCAATGATAGATAACCCATCATTTATACCAACTATAATAGCTACAAACCCACACTCCTAGATATAGTGATAAAATAATAAAATTTACATTTACAGATTTGATAAAAATGATAGTAAACAAACTTTTTCATAAAAAATTTTAATATTGAAATGAAAAATGGTATTCAATTATATTATTATAAACCATTTTTTTAGATTTTTATATAATTTGGAAAAACTGTTAAATAAAAAAACAAATGACTTTAGATGATAATTTCCCATACATAATAGTGTTTTTATTATTACATATTATGTCATCATCATCATCTATATGAATGACTTCAAGAAATAAATCATATAACCACATTCTTTATAACATTAGGAAAAGGAATCATAATATTTCTGAGCTTAAATACTCAGTAAGGGTAATCATATAAATTTATAATTCAATTCCATTTGTGAGAATAAGAAGAAAATATGTGTAATATAAAATAATTAATTTTCATGAAAACAAAAAATAAATATTAGTTCCCATCAAAACCAAGATCATTAGGAAAGAGAACCATGAATGATGATTTTGAATGGAAAGTTTCATCTGGATCAATAATCATTATCCGTGATATATTTGTATTTTTTAGGGGAAGCATTTATAAGTATAAAATAAATAATTAAATTATTTTTTTATCATATAAAATCCTAATCATAGAACAATTATATAACCCTTGAAATTCAAATAACTATAATACTAAATTATTATATTGTTATCCTATGATCATAATCCCTACATAATACATTGCAGCAATATCTAACCATACCCATTGTATATGATATATTTGGATAATCCAATTCAATTTGGTTTCACCCATAATATATGCTATACTTGGATCATCTATTAGTATTATAGTAAACCCATAATATATGATGTCCAAGAAACACAACATTTATAACATATACCATGATTAAATTTCGTTATAAATTCTTAGAGTAATACCTTTATTCTTAGAATTCATGGATGTTTTTATGATTAATATGATTATATTTTCAAATGTTAATCTAAAATAAATGAGGTAAATAAATTCATTCAATATCAAGACACTATGTATGAAAGAGGACTATATATTTTTGTGAATTTAAGAAGAAAATCGGTGGTCAAGATAGAGAAATCAATAAAATTAATTAATTTACTAAGAATAATGTAAAGAATATAAAATCACATTAGGAATAATTTGTTAGCTAAAAAAATATTAAAAATATAAAATTAAATCAATAGGTTCCAGGAAGAATTTTTTTTTATTCCTTTTATTAAAATCACCTAATGAGTCAAAAAAATAAGAGTGAAGAGTTAAAATAAAATGTGTGTTCAAAAGATCTATTTCTTGAAAAAATTTAAATTGATTTGACGGTAAAATATAAAAGAAAATTAATGAGATAATTTATTTAATTAAATGAATATGGGATTATGTTACACTCAATAATCATGCTTTTTCAATATAAAATAAACATTTTGGGGACAATGAACATGTGATGTGAAGGGAAGAAGAAATTTCCTCTAATAAAGTTCCAAATTTATAATCACATTGTTGAAAATATGATTTATTATGATGATATAAGTAATTATAAAATTAGATGTATTAAATATGATAAATGATGTTCAAATCATATAGTAAAACTCAAAGAATATGAAATTTGGAATGATTTTATATTACTACGATAATTCTTTTAAATTTTTTATGATTTTTTGTTCAAAATAATAATATAAAACATCTATTTTGACTCAAAAATAATATAGTGGTAATAATTGAACAACACTAGATTGAATAATAAATTACATATATTTGAAGTAGAATAATATTACATCACATGTTATTCTAAAAATAAAATGAATAGACCAACATTGGTCACAATTGATCTCATCATTTCCTAGAAGGAATTGGTTGTGATTGAGAAGAATATCTTCGTGAATGTGGGATTAATGTGAACAATAAAAATGGGACATGGATTATTTATAATGTTATGTCATCCTAAATGTATAAAAATACTATATCTTTAATGTGATTAAAGGTTTTCTGTTAGTGTATTTTTTTTTGAAAACTATGGATTGTAATTGATCAAATTTATTGGAGAAACTAGTTTAACATGATATGGTTTGTAAAATATGGAATTACCATATAGGTATGTGTACCACCTTACAATCAAAATATAACTTTTACCTTAAATAAAGGTTTATTATTAAATAGACTATAATATACACACATAGAAAATATAGAAAATATTTATTATAAAAGTGAAATACATTACATGATATCTAAATAAAACATTATTAGAAATAAAATTTCCTTTTAATAAAAGGTATCATTTCACTTGGAAAAAAATAATTCAGTCTAAACAAGATATTTCTATGAATTAAATACATAACATAAATATATGAAATTTAATCAAAGATATAAAAAAATATAATAATAAATCCAAAGTAATTATTAGTATTGTAGATTAGTATGATTCATTAATATGGTTATGTAACTATTGGGAATAAAAATTTAATTATCACTGGTAAAACCAAAAAATTCTCTTTATAAAATATATTTATTATATATTTTATTAAAATATTAAAATCACAATTATCTAATAGTTGAAGAATGAAATTATATGTATTTTATAAATATGTAATGATATGAATAAATATATACTCATATATTATTCAGTAGAGAGTAATAATGATGTAATAATTTAATGATAATAAACCTTTTCATTATAATTGTTTTTTCATCTGATTAATATTTTCATTTTAATAAAAAAATTCCTTAGTTAATGTATATATATAATTAAATTTATATACACACACACTCATATATATTTCTATTTTTCAATAATAATATAATAAATATTAATTTAAATGGAAAAATAATAGACTCAATTTAATGCGTCGAAACATTGTTTTAAAAAACTGAATTTTTGAGTTATGTGTTATTATAGTAAATAAAATTGTATCACATTTATACTTTTTATGCATGGAATTGATTTATATTTGGAATCGAGATGTAAAAATTAGTTAATAATGTAAAATTCATTTTTAGGCATAAATATAATTTACTAATGTAATAGTTAGTCATAATGTAAAGTCAAAAACGACATAAAGGGATTAAAATATTGGATACTGACATAATATATTCCAAATACATATATATAATTGGGTTCATTAGGTAATGATATAAATAAAATTATTCTTCTTCTATACATACCTCCTTTAGGTCTACATATTTCAAAATCAAATTCCTTTTATATTAAGAAATGAGTATTTAAAAAATAGACCATTTTCAAAAATATAAGGACCCCCCTAAAACATAATCATAATATGTTCACTTATTATTATTGATTGATATCATAATATTCCACTCAATATAGATTTTCCACCTCAACGATTCTAATTTTACCATTTCTATATCATTTAAATATTATAATAGCATATGATTTTTCTATAACGACATGACGTTTGAAATATACATATAGTTGATGTTAAAAATGGATTTTAAAATTTGATTTACTCGTATATAGTCTATACAATTAGTCATATATGTTCTGAGGTTAGTTTTATTATGAGTTAAAATAAATAATCATCTAAAATGTTTTACTATGTATATATGATTTGGTTGGGACATCACAATTTGTTTTAGAGAATTATTCAGTGATTTTTGGTATTTTTATTCAGATTATAAGAGAAAAAAATTTAACAAAAACAATATTGAGGGAAAATTTATAGGATAAAATGAAGGCTTCATAGTTAAAGATTTTTATGATTGTTTGTAATTATTTTTGTAACTAATACTCATGCTATTATTAATAAAAATTATAATTATCATAATTTTTTAATTGGATTGTATTAGGTTTAATAATATCAATAATGAATGGGTAGGACAATGTAACAATTGTAATAGTGGGAATCCAAATGTGGAATTGGTTATTGTAAAAAATATGATGTCCATACATACCAAAAAATCATAATCTAAGAACAAAAAAATGAACCATTTCAAACTCTCAAACATTATAATGAAGGAATAATACCTCATTGTGTTTTTAATGTGGAAGCACCAAACATCCATTATCGGTCCTTTGATCCTACGATATATAAGAATTGTATCAATGTAATTGAAATTTAAATTTTTTATATTATTGTTCTCAATGAATTATAAGGTTTTATTAGAAATTTATTATTTATAAATGGGATATGATATATAGATAAATATCATTTCGAGTCCAATAAAAATATAATAAATTGACTCTATAGAATATAAGGATTTTAGTAATATATTTTTAATAAAAAATTTTCTTAGAAAATTCACTATAAATGTAGTGATAATTCCTTGAGTTAAGGTTAATAAATAATAAATATTTTAGTTTATACGAAATAACATAAAAAGGCTCTTATCGTACCCCATAAACATTACAATCAAACACAAAACGCTTTAACAATTGTTTCTATAGTGTCAGTTTAAAATATTTCAAAAAAAAAAATAAATATATAAGATACATTGGTTTCTATAATAAAATTGATAATCGTGACTTTATTAAAATATACCATAACTTCTACTATTTTCTTATTATTTCACCATATTAATAAAACCCAAAAGGGAATGACTCATAAAAATATTCCTAGCGGACTCACATGAAAAATAATCATATATGATTAATCATATTATATCACTCATGTATAAATGAATTACTTGTAGATGAGTCATATTTGATGACTCGAACTTTGTTGCATACATGTAAATGTATATAAAAAACTACATAACTAATCATACAAAAAATCCAATAACTGATATTCACTTTTCAATGACTCACTAATAACGTTGATGGCACATATATTCTTTGAGGATGACTCGTTTGAAGAATCCTTTATCAAATCATTTATCTTTATAATGTAGAAAATTAATCCAAATTCAAAAAACATATTCATACTTATGATTATAGTTGTGAATGTTATTTTTTCATCCTTATGGTATCATGATTCATCATTATTGACTATTTTTGAAAACTCATATCCTTGAGGACTAGATTCAATCACTTTTATGGTTCACAGACTCCAAGAATAAATATATGTTGTGTTGTATTACAAGTAGGATTTCCCATGTTAAATTGTAGACTCTATAGAGTTTATAATTTATATAAACATATTTATTCTACAAGAGGTAGATAATGAAGGATAAATTGTTATTCTACTTTAGTTATACTAATTTCATGAATCAAGAATAATAATAATTAATTTTCAATCCAACATAAAAAAATTCTTGGGAGAGGGATCATTTATTAAACATAATACGGTAAAAACCCCTAAAAATCACTATACATATTCCTTACAATAAGGGATCACATTGATACTTCACATGATGTACCCTTACAATCTCTCTCCACACGATTCATTGTAAAATGACAACACAATGTAATTATGTGAGTCCTTCTATGTAATTACTATGAGGATGTCATGCTTGACCACTACCCTTCCTAGAGAGGATATTTTCTTAATCTTAATTCCCTGAATGACCATCATATGTACCTAAAAAATCATCCAAGTACCATCAAATATGTATCAAATGACCAATAAATAGGTAAAAATTTTCATAATACAAAACATGAAATTAATTTCAAGGAATTCACGTGCATATGATCTTATGTTTTCTAATAAATAACAATTTATCAATCCTTTAATGATATAATATTTTCAGACATATAGTCTTATAGAAATTCCTTCCAAAAAATATACCACTGATTTCAAATAATCCACATCAATTAATGAAATCATCAAAAATAGTTGTGACTCATATATGGAATAGTCCATAATAACCATCTATGCATCACCAATCTCATTAACAACATCGTTATCAAGAATTAAATCCAATGATAATTCCATATATTATAACATATATTTTCAAAATAAATAAAAATAGAAAATATGTGTTCTACAACCAAATACATTTCAAAATTATGCGAAGATAATACCAAGATATTTCATTATTTGATATAGAAAATGGATTTTTTGTGGATGGGTGGATAAACTATCTAATGATTAATGATGAGGGATAAAGATGATTTTAACAAAATGGACGATGAGAAAGCAGAGACTAATAAACCATACACTCATTAAGAAAACACATTCAGGGATTTTAGTGATTTGTTCATTTATTCTATACAATTTTCAAATTAGACTGAATTGATTTTGATTCTTTATTTATTAATGTGTTAAAATAAACCTGATGTTTTCTTCAAATTTTTCATGACGAAATAGATTATGTAAATTGATTAAATGGATCTTAAATGAAATATAATTCCATAAAAATATGGTTTTAAATAGTTACTATTTGTCATGGAACACTTACACGAATCAAAACTAAATAAATAGTGAATAATAGGGGTTTAAGGATGAAAATTTACACTACCTTCTTTTTAATCATTAAATGATGTGAAACAATGATATGCATGAAATAAATAGTTGTCATGATTTTGAGGAAGCCATCATGATGTAAAGATATCCTGTTTGATGGAATGACACTCGATTAGATAATAAAATTTAGTATGATTTTGATATTACTATGATAATTTTTTATGAATTTTTGTTCAAAATAATAATATAAAACATTTATCTTGACTCAAAAATAATATATTTGTAATAATTGAACTACACTCGATTAGATAATAAATCACATATATTAGAAGAAGAATAATATTACATCACATGTTATTCTAAAAATAATATGAATAGACCAACATTGGTCACAATTGATCTCATCATTTCCTGGAAGTAATTGGTTGTGATTGAGAAGAATATCTTAGTGAATGTGGGATTAATGTAAAAAATAAAAATGGGACATGGATTATTTATAGTGTTAGGTCATCCTAAATGTATAAAAATACTATATCTTTAATGTGTTTAAAGGTTCATGTTAGTGGATTTTTTTTGAAAACTATGGATCATAATTGATCAAATTTATTGGAAAAATTAATTTAGCATAGTATGGTTTATAACATATGGAATTACCTTATATGTATGTGTACCACCTTATAATTTTAATATAAATTTTACCTTAAATAAAGGTTCATTATTAAATATACTATAATATATACACATAGAAAAGCTAGAAAATATTTATTATAAAAGTGAAATACATTACATGATATCTAAATAAAACATTATTAGAAATAAATTTTCCTTTTAATAAAAGGTATCATTTCACTTGGAAAAAAATAATTGAATCTAAACAAGATATTTCTATTAATTAAATACATAACATAAATATATGAAATTTAATCAAAGATATAAACAAATGTAATAATAAATCCAAAGTAATGATTTATATAGTAGATTAGTATGATTCATTAATATGGTTATGTAACTATTGGGAATACAAATTTAATTATCACTGGTAAAACGAAAACATTTTCATTAAGAAATATTTTTATAATATATTTTATTAATATATTAAAATCATAATTATCTAATAATTGAAGAATGAAATTATATGTATTTTATAAATATGTAAGGATATGATTAAATATATATTCATATATTATTCAATAGAGAGTAATAATGTGGTAATAATTTAATGATAATAAACCTTTTCATTATAATTGTTTTTTCATCTGATTAATATTTTCATTTTAATAAAAAAATATCTTAGTTAATGTATGTTTATAATTAAATTTATATACACACACAAACATATATATATTTCTGTTTTCCATATTAATATAATATATATTATTTTAAATGGAATAATAATATACCCAATTTAATGCGTCAAAACATTGTTTTAAAAAACTGAATTTTTGAGTTTTGTGTTATTATAGTAAATGAAATTGTCTCACATTTATATTTTTTATGCATGAAATTTATTTATATTTGTAATCAAGATGTAAAAATTAGTTAATAATGTTAAATTCATTTTTAGGCATAAATATAACTTACTAATGTAATAGTTATTCAGAATGTAAATTCAAAAACGACATAAAGGGATTAAATTATTGGATAATGACATAATATATTCCAAATACAAATATATAATTGGGTTCATTAGGGAATGATATAAATAAAATTATTCTTCTTCTATAAATATCCCCTTTAGGGCTATATATTTGAAAATCAGATTCCTTTTATATTAAGAAATGAGTATTTTCACTCAATCATCATATTTTTTCAATATAAAATAAACATTTTGGGGACAGTGAACATGTGATGTGAAGGGAAGAAGAAATTTCCTCTAATAAAGTTCCAAATTTATAATCCCATTGTTGAAAATATGATCTATTATGATGATATAAGTAATTATAAAATTAGTTGTATGAAATATGATAAATGATGTTCAGATCATATAGTAAAACTCAAAGAACATGAAATTTGGTATGATTTTGATATTAATACGATATTTATTTTAATTTTTTTATGAATTTTTGTTCCAAATAATAATATAAAACATCTATTTGACTCAAAAAAATATAGTGGTAATAATTGAACTACACTCGATTAGATAATAAATTACATATATTAGAAAAAGAATAATATTACATAACATGTTATTCTAAAAATAAAATGAATAGACCAACATTGGTCACAATTGATCTCATCATTTATTGGAAGGAATTGGTTGTGATTGAGAAGAATATATTAGTGAATGTGGGATTAATGTGAAAAATAATAATGGGACATGGATTATTTATAGTGTTATGTCATCCTAAATGTATAAAAATACTATATCGTTAATGTGTTTAATGGTTCATGTTAATGGGTTTTTTTGAAAACTATGGATCATAATTGATCAAATTTATTGGAGAAATTAGCTTAGCATGATATGGTTTTTAATATATGGAATTACCTAATAGGTATTTGTACCACCTTACAATTTTAATATAAATTTTACCTTAAATAATGGTTTATTATTAAATAGACTATAATATACACACAGAGAAAGTCTAGAAAATATTTATTATAAAACTGAAATACATTACATGATATCTAAATATAACATTATTAGAAATAAATTGTCCTTTTAATAAAAGGTATCATTTCACTTGGAAAAAAATAATTAACTCTAAACAAGATATTTCTATAAATTAAATACATAGCATAAATATATGAAATTTAATCAAAGATATAAAAAATTTAATAATAAATCAAAAGTAATGATTAGTATAGTAGATTATTATGATTCATTAATATGGTTATGTAACTATTGGGAATACAAATTTAATTATCACTGGTAAAACGAAAACATTTTCTTTTAAAAATATTTTTATTATATATTTTATTAATATATTAAAATCATAATTATCTAATAGTTGAAGAATGAAATTATATGTATTTTATAAGTATGTAATGATATGAATAAATATATACTCATATATTAATCAATAGAGAGTAATAATGAGGTAATAATTTAATGATATTAAACCTTTTCATTATCATTGTTTTTTTATCTGATTAATATTTTCATTTTAATAAAAATATGTCTTATTTAATTTATATTTATAATTAAATTTATATACACACACACATATATATTTCTTTTATTTAATAATAATATAATAAAAATTACTTTAAATTGAATAATAATAGACTCAATTTAATGCGTCGAATCATTGTTTTAAAAAACTGAATTTTTGAGTTATGTGTTATTATATTAAAAAAAATTGTCTCACATTTATATTTTTTATGCATGGAATTTATTTATATTTGTAATTAATATGTAAAAATTAGTTAATAATTTTAAATTCATTTTTAGGCGTAAATATAATTTACTTATGTAATTGTTAGTCATAATGTAAATTCAAAAACGACATAAAGGGATTAAATTATTGGATAATTAAATAATATATTCCAAATACATATATATAATTGGGTTCATTAGGGAATTATATAAATAAAATTATTCTTCTTCTATACATACCCCCTTTTGGTCTAAATATTTGAAAATCAAATTCCTTTTATAATAATAAATGAGTATTTAAAAAATGGTCCCTTTTCAAAAATAGAAGAACACCCCTAGAACATAATCATAATATGTTCACTTATGATTGTTGATTGATATCATAATATTCCACTCAATATAGATTTTCCACCTCAACCATTCTAATTTTACCATTTCAACATCATTTAAATATTATTATAGCATATGATTTGTCTATAACAACATGACGTTTGAAATATACTTATAGTTGATGTTAAAAATTTATTTTAAAATTTTATTTACCCATATATAGTCTAAAAAATTAGTCATATATGTTCTGAGGTTAGTTTTATTATGGGTTAAAATAAATAATCATCTAAAATGTTTTACTATGTATATATGATTTGGTTGGGACATCACAATTGGTTTTAGAGAATTATTCAATGATTTTTGGTATTTTTATTCAGATTATAAGAGAAATTTTTTTAACAAAAACAATATTTAGTGAACATTTATAGGATAAAATAAAGGTATCATAATTAAATATTTTTTATGATTGTTTGTAATTATTTTTTTAATTAATACTCATGTTATTATTAATATAAATTAGAATTATCATAAATATTTTTTTATTGGCTTGAATCATGATGAATAATATCAATAAAGAATGGGTAGGACAATGTAACAATTGTTATAGTGGGAATGCAAATGTGGAATTGGTTATTGTAAAAAATATGATGTCCATACATACCAAAAAATCATAATCTAAGAACAATAACATGAACCATTTCAAACTCACAAACATTATAACGAAGGAATAATACCTCATTGTGTTTTTAATGTGGAAACACCAAACATCCATTATCATCCCTTTGATCCAACGATATATAAGAATTGTATCAATGCAATTGAAATTTACATTTTTTATATTATTGTTCTCAATGAATTATAAGGTTTTATTAGACATTAATTATTTATAAAAAGAATATTATATATAAAGGAATCTCATTTCGAGTCCAATAAAAATTTAAGAAATTGATTCTATAGAATATAAGGATTTTAGAAATATTTTTTTAATAAATATTTTTCCCGAAATATTCACCATAAATGTAGTGATAATTCTTTGAGTAAAGGTTAATAAATAATAAATATTTTATTTTATATGAAATAACATAAATATTCTCTTATCGTACCCCATAAACATTAGAATAAAACACAAAATGCTTTAACAATTGTTTCTATAGAGTCAGTTTAAAATATTTCCAAAAAAATAAATATATATGATACACTGGTTTCTATAATGAAATTTATAATTGTGACTTTATTAAAATATACCATATCTTCTAGTATTTTCTTATTATTTAACCATATTAATAAAACCCAGAAGGGAATGACTCATAAAAATATTCATAGCCGACTCACATGAAGAAGAATCATATATGATTAATCATATTATATCACTCATGCATAAATCAATTACTTGTAGATGAATCATATTTGATGGCTCGTACATTGTTGAATACATGTAGATGTATATAGAAAACCACATAACTAATCATACCAAAAATCAAATAACTGATATTCACTTTTCAATCACTCACTAATAACCTTGATGGAACATACATTCTTTGAGGATGACTGCTTTCAAGAATCCTTTATCAAATCATTTATCTTTATAATGTAGAAAATTAATCCAAATTCAAAAAACATATTCATACTTATGATTATAATTGTAAATATTATTTTTTTATCTTTATGGTATCATCATTCATCAATATTGACTATTTTTGAAAACTCATATCCCTGTGGCCTAGCTTCAATCACTTACGTGGTTCACAGACTCCATGAAAAAATATATGTTATGGTGTATTACCTGTAGGATTTCCCATGTTAAATTGCAGAATCTAGAGAGTTTATAATTTATATAAACATATTAATTCTACAAGAGGTATATAATGAAGGATAAAATGTCATTCTACCTTAGTTATACGAATTTCATGAATCATGAATAATAATTATTATTTTTCAATCCAACAGAAAAAAAATTCTTGGGAGAGGGATCATTTATTAACCATAATACGGTTAAAACCCCTAAAAATCACTATACAAATTCCATACAACAAGGGATCACATTGATACTTCACACGATGTACCCTTACAATCTCTCTCCACATGATTCATTGTAAAATGATAACATAATGTAATTTTGTGAGTCCTTCTATGTAATTACTAAGAGGATGTCATGCTTGGCAACTACCCATCCTAGAGAGGATATTTTCTTAATCTTATTTCCATGTATGACCATCATATATAACTAAAAACTCATCTAAATACCATCTAATATGTATCAAATGACCAATAAATAGGTAAAACTTTTCATATTACAAAACATGAAATTAATTTCCAGGCATTCACCTGCATATGTTCTTATGTTTTCTAATAAATAACAAATTATCAATCCTTTAATGATATAATATTTTCAGACATGTAGTCTTATAGAAATTCCTTCCATAAAATATACCACTGATTTCAGATAATCCACATCAATTAATGAAATCATCAATTATAGTTGTGACTCATATAAGAAATAGTCAATAATAACCATTTATGCATCACCAATCTCATTAACATCATCATTATCAAGAATTAAATCCAATGATAATTCCATATATTATAAAATATATTTTCAAAATTAATCAAAATAGAAAATATGTGTTCTACAAGGAAATACATTTCAAAATTATGGGAAGATAATACCAAGATATTGTATTATTTGATATAGAACATGGATTTTTTGTGGATGGGTGGATAATATATCTGATGATTAACGAAGAGGGATGAAGATTATTTTCAACAAAATGGAGGATGAGAAACCAGAGACTAATAAACCATACACACATTCAGGGATTTTAGTGATTTGTTCATTTATTCTATACAATTTTCAAATTAGATTGAATTGATTTTGATTCTTTATTTATTAATGTGTTAATATAATCCTGATGTTTTCTTCAAATTTATCATGATGAAATAGATTATGGAAATTGATTAAATTGATCTTAAATGAAATATAATTCCATAAAATTAAGGTTTTAAACAGCTACTGTTGGTCATGGAACACTTACACGAAACAAAACTAAATAAATAGTGAATAATATGGGTTTAAGGATGAAAATTTACACTACCTTCTTTTTAATCATTAAATGATGTGAAACGATGATATGCATGAAATAAATACTTGTCATTATTTTGAGGAAACCATCATGATGTAAAGAACATGATTATATTATAAAAATTCCTATTAATTGAATATGACATGAACACTATGTTTGAAAAAAACCAAAACTCATTTAAAACAATTTCACATGTTTAATAACAACACACGTTTATTGAAAACAATCCAACTATCCAATTTAAAAACATAAAATAATTTAAAAACCTCATATATTTACTCAAAAAATTATATAAAATCAATTTAAAAAATTATATAAGAATAATAATATAAAAATCACCATTACAATAAAAAAGTAGGGTTTTTTCACAAAACGCCAAATCTACAACGTTTTCCACCACCCGTCACTAAAGAGGGTTTAATAGTTGTACAAAAGAAAAAATAATTTCCTCAAAAAGTAAGTTTTAATATCATGAAACCATTTCAAGAAATAGGAAATGATATTTAATCCACGTTACTCGCTCCTTTTGACAAAAACTGACAACCGACAAACAATGATAAAAATTCGGGGTCATGATTCCATGAAACTACACAAGATGTCATCCACTATCATGAAATAGACCATATATAACCTATTTTACTTCAACACTAATATATATTTTAACACCCCAGGTAAATAAAGAATATGAAATTTTTATATTTATCTCTATTTGTGAATAAAATGTTAATATTAATTTAAAGGGAACACTATGCTTGATGGCTTACCCAATACACAACAACGAGTTCCTTTGAAATATTACGTTGCACGATAGTAATAAAATAATATTATTTTAAATGGTAGTTAACGCCTAGCCGTTGTAATGGAGGGAATGAACAAAACTAACTACAAAATGATTATATATGTTTGTCAAATATTTTTACTTTTTACAATAAATGTTAGAGGATTAAAAATGTGAATGAATTCAATTTTATGCATAAACATTCTAATATTCTTTAGAAGGTCAATTAACTGCCTATTGATGGTGAACCTCTTTTAAATCCACTTTTTGAAAATTTTATGTGTTATATTTGACAAAATAAAATTCTTCTTTAGAATCGAGACATCAAAATTTACACTGTGTAAATTTTTGGTATCTTTCCAATAAAGTTCATTTTTTTATGAATAGTGATAAATGTTGTATTTTAATTCAAAAACTATTTTTAATATAATTTATTTATATGATTAGATTATATTTTGAATTGTTTTTAATGTAAAATTAGAATATATTTTTACCATTTAATCCAATAGTGGTCAATGAAATTAATTTCACTTTGAAATTGGACTTAAACTAGTGTCAATCTTTTAATAGATATTGTTTTTTTAAAAACACGTTATTAGTTTTGACAGCGGGAAATAATTATTAAATTAAATAATGAAACTTATATGTTTTTATTTTTGGAAAATAGACATCATTTTTGAGTTCGGAATATCAAATATTTCTTAGGGTGAATTTTTGGTATTTTCTGAAAAACGTTAATTTTTGATGAATAGTGAAACCACTAAGTGGTAGTTTATGAAACTGATTTTTCGTTTAAATGAAACTTTGCCACCATTGTGTTTGAATTTAAAAAATCCAATATACATGGATGTCATTAAGAAGTAAAATGTGATTCAAAGGGATTAAAATAATTTTTTTTTGTGAATAGTAGCTTTTACGTTTTTAATCGTGATTTGAGGTAATTAATGTAGTTTAAGGTAAAAATAATGTTTTAATAACATGATATGAGCTTGACACATTAACTAAAATCATTGGATGTGTCATGGCCGACCAATAAAATCCATGGGTCAACTTGGGGACCCCATGGAGCCACTTTGGTAGGAAAATGACATTAATACCTTTTTATTTAATGTTAAAATTAAAATGTCATAAACATGTGTTCTTTTAATAAAACAATTTTTATAAGGGGTTATACAAGTCATATTTTAGATTATAAATATTAATTAGAAAGATAAATTGATTTCCTACATAATAGTATATTTTTATAATTTTTAGTCATTAACTAAATTAAATTATTTATGACATCATGATGATGCAGCGATTACCTCATTATTTAACGATTTAAATAAAATGAAAAGATAAAGTAAAATCTAAGACCTAAACTTGTCAATAACCTATTGTATGGGTATATTTTTAACCCTTATCACCTTATCCTTGAATTATATCAATGTGGGACCTTTTAAATCCGAAACTAATCTTAAAATATAGTAACTTTTCTTTACATTCCAAGAGTGCCCCTCCTCTCCTCTTATAAAAGGCCCCCAACACTATCTCCTTACCCACACATCTCAAGCCTTTGGTTCGGCCACAATCTGCCCATTTTGTCTCTCCACATCAATACCTTACTCCTAGAAGTCTCACTTTGGGCAGAAGTCTTCCCAAGGAAGCCTTTGAGCTCAAATCAAAAAAAGTTACCCGATTTAAAGGTAGTGTCTTCTCTTGTGTTCTTTTGTATAATTTTGCTTCTCCAACACCCTAAAATCTTTTTATTCATTTCTTTGGTAACAAATCAGGTATCTTAAATATACTAGGATGTTTTTATAAGAATAATTAGAGCTACATATACACACACCTACATCTAATGGATAAAGAACATACTGTTTCTGTTGATGGCGAATTTCTGCCTCACGAAACGATGATTGTTCAACACTCATATAACACCTTCAAAGGTGGCCATTAAGGTGTCACTATATTTATATATGGTATATAATATGTTTATGTTTTCCTTAAGCTTCTTTATTTTTCATTTGTGGCATAAATTTATGGTTTCCATTGTGGGTAAACACGATACTTTCATTTTTGAAAGTGCGGACTACCGCCCCCTCAAAGTGATTTGATTCGTCAATGCCATATGTGGGATGTATAAAGGATGGATTTAAAGTTATTATATATGATGTATGTTACATATAAATGATTAATATAATTCTGGAATTAAAATATACATACCTCTCATTTGGTTTTAATTCCATTAATATGACATAGAAATGAAAGTAGCGTTCAGGCGTACGTACGACTTACCGTCTCCATAAATAGTGCATTTGATTTCGTACCTCTAAATGATTATGTAATATTATAAATACTTGTATATTATGGATATATATGATATATATGATATCCAAATCATGAATATCATTCTGGACATAATGAACCTTTGACCACACGAACATCATGTAATTGTAAGAAGTCCACTTTCTACTTAAGAATCAAATATCGACAAAACAACCATTATTAACTTAAATGATTACATAATATTTATAACATGGAAATAAGTGATATAAAAGGAATAATAAACTTGAAAAAGGTTCTTAAGAAAGTATAAATTAACTCATGTTTATTATTCAGGACGTTAAAGAATGATCGAGTCAAGTCGGACCCGAGGTAAGGGATCCTACCCCTCTCTTTCTTTTTAAGTACACTATTTTATGTCATTCATTTTAAGATCATATTTCTTATTATGGGGATGTTATTTTATATTAATCCTACTGTACTTTTTATGTTCACATGATGAGAGACCCTATTTTCTCTCATCAATCCATTTTGGAATTTTTGAGTGGTGCCGTTAGGCTGCCGAATTTTCGTAAGAGATCTAACCTCTCTCTTTCTTTTTAAGTACTCTCCTTTATGTAACTTCTTTTAATATCCTCTTTTTTATGGTCGGGGATGTTATTTTATATTCCAATTTCTGTAAATTTTATTTTAATATAATGAGAGACTCTATTTTATCTCATCAATCCATTTTTGGATGTTTTAAGTGGCGCCGTTAGGCTGCCGTGTTTTCGTAAGGGTTTTTTCATCTCACTTTTAGTCCCGTGAGATTTATGAAAAATTTGCCACCATTTCCTTTGAGTGGTTTATTTACTTCCCATTATTATACTCATTGTGTAATATAATTTTATTTATGGGTATTTAAATATTCATTGTATGACCCTTCTTCAATGGGGTGTACGTTTCAAAAGTTACCCAAGTCGGTAAGCGAACCTTTCACCCTCCTCTTTTTAAAAGACTTCTTTTGTTATTTATTTTAATTAACAGACTATTATGTTGGGATATGTTATTCTATATCCTTATTGATGTAAATTTTATGTCCAATTGATGATATACCCTTTTTATCTCTCATCAACTCTTTTTCTGAATTTTGAAGTGACGTCGTTAGGCTGTCGAATTTTTGCAAGGGAACTTCTCAACCCAATTTTTATTCTTTGGGATAAACCTATACACCTTGAATATGTCATTATATGAATATGTGTGAATTTCCTATGATTGTTTTACACTTATTATCCACTTATATTTGGGGTATTCGTTTTTCACACATAATTATGTAATTGATTTATCCTTAATCCAAGGATACCGTCATTGTTAGGGACTTCGTCTCAATCTCTATTCATTGAGGCATATTTTGTTTTATACACAACCTTATTTTATATGGTGTATAAACCCCTTTGACTTTTACATTTATCCAAAAGGATTCTTTTTTATATGAAGCATTTTACTAAACGAGAAAAGGGAATGTTTTTGTCGTACATATGCGGCGACAACGACTTCCCCGCCGCCGTGACCATTATTTGAGTTTCGGCTTCCACTACAATCCATAGCTTTTTTTAATGAAAAATAAATTCCATGTTTTACTTTTATTTTATTTTGGTATTGAAAATGGTTTTCATAATGTTTTTATATCAATGTGTTGTATTGATATCTTGTGATTGAAAAGTGGAAATGTTATGTTTCCTTTTATGCATGATTTATGTGATATGATTATTTTATGGTTCTAGGGAATTATTATGAAGACATGTGGTTTCATGATAAACTAAGGGCGGGTGAGCCTGATATAGCTCTCCTATGTATTGGGTAATGCGAAGGGGTTAAATTTTTAGGTTTCTCCGAAGAGATTTATAGAATATACTGTGATGGGTTTTCCAACCGTAACCAAGAGGGTTACTCCCTACGTAAGAATGTTATGAATCCCTCAAGTTACCTTTATGTCTTATGATTTCTATGATTTATTCATGATTTTATGAGGTATGTTAATATTCTTATGTTTTATGGGTAATGTATGATTTCATTCTTATGTATATATGTATTCATGTTTCCTTTCCATATTTTTACAACCCTTACTGATCTTTTTATGCTCATCCCATGTTTTTGAAATGTTTTTCACAGGTCAAGGAAAAGGTACATGATAAGATGATAGTGTCAAGGAAGTGTCAAGAAAGAATCCATGTTTTGTTTCCAATAAGTTTCCATTGATGGGAAAAATGAATACTATCATTTATTGTAACCACTTTGTTTAAATGTGGGATGTAATGCATGTTTTACGGTCTAATTCTATAAACCTCTAAACCTGAAAATATCTTCAATGTGTAATCTTTTAATAACTCAAGATTAAGTAAGGATTAAGGACGAGGCCTTATTTTTGGTATCAGAGGTCGGTTTAGATAACTTTAGAGGTTATGGTATTCTCTAAGCATAAGTGACATTACCATAATGGTTAGGATTTCAGAAAGAGTCATAGTTTTAGATAAAGTGAATGAGTAAGTATATCTTAGTGTCTATCTTCCTCAATAGTATAAGATAATTTTATTGATATACTCACACTGAAATTTTTGGTTTTAGTAAATGGATGGATCTAGTAGGAACCAAAGTGACAATGGGATTGAAGGAAACTGTGGTGGTTCTCTGATTAAGAGACAGGATGAAAAGGGGGATTCAATGAGGAATATCGTGGTTGTGCTAAACCAACTATCAAGGATTCATGATCAAAAACATGAACCCTGTTGATTTCTCTAATACATCATGTACGAGATGACCAACTCAATGTGGAAGTTCAGGTAATAATTATAAAGGTAACCATTAGGGTTTATATGATCTTTAATTTTTAGGTAATTATGGGTTACTCTATAATATGATGGAAAATGAAAGGCATGAGATAAACTTGATGTTGAAATATGTTATGATCATTTTTGAATATTTTATCTCGTTTTGGGTAATGTTTTCTAAATTATGTAGTTTTAGAAAAAGGACAACACGTAGACCGTGTGACAACCCGTCGCGTCAGAACAAACTGTGGGAATCAAACCCACAACCAAAGTGCAACTGGTATTTATCTCCTACCACTGGACTACATGAAGTCCCTGGTTAGTTTAAGTAATTATTTTTAGTTAAATGATTTTATGAATTAAGAGTAAGTTGATTTTGGGTCATCTATAGAAATTTATTAACCTATCATAGAGTATATGTGATTAGGTTAATTACATTTCAATACGAGACTTTAAGAGCAACTGATGCTATTTGGAGATAAAAGTTAATTTGTACCTTAGAAGACTATGTGATTAAATCCTTCAAATATTTGGGTTTCAATATTAGTTTGGTTTACTTTGAATAATTTTATGGACAATTGTTTATCGAATGGTCTTCGTTGAACTTTTGGGGTTTTTTGGGACAAATTTTGGAGATTAAGAATAGATTTTATTTTTATAAAGGATTATCCTTTTCTGGATTATCTGATCTTGTACAAACCTTTTGGGTTTTGGTTTTGGATAAAGTCTAAATACATGGGAATTATATAGTTCTCTTTTGTGTATTAGGTGATTCTATAGAATTTTATTATAGTACTCTTAATGTGAACAAGTCATCCTAAATACTCGTCTTTTGGAGAAAATACGAGTTTGTATAAGAAATCTAGTAAAAGATGAAAGTCAACATGACAAGTAAGTATGTTTCCTTCTGATTTAGTTAAGCTCAAAAATAAATTCTCAATGAAGAGTAACTTAAAACAAAAAATTTGTCTGCTAACATTTCCTACTGGGGAATCGAATACCGTTTAACCCATCTCAAGTTTGTGATTTTCTTATGGTTAACTTTCTCCTAGACATGTTTACTATCACTCTCTCTCAGAATATGACTCTATGTTTTCTCCTCCATGTCCATGTCTTACTATATAGAATCCTAGTATGGGTTAACTCGGGTGACCTCGGTACTTCTCTTTCATTATTTTAAAGTGATTGTCTTACAGACTCTTGTTCTGATGTGGGACTTTCAAGGATTTTTCTGAGCCCAATTTTAAAATTGCAAGGACGCAATTCCCAAAAGGGGGGAAGGATGTAACACCCCAGAAAAAAAAAGAATATGAAATTTTTATATTTATCCCTATTTGTGAATAAAATGTTAATATTAATTTAAAGGGAACACTATTCTTGATGGTTTACCCAATACCCAACAATGAGTTCCGTTGAAATCTTACGTTGCACGATAATAATAAAATAATATTATTTTAAATGGTAGTTAACACCTAGCCGTTGTAATGGAGGGAATGAACAGAAGTAACTACAAAATGATTATATATGTTTGTCAAATATTTTTACGTTTTACAATAAATGTTAGAGGATTAAAAATGTGAATGAATTAAATTTTAAGCGTAAACATTCTAATATTCTTTAGAAGGTCGATAAACTGCCTTTTGATGGTGAACCTCTTTTAAATCCACTTTTTTGACAATTTTATGTGTTATATTTGACAAAATAAAATTATTCTTTAGAATCAAGACATCAAAATTTACTTTGTGTAAATGTTTGGTATCTTTCCGATAAAGTTCATTTTTTTTATGAATAGTGAAAAATGATATATTTTAATTCAAAACCACTTTTTAATATAATTTATTTATATAATTATATTATATTTTGAATTGTTTTTAAAGTAAAATTACAATATATTTTTACCATTTAATCCAATAGTGGTCATTGGAATTAATTTCACATTGAAATTGGACTTAAACTAGTGTCAATCTTTTATTAGATATTGTTTCTTAAAAACACGTTATTTGTTTTGACAGCGGGAAATAATTATTAAATTAATTAATTCAACTTATATGTTTTGAATTTTGTAAAGTAGAAATAATTTTTGAGTTCGTAAAATCAAATATAGATTCGGGTGAATGTTTGGTATTTTTCTGAAAAACTTCAATTTTTGATGAATAGTGAAACCACTAAGTGGTAGTTAAAGAAACTGATTTTTCGTTTAAATGAAACTTTTCCACCTTTGTGTTTGAATTTCAGATATCCGACATACATGGTTTTCATTAAGAAGTAAAATGTGGTTTAATGTGATTAAAATAATTTTTTGGTAAATAGTATCTTTTATGTTTTTAATCGCGATTAGAGGTAATTAGTGTAGCTTAAGGTAAAAATAATGTTTTAATAATATGATATGAGCTTGACACATTTCCTACCCTCATTGTATGTGTCATGGACAACCATGAAAATCCTTGGGTCAACTTGGGGACCCCATGGATCCACTTTGGTAGGAAAATGACATTAATACCTTTTTATTTAATGTTAAAATTAAAATGTCACAAAGGTGTGTTGTTTTACTAAAAAAAATTTATATGGGGTTATACAAGTCAGAATTTTGACTATAAATATTAATTGGAAAGATAAAAAGATTTCCTACATAATAGTTTTTTTTTATTTTTAGACATTAACTATATTAAATTATTTATGACATCATGATGATTCAGCGATTACCTCATTATTTAACGATTTAAATAAAATGAAACGATAATGTAAAATATAAGACCTAAACTTGTCAAAAACCTATTGGATAGATATATTTCGAACACGTATCACCTTAGCCTTGTATTATATTAATGTGGGACCTTTTAAATCCGAAAATCATATTAAAATAAAGTAACATTTCTTTACTTTCCAAGAGTGCCCCTCCTCTCCTCTTATAAAAGGCCCCCACCACTATCACCTTACCCACACCTCTCAAGCCTTTGGTTCGACCAAGATCTTCCCATTTTGTCTCTACACATCCCTCCCTTACTCCTAGAGGTGTCACTTTGGGCAGAAGTATTCCCAAGGAAGCCTTTGAGCTCAAATCAAAAAGAGTTACCCGATTTAAAGGTAGTGTCTTCTCTTGTGTTCTTTTGTTTTATTTTGCTTCTCCAGCCCCCTAAACTCTTTTTATTCTTTTATTTTGTAACAAATACAGTATATTCAATATACTAGGATGTTGTTATAAGAAGAAATCTAGCTACACTTACACACACCTACATCTAATGGATAATAAACATACTGTTTCTGTGGATGGCGAATTTCTGCCTCACGAAACGATGATTGTTCAACACTCATATAACACCTTCAAAGGTTGCCATTAAGATGTCACTATATTTATATATGATATATAATATATTTATGTTTTACTTAGGCTTATGTATTTTTCATTTGTGTCATACCTTTATGGTTTCCATTGTGGGTAAACACGATAATTTCATTTTATGAAGTGCGGATTACCGCCCCCTCAAAGTGATTTGATTCGTTAATGCCATATGTGGGATGTATATATGATGAATGTTACATATAAATGATTAATATAATTATGGAATTAAAATATACATAAATTTAATTTCGTTTTAATTCCATTAATATTACATAGAAATGAAAGTAGCGTTCATGCGTACGTACGGCTTACCGTCTCCAAGAACGGTGCATTTCATTTCTTACCTATAAATGATTGTGTAATATTATAAATACTTGTATATTCTGGATATATAAGATATATATGATATCCAAATCATGAATATAATTCTGTATATAATGAACCTTTGACCACACGAACAACATGTAATTGTAAGAAGTCCACTTTCGACTTAAGAACCAAATATCAACAAAACAAACATTATTAAATTAGATGATTACATAATGTTTATAACATGGAAGTAAGTGATAAAAAAGGATTAATGAACTTAAAAAAATTTCTTAAGAAATTAGAAATTAACTCAAGTTTATTATTCAGGACGTTAAATAACGATCGAGTCAAGTCGGACCCGAGGTAAGGGATCCTACCCCTCTCTTTCTTTTTAAGTACACTATTTTATGTAATTCCTTTTAAGCTCATCTTTCTTATGACTGGGATGTTATTTTATATTACTCATACTGTACGTTTTATGTTCATATGATGAGAGACCCTATTTTCTCTCATCAAACCATTTTGGAATTTTTGAGTGGCGCCGTTAGGCTGCCGAATTTTCGTAAGAGATCTAACCTCTCTCATTCTTTTTAAGTACTCTCCTTTATGTCACTTATTTTAAGCTCCTATTTTTTATGGTGGGGGATGTTATTTTATATTCATATTTCTTTAAATTTTATTTTAATATGATGAGAGACCCTATTTGATATCATCAATCCATTTTCGGATGTTTTACGTGGCGCCGTTAGGCTGTCGAGTTTTCGTAAGGGATTTTTCATCTCACTTTTAGTCCCGTGAGATTTATGAAAAAATTTCCACCATTTCCTTTGAGTGGTGTATGTAATTCCCATTATTATACACATTGTGTAATATAATTTCATTTATGGGTATTTAAATATTCATTGTATGAACCTTTTTTAATGGGGTGTACGTTTCGAAAGTTACCCAAGTCGGTAAGGGAACCTTTCACCCTCCTCTTTTTAAAGGAATTATTTTGTTATTTCTTTTAATTCACATAATTTTATGTTGGTATATGTTCTTCTATATCCATATTGATGTAAATTTTATGCCTAAGTGATGAGATTCCCTTTTTTATCTCTCATGAACTCTTTTTTTAATTTTGAAGTGACGCCGTTAGGTTGTCGAATTTTTCGCAAGGGAACTTCTTAACCCAATTTTTATTCTTTGGGATAAACTTGTACTCCTTGAATATGTCGTTCTATGAATATGTGTGAATTTACTTTGATTGTTTTACAATTAATATCCACTTATATTTGGGGTATTCGTTTGTCACACATAATTATGTAATTTATTTATCTTTAATCCAAGGATACCGTCATTATAAGGGACTTTGTCTCAATCTCCATTCATTGAGGAATATTTTGTTTTATACACAACTTTATTTTATACGGTTTATAAACCCCTTTTAATTTTACGTTTATCAAAAAGTAATCTTTTTTATACGAAGCATTTTACTAAACGACAAAAGGGAATGTTTTTTTCGTACGTATGCGGCGACAACGACTTCCCCGCCGCCGTGACAATTATTTGAGTTTCAGATTCCTCTACAAGACATACATTTTTTTAAATGAAAAATAAATACCATGTTTTATTTTTATTTTATTTTGGAATTGAAAATGGTTTTCATAATGTTTTTATATCAATGTGTTGTATTGATATCTTGTGATTGAAAAGTGGAAATGTTATGTTTCCTTTATGCATGTTTTATGTGATACAATTATGTTATGGTTCATGGGAATTATTATGAATACGGGTGGTTCTGTGATAAACTAAGGGCAGGTGAGCCCGATATTTCTCTCCAATTCATTGGGTAACGTGAAGGGGTTAAACGTTGAGGTTTCTCCGAAGAGATTTAGGGAATATACTGTGATGAGTATTCCAAACCTAACCAAGAGGGTTACTCCCTAAGTAAGAATGTTATGAATGCCTCAAGTTACCTTTATGTCTTATGATTTCTATAATTAATTCATGATTTAATGAGGTATATTAAAGTTATTATGTTTTATGGGTAATTTATGATTTCATTATTATGTGTATATGTACTCATGCTTCCTTTCCATATTTTTATAACCCTTACTGAGCTTTTTATACTCATCCCATGTTTTTGAAATGTTTTTCACAGGTCAAGGATAAGGTACATGATATGATGATAGTGTCAAGGAAGTTTCAAGAAAGAATCCATGTTTTATTTTCATTATGTTTCCATTGATGGGAAAAATTAATACTATCTTTTATTGTAACCACTTTGTTTAAATGTGGGATGTAATCCATGTTTTATGGTCTAATTCTCTAAAACTCTAAACCTGAAGAGATCCTCATTGTGTAATCTTGTAATAACTCAAGATTAAGTAAGGTTTAAGGCTAGGGTCTTATATATATACTCAAATTGGGTGTGTATCTAAGAAAACGTTATTAAAGGAGGAGTATATCTAAAAAACTGTGATGAAAATGATGAAGAGAAGGAACTTACAACAATAATTTTTCTTCGATTAACCAGTGAACATGTTCGAATCACACACAGATCAATGGGAGAACCTTATATGGACCCTGGGGAGAAACAATTCGTGTTATTCTTGATTTTGGATAATATAGATCAAACTAATTGCTAAAAATAATTATATTCACATAGATTGAGAATTAGTTTTCACCTTTCATCATTTGGCCACACAGTTTGGCCAAACCGTGTGTTGATCGTTCACCCTTTGTTTTACCAAAAACATTCCAAACGTAATAACATTACTCCCCCAAAATCCCATTTAATCATTACAACTATGAAAATAATTAGTGAATTGTTAGAAAATAGAAACCATGGGTGCTATATTCTCTTCACTATTGGTCATTCTGTCACCAAAAATTTGAAATTAATGGATGACCTGAAAGAGTTCTGGACAATTCACATTCACATCTATCTCAAATTGCAATGTCTCATTTTGAATATGAACATTTTTATATAAAAAATTTCTATAATTGTTATTTTTTCACAAATCACTCTCTCTTTATTATCTACAATCTATACTAGGATATGTACTAACAAAGCATTTGACTTTAGGTCATTATGGTCCCATCTGATCACATAGCCAGGATCAGGATAATACTTTTTCA
The DNA here is from genome assembly GCA_963277665.1 of Viscum album. Taxonomy (NCBI): domain Eukaryota; kingdom Viridiplantae; phylum Streptophyta; class Magnoliopsida; order Santalales; family Viscaceae; genus Viscum; species Viscum album. The sequence goes on along the minus strand of OY728142.1, from coordinate 336,403,164 downwards.
ACCGAGATACATGGAATACATAGTTCACCCAACTTAAATGTGTCTGAAATGATAATTGATATTCCACCTCTCTAATGAATTATAGTATCTCTAAAGGGCCAATGAATTGAAGAGAGATTTATCCATGCTTTCCAAAATGACGATGTCCAAGCCTTAGATAGATCCTTAAGAATATATAATCCCTCATAAAAAATTACAATGATATTCGGTGATGATCCCCATATTATTTTTGATGAATTTGAGCCATCTCCATACTCTTTATGATCAACTATAACTTATCCGTCATTTCCTAGACAAGGTTCGACCCAACTAATAAGGTCTGATCTATTTCCACCAAACATAGTAGAGAATGACTATAATGACGCAATATATTATGAATAATTTTTTTATATTAATTAAATGTATTTTTATATAAAATATAATCAATAATATTGTTATTATATCCAATTAGATTTAAATGAAAATTATGTATCCTTACCATTGATAATATTGTCATCGAACAATGATCTCATGGCTAGCATAAATATATCATTTTAAGATATAATTTTGATACAGAAAAAGGATGTGATGGACTCAAGCCATAAGATCATACAATATTAAGTCCATTTATTATAGTTTTTGAGTTATATTTCATTTATTTTATTTTTAATAGACCAAGATCATTCCGAGATCCATCAACTTAGGCATGAGCAAAACCATTTAAGGGATAAGTTCAATATCATTGAGATCACAGCCCAATGCATGTTGACCGAACGTCCCAAAGAAATCCCTAACATTTCGAACCATACTATTAGGGTCTATCATTGTGTAATAAAGGGATTTGTATTAACACTATTTCCTTTTGATAATGTTCATTATTTTCTTCATAGAATAATGAATATACATTCATTTTGTTGTCGTTACTTTGCAAACAATATTTAAATCACAAACATTATTTTTAGTTAATATTAAAATTCTATAAAAAAATATATTTTGATGAATTAAATAATTTATGAATTATATAATATTATAATAAAATATTATTTCTAAATTTAATTTATTAAATGTAAATTATCATATAATTTTTATGGAGTTAGTTGTATTTTTTATTAAGGATCAACAAATGTTTTTTTTCAAACCCATCAATTTTCAATATTTGTCAGTTTTTATTTTTTTAGGGAAATATACCATATTTAGGAAAATATTTATATAACATTAATATTATTTTTATAATTATGAATCAAAATTATCTAATGAAGAATTTTTAATAGTTTTCTAAAATAGTATAATTTTTCTGTAAAAATTATATACTGTATAAATATATAATATATTTTATTACATTATAATGCTCTAATATTGATGTAATAAAATACTATAAAGTTTTTATTCAGGAAAATATATGTTTTCCCTTTAAAATTATGTAATTTTATGTTTATTCTAAATCTTTAATGAATCCTTCAAGACTTATAAATGATTTTATGATTTTAAAATCATTTTCATTAAAGTGTTACTGACCTCCACATTTTCAATAGAAATATTTTTATATTGTTGGCCCTTATCATTTAAAAATAATGTATACCACTCCCATGTTTCAGAAACCATGGTAAAAACCATGGGATGATTTGTGATTTTAAATATTTTAGAGTGAATGGTCAAAACCATAAATAATAAAGAATTCCCTCACCTTTCATATATTGACCCACCAAATCTCTCCTTTCACTTCACTAAATCTCATTGTATATTGTCTACCATCTTTATAATACTATTTATAGTCCTACCATGGTGCCCCTGAGCTCCCATGAATCATCTCCCAAACATTTGGTATCACACTTCCTTGTAAGGGATTTATCTCTCTCTGTTTTCTTTAATAACCACTTTTATGAAATTCTTTTTAATTTCTATTTCCACAATGTTGGATATGTTATTCAATATCACATTACATTACATTTGATTTATAAATTATTGTATCTTACTTTCACTTCCATTAATCCCCCTTATGATCCTATAAGCACACCCATTAGTATGCGGAAATTATATAAGGGATTTTTCTCTTCTCATTTCCTTTCAATCATTTACGTTATATTATTAATCTAAATTCCACATTACATATTGGTATATTATTTTCCATGGTCCCCTTAATGACCATCACATGTATAAATTATTAGAGACCCATTCTCCTATTATCATCCATATTTATTAGATTCTATATTATGTTATTATGCTTCAAAAATTAAACCATAATTTTCCATGCCAAAATCATTGTGTAGGGAATACCATACCCATTACTCTATAATGTGTATTTACCATTTTTATCATATACTTTTTGTAAGGAATTATATTTTTGTTTTTTACATTCTTGGATCATGGAATAAAATATGATGTTGAATAAATCCATGTTATATTATATATGTGGTACACTTATGCATGAGATTGAAATTATTTTAAAGGTTGCACCATAATATCATTTTGTTGCATTAGTTAATGTTTAGTATCATGATTCATCATGTTGGGATAGTGTTTTACATGATTCCATTAATGTAATGTTTTGCACCATGTTGGGATATAGGTTTACCTAATGCCTTTACACTAATGATGAATTAAATAATGTTGTCCCCACATTTTCATGTTAAGATTATCAAGCTATATCATGACATTATGTTCATACTTATATTAGGGTGTATTGATATATCTATTTCATAACATATATTTTATTAATCATGATATTACTTATTTACACCCCTACTGGTGTTTATATCATGCCATTTTCTTATATATTTTCTCAAGTTATCCCATGCAATTATATGTATGAAAGAATGTTGTGGTCATGTAAAATAAGTTTTCAATAATGATGTGAATTTCATGTTTTATGTTGTTAAGTAATATCCCTAATCCCAAAATACACAACACCTATCAATATTTAGAGTTGTATAATGTTCATATTTATTTAATTAATCATGTTTAAAAATTATATAAATACTAAAGATTTTATAGTTGGTATCAGAGGATATGTTTAGTAATTTTAGGGATTTAGATTAGAAAACTATAGCGAAAACCATGGGGATATGAGAATATATAAGAAAATAATAGATAAATTTTCGTGGGTATTGAGTATGTGTTTTATAAAAAAATACATCCCTGTTTGAATAAGAACATGTAAAGGTGTCTCTCGAACAAATGTATCTAGGTATAAAAACTAAAAACAGAGCAATGAACATGAATCAAATGAGAACTAGTTCATGACAACAGGCCTTACTATACTCTTGGTTTGAAACTACGGGAGGAAATTCTTTGGTAAAATTAATAAGCATTTCATAAACCCTTATTAAGAGGAAAAATGACCCTTAGAATATATATTATGTAGTATATGATGGATAACATAAATTGAAGATTAGAAATTCATAAGTTATAGAGATAAATTTAATTTAAATGTTATCCCATTAATGCAATTATATTACCCTTTATGTGTTTATCTATTAAGGATTCTCATCCCCAATTTTCCATTTATTCTAACTAATGGCTAGTAATAGGAGGAATCAGTCTAACAACTGTTGCGATGATCTATGTGATGAATTCCCTAATGATATTCCCAACCATATAGAAGCGTGAATGACAATATTTTTCACTATACTCTCTCAGTTAACACATGTTTTGAATAGAATCCTATATCAAAGGGAATATAACCCCCACCCCCTCTAATAATGTACAAGTCATAATCAAGAGCTTCATGAGACAAAGGCCTCTTAGTTTCAATGGATCATATGATCCCTCAATCACCAAGCAATGGATAAACTCTATTGTGGGGATCATCTCCATAATTCAATGTTCCTAACAAGTGATGGTTCTTATTGATTCTTCTCTTTGAAGGGTGAGGATGATCAATGGAAGACATTGATCAATAATATAAATCATGAGTAACATATTGAGTTGATGGGATGGAAGGATTTATAGAAAATGTATTTGGATAACTATTTTCCTCAAACCATTCATATTAAAATGTAAAGAAATTTTCTATTACACAAGAAAAAAAGAAGACAATAATGCAGGGGAATATAAATAAAACATCATCAAACATTCATGATAAACCTTTGGTTTTATTGTTACCCTTGACTTCAAGGATGATCACTTCTTTTTTGGGATAAAACCTAGCCTATAGAAAACCCTAACAATCTTTGAATTTGACAACTATGAGGAGATTGTCCAATGAGCCCTCAAAGTTGACAAATAGATCAGTGATTATCAAGGGTATCATGGGGACATGAAGCGGAAATTGGAAATTAATTTTGGAGGTCATATGGATAAATCCAATGCTACTAAAAAATTCAGGCACCCCACTAATCCGATGTGTAGATATTTGTAACATGGAAATTTCCTGAATTTGAAATGTAAATGTTTTAGGTGTGAGAAATAAAGGCTCCTAGATATGAAGTATTAGAATGAAATAACCCATACTATGATATATGAAGTGAATGATTTGTTTTATCCTCAATGTATTGTTCGTCACTATAACTACAACAAACACATGAACATTTCAAACCAATGCCCAAATACAAGGGTTTTTGCAGGAAACCAAAAAATTCCATTGCAGCAAGGGTGAGATTATGCCATCACTACCACCAAATAAAATCTTGATAATGAAATGGTGACATGTATGCTGGTTATTAATTAAATAATAGAGAAAAAAATTCTTGATATTGGTTTTATTCATTCTTTTATATCTGGATTGTTTTATTAAAACAATCCAAACATTAATAAAATGAATGATGGTAGAGATGTCAGTGAAAATGGAAAATGGGTCAATTATGGAATCCCAAAAATATAACTCTTGTAATGTCACAATTTGTTGATTGAAATTTTCGATGAACCTATTTATAACTCCATTATTGTATTTTGATACAATTCATGGCATGGATTGTCTTTCCCTATATAGGTCTAGCATGAAATTTCATTAGAGGGAATTCACTCTTCATATAATGAATTGACCCCCGATTATATACGAGTGAAAGGATGTGGTCGAATCTTATTTGCACCATCATCTAAAAATGGATATAATTTCCCTATGAGAACTGATATTTTTATTAGATTGTTGAATCAAATAATGGAATAATCCTTGAAGACATGCCTATAGTGAGGTATTTCACTAATGTGTTTCCCATGAAATTGATCGGTCTTCCTCTTAGAAGCAATGTTGAATTATCGATGGATATTATATGTGTGGCATTTCCAATATCGAACACATAACATAGAATAATTTTTGTGTAGATTAAGGAGGTATAGAATCAAATATATGAGAATATGGATAAAGAAATTTTATGCCCCATTGCTTCACCATGGTGTGCATCAGTTCTCATCATCAAGAAGAAGAATAGGTCAATGCATCATTGCATTAGTTATCATGATCTAAAAAAATCACGATAAAAATCAAGTAACATTCTCCATGAATTTATGACATGTTTGATCAACTACGTGGAGAACAATACTTATCCAAGGAGAATATGTGGTCAGGATATTATAAGGTAAGTGTGAAGAAGGAGGATATCACCAATTATACTTTTTGTACAATGTATGAGCACTATGAATTCCAAGTAATTCCTTATAGACTCACTAATGCTCCAAAAATAAACAAGTAATTGATGAATATAGACTCTAATGATTACCTTGAAAAATTTGTGGTTGTCCTTATATACAATATTCTAATATACTATAATACCATGGTGGAATATGGGGAGAATCAAATCACCAGACTAGAGACCTTGGGAAAACAGAAGCATTATGAAAAGTATAGAAAATGCGAGTTCTATTTAATGGAAGTTTCATTCAGGGGGGAAATCATCACAACTAATGGGACATCTGTAGATCCTTACGAAACAAAAAGATTTGAGGGATGGTAGAGGCTGAAAACCATGATGGATATCAGTAGCTTCTTGGGGTTAGCTGGATATTTTCACCAACTTTTGAGTAATTTCACACAATTTTCAAACACACAAACCATGATAACTCAGAAGGGAGTCCAGTTTTCATAGAATAATTAACGCGAAGAAAGCATCATTGAGTTTTAGAATTGGCTTATCACTGCCCCTGTTCTCACACTACATACATGTGGGGAACTCTCATAATCTTCCACAATTTCTTAAAGAATGTCATAGACTGTGTGTTGATGCTTAATTCCATATTCATTACCTTTGCCTCAAGTAAGTTTAAAATTCATGCACAATACTATCCCACACATGATCTAGAGTTGGCAGTGGTGATCATTATGTGGAAAATCTAGTGACATTATCAATTTTCTTATATGTGTGAAATATATACAAATCCCAAAATCTAAAATATATATTCCCACAAAAATAGTTGAATATGAACAAATGAAGATGGTTAGATTTCATCAAGAACAATGAATACTCAATCCATTACCACCCTAGGGAAGTGAACAAGGAGGCAGATCCTCTATGTAGAAAGGTCCCAACTATTCTATCATATATGATAATTGAAAAGTATCCAATATTATTATATTGGATTAATATTCAAATTGAAATGAAAAACCAATAAACATCACCAATCCTTTAGTTTTTTCTCAACCATATCTTTTGTGAAGGTTAAAAGAAGATAAAAAATATGATGTGGAAAATCAGATGAAATTAGAATATATCAAAAAAGGGAAATACTCATAGTTCAATGTTAATGAATAAGTAATTGTGTGATTTCGGTCAATAATATCTCTTCAATAAAATAGAGTTAATGATATATCTTTAAGATGATTTTCATAGTTAAAATTTCTACATTCACCTAGGAAAGACGAAGATGAATCGAGATCTCTAGAAACACTATTTGTGGGATGAAATGATGTTAGAGTTCAGTAAATATACATCAATGTTCCTATTATTTAAACATATTAAGGATGAGAGGAAGAAATGTAAGGAGATGATGTAACGATTACCCATAACAAAATGGAAATGGGAAAACATAACCATGACCTTTTCAATAGATTTCCCAAGACATCCAAAGAAAAAAAATGCAATCTAGGTTGTTTTGGAATGTCTCAAAAAGACATCACACTTCATTGAAATTTAAGAGGATCTGTTACTGGATCAACCGGAACCCATATACATTATATAATTGGTAAGGCTGCATGGTATACTACTATTGAATGTATTTGATAGTGATCCATGATTCACCTCTATGATATGGATGCATATAGAATGATCTCTAAACACTATGTTGATCTTAAAAATGACATATCAACCCCAAACAGATGACCAATCTGAGTGGTATATCCATACACTTGATGACATGTAAAGAGATTTTTCAATGGATTTGACAAGAATCTACTTTTGGTGGAGATATCTAACAAAAATAGTTTTTACTCAAGAATCCAAATGGATCCTTATGAATGGATTTAAGGGAAGAGGTGAAGAAAACCAACTTGTTAAAGTGATGTTGGAGGATGAGATCATATAGGGCTTGAAAACCGTCAAAGAAATGTTCGAGATGGTTTATACCATCTAATAGAATATCAAATGTACTCAGAGTCGACAAATGATATATGCCGAAAATCATCAACAAGACCTAGAGTTTGATGTTGGAGACATGTTATTCATCCGCATGTCTTCATGTAAGAGATATATGAGATTTTTGCATAATATAAAGCTTTATCTAATGTACATCGTCCCTTTTGAGATCCTTGATCGCATAGGGGCATCAAAATATCAAGTAGCACTCCCACCAAACCTGTCTCGAGTACATGATATATTCCATGTATCAAACTTATGAAATTTCATTGCAAAACAATCACATATACTAAATACAAATATGGAACCATTGTTGAATGAAATCTAATAGGAATAAAATTGGGTGAAGATCACCGAAAATAGAGATAATTTTCTAAAAATAAGCCAATTCCCCTCGTCATGGTATTGTGGATGAACAACAATATTGAAGAAGAAATGTGGGATCTGGATGTAGAGATGAGGTAGAGTTTCACTCATCTAATTTAGTTTGGGAAAAAATCATGTGTTAGATATCGTATGGGGGGAAGGTTGTAACAACCAAAACTGTTATGAATAAAATTCTGTTTCTTTTCAATAAATTACTTATGAATGTATAAAACACATGAACTAATTTTATATTATCATATCCAATTGGATTCAAATGACCATTATGTATCCTTACCATAGATAATATAGTCGTTAAATAGTGATCACATGAATAATATAAATGTAGGGGTTTAAAAAATATTTTTGACCTAGATAAAGTGATGAACTTAACTAGTAGGTTCATACCCTATGAAGCACATTAATCAACTATTTTGTAGGAGAAAACATTTTTGGGATTTTATATAGAACAATCTCAAGCTGAGATACAATAAATTAATAAAAATAGAAATTGTTTATAGCAGAAGTTCATGTTCATCGAGATCACAACACATTCCATGTCCATCTAAAAAACACAAGAAAGCCCTAACATCGCACACCATACTCTTAGGGTGTCTACTGGTGTATTAAAGAGATGTTTAACATTAAATTAGAAATTTTGTTACATGAATTATTTCTATATATAATAATGAATATACTTTCATTTTATTGTTGTCACTCTATAAATGATTTTTAATGCATAATTTATATTTTTTTATTATATTCAAGTTCCATTAAGAAATCTAATTTAATGAATTTATGTATTTTTAATTTAAATAATAATTCAATAAATTATTATTATTAAATTAATTTTATTTAATATAATTGATCGTATTATTTTTATGATGTTTATTTTAATTTCTATTAATTTTTCGGAACTAGTTTCATCAAAACCCATCAATTTTCACAAAATATCAATTTTTACTGACAATTTAGAAAATTATCATATTTTAAAAATTATTTAAATAAAATTAATATTATTTTTAGAATCATGAAATCAAAATCATATAATGATGGATTTTCATATTTTTTTGAGACAATCAATTTTTGGGTAAAAAATAATTACAGTATAAATATATAATGTGTTTTATGACATCTAATTACCCGATAATTATGTAATAAAATAATATAAAAGGTAGGTTCAGACAAATATATGTTTTAAAATTAAAATTATTTATGTTTAGGTTTATTTTATATGTTTTATAAATCCCTAATGAATCGTCTATGACATATAAATTTTTTTTATTTTAAAATCATTTCCATGAAAGTGTCGCTCACCTCTACATAAGAAATGGATATATTATAATATAATATTCCATTATACATTAAAAATAATTTATAAAACTCACCTTTTCCAGAAACAAAGTGAAAAAACAATGGGATTGTTCCTGTTTTTGAATATTTTAATGTGTAGGGTGAAAAAAATAATAATAAAGAATTCCACCACCATTCCTATATAAACCCACCCAAAGAACCCATTACTATTAACTCATGATCATTGTAGTTGGACCACCTCTTCCCCCTAATCTTTATAGTCCTCTCACGACACCCCTTGTATATCCTAAATCCTCTTCCATGCATTTGGGATCACACATCAAAGTAAGGGATCACTCGCTCTACATTTTTTCAAGAACAAATTTTATGTAATGTTTTTAAATTTCCATTTTATTGATTTGGGATAAGTGTTTGCTTAAATAATTACTGTCATTTTGATTTATAAATGATGAGATATTCCTTTGACTCTAATCAATCAATTCTATGATCCTATAAACCCAGCTGTTACTATGTCAAAATTCTCTATGGGATTTCTCTTTTCTCATTTCCATTCATTCATTTCATTTATACTATGCGTCTAAATTCCACATCATATATTGAGATATTATGTTACATGATAGCATTATTATCTATCCCATGTATAAAATGATGATATATCTTCTTTCACTCTAATCAACCCAATATATGAATATCTATATATCACTATTATGGTACCAAAATTACACCACAGTTTTCCATTCCAAAATAATCATGTAGTGAATACCATACCCATTCATCTATCAAGGATATTCACCTTTATGCACATAAACATTTTGAGTGAGGACTTACATGTATCTATTCAACATTTCTTGATCTTGGAATATTAAATTATGTTCCATGAATCCATGTTATATGATCTCTATTGAACACTTCTGCATGAGAATTAAATGATTATGAAGGGTGTTCCCTAATAACGCTTCAATGCATTATGTAATTATTAGTTCCATTTTACATCATTTTGGGATATGTATTTAACATATTCATTTATAGTAATTTTAGTCACCATGTTGAGATCTAGGTTTACCCAATTCCTTTATTTTAAAGATCAATTGTTTTAAGTTGTTACCACATTTCTATGTTATGATAATAATATTATGTTTTTAAGTTCATGTTTCTGTTTTGGTATATTGATTTATATATTTCCTAAAATGTATTTTATTATTAATTTTATGCATTTTCCCCCTTACTAGGATTTATATGTTATCCTTTTCTATGATATGACTTACTATTTTCCCATGCAATGATTAGTATGAATGAATGTTGTGGTCATGTAAAAGAAGTCTTCCACAAAGATGTGTATATAATGTTTTAAGTTGTTGTGTAATGTTCATAATCCCCAAATAAACTAGACCACTCAATTTTTTTAGTTTTATAACGTGAATGTTTATGTACCAAATCATTTTTAAATATGAAATAAAGAGCATGGTCATTATAACGACAAGGATGCCAATAGAATGCCACAAAGGGATGCATATTTACCAAATCCTAAAAATTATTATTGTATGATAAATCAACCAATGGAAAGTGATTTTCCCATGAGACTACAAAATCCATTATTGAATCATGAAACATGTATTACAATATTTGTATCATCCTTTCATCCTGACCGTCTTTCTGATGAAGATATGTTGTACTCCCAATCAACTATGTCCCAAGGGATTTCTATATGGATTTCTAGAAATGATATGTGAAACTCCGAACTCTATATGATGCTATCAAAACTAGTATACCATGCCTCTTTAACACTTATTAGATATATATTTTGGATAGATCATCAACCATAAGATTTTCTCAAAAAGGGATGAAATGAGAATACATGGTGAGATGATTCACTATCACCCATATTGCATCATGTATCTGAACAATTTTTACAAGACCTATAACAAAATTCATAGCTATATGCTCACATTTACACACTATAATATGTATATACTACAACATACCCACAAGATGATGATTTTTTCCCTTAACATACTGACATGTTAAGCACTTAGAAACAATCTCGACCACTTTATTCTTCATAACATTCCACCAAAACTGCTGCTTGAACACCTTGTACATCACCTGTATCCCAGGATGTATAGACCAACTCGAATGGTGGTAGGTATAAAAAAATTTGTTCATGAAAAGAGATAGGTGAAACCATCCAATCCTTGAACAAAAAAACTGAAGTTACAACAAGTTTCCATCATTCAATGGTATCCCAACTGTTGTGCTTTGAACTCATTAGAAATTTTTCTACATCAAATTTCATTTTCCTATTTATTTATTTTTACCAAATCAATAATGACTAAAACTAAGAAGAAAAACAAAACATCACCTCAATTTTCACATTCCACATGCATATTGGTGAATACCGATATAGACTACCACTCCTTTAAAGCTTCTTCTTCCTACTGAGCATATATCTTCCTTCATAATGCATCAGCTACTTATTTTCCTTTTCCTAGTGTATACATCATGTTGAACTCTAATATATAGAGATACTCAAACCATCTCCATTTCCTCATATTCAGATTCATTTATGATAAAATTTTCTTCAAGCTCTTATGATAGGTGAACAAAAATAATTTCTAACCAAAGATATTGTCATGACTTGTATTTAATGGATTAAATACCGCAACTAACTCAAAAGTAGGTGATGCATGATTCTTTCCATGCACTCTAAACTATCTTGAACCATAAAAAACCACATGGTCTCTCTGAATGAAAACACATCCCAATCTAGATCTCAAAGTGTCATTGTAGACCACATATCCCTCTTATGGTTCTAGAAATACCAAGATAGTTTCCAATTTTTGATGCACTATTAGCTCTTGACAATACTTTTAGCATTTTTATGTCCACTTGAAAAGAAAATTTTTCTTTGACTACACTATAATTAGTGATACTATTCATGAGAAGTAATGAAAAAACTGAGATAATACCTAGTGAGAAAAATAATTCTTTGTATGTCAAAATTTTTATTCTATGGTATAAAATATATAAATCCTTCAATTTATTAGGATCAAATGAAAACCCTTTCTCAGAAATCACATGTCCCAAAAATCATACATTTTGTATCCAAAAGTCCCACATTGAATATTTGGCATACAGACAACAATATCTTATGATTTGTAACAATGTCTCTAGTTGTTCCTCATGAAAAACACTTATCTTTTAATGCCCCAATACTTTGTCCACAAAATAGTGTCAATATGTGACATAAATATAAGATTCATTAATTCCTTGAGGTTCACTGGAGAATTTGTTAGACCAAAATTCATGACTATATATTCATCGTGGTATATCTTCTTCTAAAAGCATTATTTAGAATATCTTCCTTCTGAACTCACTACTGGTGGTATCCTAACTATAATTCAATATTGGTTAACCTCTAATTACCCATAAATTTATAGAAAATATCGTAAATTTTTTGATGTGGATATCTATTCTTTATAGTAACAAGGTTTAGCATATAATAATTGACACCAAACCGCAATGTTCTATCGGCATTCGTCCCAAACAAGACTCGTGATGCCCACATAGACGTACTTGGCTAAATGAAAACATTGTTTTCTACATCCTAAAACTATTTACTCATTTCCTATAATTATATTGGATATATCCTATCAGAGGTAGGGAGATATGAATAGTCCCCGGAAGTAGGTCAATGGTTAACTAAACTACCATTATATGTAGTAACCTAGAAAAGATTTAGGAAAAAATATCTAGAAATTGAGCTCCTACTAATGTAAAAATTAAATCCTTGATATGTACAATTGATTTTGAAGTCAATTACACCAATTGGTAAGAGATAATTCCCATGGTTAGTTTCAAAATTCTCATTGATCCTTTCATTTCCACCCTATAACCTCTAATGAGATCCTCAATGTTGTTTTTATTTGGAAAACTAATCGTTATTCTATAACAGTTGATGTGATCCTTTAACACTAGAAAAAAAATTCATTCCAAGTATTAAATCAATGAAATCTATCTCTTTCATTGATAAATCTAATTTTTAATCTACTCTATCAATAGTTATAGAACATTTACTTGATAAAAAGGATTGACATTATAATTCACTAAGAGGATTTACAATATTATCACTGAAGGAATTAGTTCATGTTTAAAACACATCAAATCATTATTATAAGATGAAATAATGGAATGTTTTAAACTTGTATCAAACTACACATTCATAAGGGTATAATTTTGAATATTTTCACCCTTCACCAATGATGGTTTAGCCTGATCTTCCAGAGTCCCCTTCTTTGAGGCATATAACTACTTCATCATGGAACTATACTCTTTGTTTTCTTATTGAGACTACCCCATTTTTTGATTCATTGTACTCATAGGATCACCATGGCTAACTCTTCTCTAAGGGAGGCTCAGATTCTGCAGGCCCTTCCCTTTTGAAGAATATGATGCATGCGACACATGATAAGTCTCATGAGCACCGAATGATGGATCACTACCACAATTTAACTAAAGATGTCACTTTTTTATTTTGTAGTTATGGAATAATTGAGGATTGTATATAAACTCTCAGTTGATGTTTTTTCATAAACCAAACTGATAACATCTAGGTTGGCCCTTTGGTTTAGGAAGCGGATTTTCTAATCTATCTGTTTGACTTTTATTCCCATTACCACCCAAGAAATTGGTGTCCCTTATCCTTTCACTCTTATTAAATGAATTCATGCAATCTCCATTCCGTATTATCATGATTACTCCCCTTATTGATCTATTGATATCCCACTCATCCACTAACACACGGTTTTTCATCTCTATATAAAATATGATACAATGTAACACAATCATTGATCAAATATCCTTCATGAGTTATGACTCAAAGATTCATTCCATCAAGCTCACACATGATGCAACTTCAGGTGAAAAGTGTATTTAAATATTGAATTTTGGGGCATATTCAGTAAAAGAGTGGCTCTCTAGCTTATGGATGAATTATTTTTTTGTTCTTTGTATTCTGAATGTGTGAGGACAGTACTGTTTGTTAAACAATTCATATGAATCCTCCCTTATCAAGAACTGATCAAATATTTCTTTCACTGAAAAACCCCACCACTGGAATGAAATATCCTCCAGTATATAAGTTTCCTGTATGTCCATGAAGTCCATGGGTGTGCCAATAAACCTAGAAATTAAATTCATCCAAGTAATTCTGCCAAATTCCCTCCCTGGTTCTGAATCACCATAGATGATGAGTGGATTATTCATCTAAAACAAGTTGGAGTGGTCCCCATATTGTGTCTCCTCCATTCTGTTCCCCACGTCCACCACATAAATGTTTTGGAATATACTTATTCCTTGATCTTGTTTTACTTATTGCTTATGTGAAACCATATTTTCATCGGCTTCCTTCAGTTGGTTTCTACACAACCAATTGTGTTTCATATGCTTTTCAAACAACAAATTCAGGAAGCCTTACGCTTCTAGAAATAGATTGTATTATCAAGTCAAATTCTATAAAATAAGTATCACAACATCTAATTAAAAATATACCCATTTATTAATACAACCCATGCATAAATTTGAAAATAAATAATTTTTCAAAATAAATAATCTATTTCATTTTAATATTCTTTTTTGAAAACCATTTCCTTCAATTTGGTCCAAAACTAATACTCTTCTCTAAATCATATGTCATCAATAACAATGATATATACAATCATAGGTCGGATATAATTCATATACAAAGCATTTGATTCTGGACTCATTGGATAATATCGTAAAAATGATACTCCATTAACCTACTAGTGTTTCCAAAACACTTATGTACCCAACTAATTGGTTACTTGATGTTCAATATAAAATATGTTTATAACTATTTATATGATTTAAATTTCGTAACCTGATAATTCAATAATCTTTTTTTAGGCCACCCAAGTAATTGAGAATAATTTCATCAACTCCATTTCTAGGAAAACTGAAGACTACTTGTTCCATGAATAAGGGAGAAAACTTATACCATTTGTAATGAACTGCTAATTTTCATTGGCTTGAGAGTACAAAAAGTCACTACATGGCCTTAAACAACATTCCCATGATACCAAAGGTTGGAAATTAAATCAGAAGGGATTCACAGACTAGTAGGGAATGATTTAAACATTAAAATATAAACATTAACAAACCAACCACAATCCATAGCATCAATAGGATGCATGAACAAAACAATGACAATTTCAAAAATCAATACTTCCAAATTGACCCTGAATAAAAGAGTTATAGAGGAAGAAGAATATAAATAAAAAAAAGTAGATGATAACCTTGGAAGATGCCAAAGTATATAAAATACTATAGGCTCTACAATTTCTAT
Source organism: Viscum album (assembly GCA_963277665.1). Classification (NCBI taxonomy): domain Eukaryota; kingdom Viridiplantae; phylum Streptophyta; class Magnoliopsida; order Santalales; family Viscaceae; genus Viscum; species Viscum album. The sequence continues at coordinate 336,387,645 of OY728142.1, read as the reverse complement.
GCTCTATCACCACCAGACAGCTCATCAAATCAAGATGTAGTGTTAAAAACATGTTGGACCCTACCTTTTCCCACATCTTGGAAGATGAAATCTACAAAATTACAAACCTTCTAAAGAATAAGTGAGTAGAAAAATCATTAGCTATCCCCAATGATTTTCCTACTCATTCTACTATGATAGAATAGTTATAAACATTTATATAAAATATTTTAAACAATGAAATTTATGAAAACATTTTATAACTAGATATAAAAACTTCTCAAAATAGTTTATAACTAAATATAAACAAAGACCATGTAAGTTTTTTCCAGAATGATATAACACTGTTAAAAAAATAATTAATATTTTAATACACAATCATAAAACTAATTTTTCAAACCAATAAAATCAACACAACAACAACTACAAAAAAACATGCATCGTTATGACAGATCCATAGTCATGTGCAGTTTCTCATCGATATTCCAAGTTGTCACAATGTAATTATTTCCCACATTCCATTTACACCATGTAACTAAAAACATGATCAATTTAAAACCATTTTTAGTAATCCAATATTATACACATACAATTTTTTCCAAAAACCAAAAACAAATTTTAAAGAATATCATTTGTTTCAATATAAATGCAAATTTATTGAAACTTTTCAATCCAACCAATTTGAAAACCATAAATCACATCAAAAACACATATATCTACTAGGAAAATTATAAATAATTTAATTTTACAAAATTATAGAAGATAAAAAATTTAAAAAAAACACATTAAAATTTAAAAATAATGGGTTTTCAATAAACCCCCAATTTTAAATGTTTTCCACAACCTGCCACTAAATATTTTTATGAATTTTATATTAGAAAAAACACAATTTTATTTTCATTTAAAACAAAATTTTAATTCATTAAATTCAATTACATCAATGGGAGATTAATGTAATGCTTCTTAACTTTCTATTTTTTACAGAAAACCAATAACCGATGAAGAACGTTAAAGAATCCGGGTTAGGATTCCAAGAATCCATACCAGATCTTCACCCATATCATAAAAAACACCATATATAACCATATTTTGATAATAAAATCTAATATCTTCCCAAAAGGGTATTATATATAATAAAAATTGACAAATATGTACTGAATGTTAGAAAATGTGAATAAAATGATGAAGAATAGTCACTTACCACTTGAATCTTCCTTCTATTCTCCATAGAAAATTGTCGGATCACATCCATATTGATGGGAGAACCTCCTTTGTAGTCTAGGGGGAGTGACCTATGTAATGGTTTATTTGGGTCAATATATATCAAACATATGTCCAAACCGAATTAGATCAAAAAATACAGGGAATTAGTTTTGGCCTTGCACTATTTCGCCACATTGTTTGCCCAAACCGTATTCTGGCAGTGCACACCTTTTTTTACCAAAAACCTCTAAATGTACTCAAATGTCTCCCCAAACCTATAAAATAACCATTAAACTTATAAAATTATTTTTGTAATTGTCACATTACTAAATCTGTGGCACAACCAATAAATGTATTAATCAACTAATTTACTAAAATAAAATTACACCTAGACCCTGAAACTATAAAACCACTTCATTATTTCTAAACAAAAATTCAAACCATTAAATTTTAATTTCTTTATTATTTTTTCATAATATCAACCAAACCCCTTATATCATCACTTATTTCTTTAATTTAAAAAAATTATATATTTTAAAAACCATAATTAACTATTTAACTATATCTATGGGTTCACCATCAAACATTCATTGTACCATATCTTAATTAATTGTGTATTATGTTTTGGATTTTATAATTTTAAATTTTTATTAGACCTAAGGGAATTAATGAAACCCATTAGGATCTTTAAAAGATGCAACATTTCTAGAGATTGTTGCATGTTTTGTAATGATTATATTTTTTATTTCTAATTATTTTTTCTTTATTTTAATATACCATTTCTAAATATGTAATTTTATGATGATACGGTCAGATTCAAATAGCTAAATAAAAAAAATATAATACTCATGAAATCAGAAAAGTCATGATTGAATCCATGACTTCATCTTAAATATCCTAGATCCCTCTATTTATTGAATCTACTTCGATGTCAACCATGAAATAATTCCAATGATATCAAAGAAAATGAAATTTAATTGATTACCAAAAAATATTCAAATTCAAATATTGGAAGCCTCCATGATATATATGAATAATTCATATTGAATACTATTTCAATCAATGCAGTACGACCCCATATATTTAAATATTAAGCACACCCTTGTTCCTTGGATTGTATTCAAATCCTTCCAAATCCTTCCATCACATCATTGGATGATCTAGTTAGGAACATCCTCAATATTTTCTTAACACATTCCAAATAAACAGATATATGGTTAAATATTCAATAATTATATCAAAAGATGGATGGATCATTATATATGGAAGAAGAATATTTAAAATATATAAGTCACTAATTCTCCAATATTCACATAGAGATATGTATTATATTACAAGCATTTAATAATGAGTTGTCAAAGAGAAAAATATTGATTTTTTAGGCTCCATCTAGAGGATCGTTGAAGAATATTTTTTTTAAGAGTGCTACAAATTTTTAAGTGAATTATTATTAATTATTTTCTAGTGTAAAGGATATGTGATGCAATGTAGTTGTGTAAATGTAATAAAAAAATGCCTCGATTATAGAAATGATGGAATAACAAGCCAATAAGATGTATATAGTGATGGTATAGATGGAAAAACCACAAGTTACATATATGAAATATTCATATTATGCTGATTAAAATAATGGTAATCAATTTCATGGTTGGAGCCCACAACAACAACCAACTTATGTATATCAACAATGGATACAAGGATACCAATAATAAGTATTTAAAGGGTCCACAATGAAGGTCTATGTATAAAAATTGGAGGAAAAATTAGCTAAATTCAAGTCCATAACATGGGATGTACTTAAATAAATAAATTATTAATCAATGAACCATAAAGTAAGATTTCAAAATATGGAGAATCATGTTTTTAAAATTACTAATTAGCATAGATAGGTATATAGATATGTACTTCAAGGATTCATTGAATTACACCGATAATGATATTTAGTAGACATACTACTTATAACTGTGAATAAGACATGAAAAAATTATTATTTTTGAAGTAGTTGTGAGTGTTAATATAAATTCATACATGACAATCATGATATTGGGATTGGAAGGAATGAAGCCTATGGGAAGTCATATTTAAATATAAGATTCATTAATAAAATTCCAAAGAGTATTATTCAAGGATTTCCTGATCAAATATTGAAAATTATACATACCATTTATCTTATTTGTGATTAATATAAAATATGATCATAATCAATCTATATGGGTACACCATTATTATTCATTAGGTTTGAGTTGATCAATATCCACGCTAGAGAAATATGACAAAGAGATGGCTATGAACGTGTGAATTAAAAAATCCACTAGGAAATGAATTATTATGATGTGTGAGAAGAAAATTTGATTGGATAAGAAAATGTACCCAAAGTAGAGGGTTTCACTGAATGTAGAGAGGAAAATATAATATAATATATTGAAATGAAGATTATCAAGCTAAAAAAAGAATAAAATAAAATAAAATAAGGATATAAAGACTTCAAAAACCCTAGGATAGTCTTTTTCCACTGCATTTGAGATAAAAAAATATCTATGGATTTTAAATGACCTTCCATTGAGTTCATTGTGATATAGGAAAAAATAGTGGATATCACTAATAGAGATCAATAATATTCTACCATTAAGAATAATTAATCAATTAAGAGAGGGAGGACCTCAGGAGACCAATATATACAACACCCAAATTAGATTATTCTTGGAACATGACCATGTATACATTTTTCTGACATCTCTCATGTGAATTAAAGGTGAATGATGTAATGTGAAGAATATTATGGTAAAAAATCACATTTTGGAGGTAACACATGTTTTTTGTTAATTTTTTTATTTTTTTTATATATTTAGAAAAATGAAAAACTCGACCAAATTTAATTCAAAAATTAATTGTTTGTGGCATGTATGATCATTTGGGTATTTTTTTCTTTTAGGACCATTAATAAAAAAAATAACAAAGCAGAAAAAAAAACGAATCTACAAAAAAGATCCACACTATGAAATAGTTGTAGTTAGAACATAAATAGTTGACATAAAATAATCATTCAAGAGGTTATTATGTATATAATTTTATAATTTCTCAAATTCATTCCTCATATAAAATTTATTTTGATATTTTAAATACAAACTGAATGCACTAAATTTGATTTTTTTCTTTACTAAAATTATCAAAGAGACATAAACTATCAAGGATAACTAAAGTACACTTCATTTAAAAAAAAATATGAAAAAAATTAAAAAGGAATTCTTTTGAAAAATTAATAAGGACAATCCTATGGATTGGGATTTCAAAAATCATAATATGAGGATACTGTTAATAATTTTAAATTAAACTTTTCTGATATTTTTTCATACTTTGAAATTTTAATAATTGTATTAATTTATTTAATTATTAATATGAATTGAAATGATTAGTTATCCCAACCATTGGTCTCAGTTCTAATAAAACCTATAAGGAAAAATTTTCAAATCATTATATATTTTATTTCTTATGAAACTTGGTCATGTTATTTTTAAAAAACTTATTTTCTTCATATCAAATCTATGAATGAATATAATACCTTTTAATATGATTGTGGGACATTTTTTCCCTTTTATGAATTCTAAAATTAAATTAATCAATTCAAAATCCTATATAATCCATGAATAACCATTATAGGGTAATGTATTTTTACAAGGCCTTATTATCATTTCCTTCCTCTTGATATGTATTTTTCATGATTATAAAAAATAAGTGTGGGTGAAATGATGAATGGAAGAAAGGATGAATATTTGGTAATGAATATGTGTGGGGAGAATACTCATGAGATTAATGGAAGGAAAAATCATTTTATATATATTTCACAATCTCTTGTGAAAAAACAAAAATGTTGGTTATGTCAAGGGATAGTAAAAAAGTATCATTTCTTTACCATGGATCTTATTATAATGATTAAAACTAGTTTCAGGAGCATGTTTTTTTGTTTTCGAAAGTGGATATAATATTTTCCCCAGAACCATATTTTAATAATAAAATAATATATATATATATATATTCGTATTAGTGTGTGTTGAATATGTTTCATGTCATCTCATTATGATCATTTCATAATATAATAGTGTAAAAGGAGACTTTAATTGAGATATTTTTATTAACATGAAAAGTACATTAGAGAGAAAAAATATTCTGGATCATAAATTTATTTACATCATTTACCTACCTTTCCTATTCCTCAATGACATTTTATCCTAAATAGTGAATCATTTGCGATTATTTTTTATTTTTTCAATACACGATAGAGAATCTAGTTTCCTTGAATACCTATGGTATATGAAATGTTCTTGAGGAATGAGCTTCACTCCAATAATCCATACCAAAATGATGATTTGATAAATTTAAAGAAGGTATGAAAATGGTATTTATATTAATAATTAATGGAGAACTAAAAAATGAATGAATGAAAAGTATTATATATTTTAAAATAGATAATTTAAAATATCTATTTGATATAGATTTATTGAAAAAAGTGGCACTATGATGAAAAAATATTCACCTTTACATTTGAACAATAATTTTTTCACATTGAGATTAAATCATCATCGTGTAAGCATCCTTTGATGTATTAGGGGATTCTATCCTTGAGAACACATTTGAAATCGGGTTTGGGGGAAATGATAAGTTTATTCTATTATAAATTTTCTATTTTAAAATGATGTTATATTAATGTTTTACTTTAAAATTCATAAAAATACCTAAAATATTGTCTTCATATTTTTCAAGACGCAATATATAATTGAAATTTTGTAAAATGCGATAAAACAATAAATAATTCTCTCAAAAGATATATCACCTAAATAAATTATTATCATGGATCACATTTTAAGAATGGTACTGAAAAAAATCAGTGAAACAATTGTTTTGGAGTTGAAAATGGTGTTTAAACATCTTTAAATCATTACACAACATGAAAAAATAAAAGGAATGAATGAAATAAAAGTATGGAAGATGAGAAAACATCCCATGAGTGTGGAAAACAAGTTTCCAAACATGAAATTAGTGTGTAACATAATTGAAAATTCAGGGATGAGCCATAAATATGACATGTCAGGAATTCATTAAATTTAGTTCAAAATATACATTTATTGTAATCATTACCCAATGTGAAAAGGACAAAAAACCTAAAAATAACCATATTAATTGAATTTTGGGAATTTAAAATCCATTATGGACTAGGAAAAACTTCTGAAGACTTTTTCACATATATATAATAACATTGAAAGGTATCAGATATCTAGGGATTTCTATACATAAGGGTATGAGTTTCTATACCAATGTGGTTTGGAGACCAATGTATATGGTGAGAAGATATTCTACTATAAGATCCTTCACCACATTTACACTAGTTTTTCCTCAGTATTTCATTTATATTAGCTGTTTTGTATTACTCTATAATCACTAGGATGAAGTGGAAACCCAAAATATGATAGGGTTATGTAGTTGAAGTAGGAAGGTGATGTCAAATTTAAGCTTATTTTTTTCTCCATGTATTTATATTTTGATAGATTCTCAATCAATTTTCAATTCTTTTTTTTTAATATTATCATTAACATTTTTATTTTAATCTAAAATAAACATTACAAATTATGTAATAAATCATCCTACATTATTGTATGACCATTGTCATATTTAGGGAAACCAGGATTAAAAATGTTATTGAGATAACCCTGATTCAAAAAATATTAAATTACTAGACCAAGATAAAATGTGTATTTCATCACTGGGGAGGGGATACTATTACAATTGGATCGAACTCTTTAGGAATATGAGGCCAATAATCAATAAATAAACTTATTTTTAAAAATCCAATATCACTTAATCAATTACTCTAAAAATCTAAAACATGTTTTAACAAATGGATTTCATATCAATCAATCCATTTTTCGTTCATATTTCTTTGTCATAAAATCAGTAAAACACATATTTTAATAACCTCATAATAAAATATAAATAAATAAAATCTTATGTGAATCAAAAATATAATAACTCACAATATATGTTCATTCAACCTCGAACATTCCCAATATTAGATTATATTTTAATAAGTGTCATTTTTTAGTTCTATAATTTATATTTTTGTTATAATGGAGGAAATTAATGACTCCATTTGTATCCATCATTTAGGAATTTTGGAAATCATATCTTTATTCATAGGGATATGTTGAATAATATATATCAACATCCTATATTCCAACAAAATCGGTTAATGCCTATGAAATCACTATCACTAAAGAGGATCATGATAATAATGAAGTGAATGATAATAATATTCTCCCCTCCATGTTTATGAATTTTATACATGATTCCAGAAATTCATGTTTATACATCGTATGAAACATCTCTTAAAATATTAATTGACCACATCAATTAGTGGTTACTAACATATCTATAAGATCAACTGAATATTTGAGGATCATATCTAAGGTATATAAGACATCATTAATCATGGGATGAGGGAAGATATTTCTTAAAAATCCTTTACTTCTTAAATTAGTTGAGTTTTTTGATATATGATGTATTTATTAACCATCCCTGTGTAGACATCATATTTTTTGCATTTTAAAATATTATTTCATATAAAAAATCATATGTGATCAAGTTTTAATGAATTTTTGTTCATGGAATATATTCTGAATAATATTACATAATATGGTTCTTGATACTCAATAACCAGTAATAAACAAATTAAAGGATTTGGTATCAAATTAACATTAATTCCATGAAAATTATATGGTAGTATATGGATCTCATTCTTGAATACTACATTATATTTTTCCTAAAAGTAATCTTGAGTAATTAAAAAAACAAGTACCTTCTTCTATGCTTATTTTCCATAATTTTCATTGAATAACCCCCATAATAATTAGTGAATATGATATTAAATTCTAGTATAATTTGTATATGAATATTATATTAACATTTTATTATCTATGGGGTTTTTTAGAAAATATTTTCAAGAATGAAAAATAATTTATGATACTTCTTATTTATTATCCTTATTTTTACAAAATACTGTTCAATAAAAAGTATCATATATGATGTTTTAATAAATTAATTTATTAAATAAGAGAACACAGTAAATGTCAAATATTTTATGTTGATCTTTTTGTCATCGATTATGTTTAAAAAAAAATTTATACCCAAGAAATCCATTCATATGAATTATGGACATATTAAATTCAATGTGATACCATACCAACATATAAATTACATTGCTATCATTATTTATCTTGTTAGCATGGTGTTTATATATTATCATAATCAAATTTTGGTATATTTTAATAATGATATTTTCAAATATTCTATGAGTAGGGATGATCAAGAATATCATTTTAGGAATGTGTTGACGATATTGAGAAATGAAATACTAAAAATGAAAATTTTCATGATTATTTTTTTCAAGATTAAGAGTATGTTATGATTCATTTAATCAGTTGTGAGGGTATGTATATGGATCATTAAAATATACTCGTAGGAATTCATACAGACAGTGGAAAGAATGACTACTCATCTTGAGGATCTCATCAACACGGATCCAGACACTCAGGTTAGTACATTGCACTGAGAATTGTATAGACTGTATAATTCTAATAATCTTAGTATAGTGTTTAATAAGTTATTAAGCTCTTTCAGCACATAGAGGTACCCCTGTTTTCTGAACATCGGTTTCCCACTTTTTTCCTTAAAGTGGAATAATAAAAATTTATATTCGAGGATAACATGTTCTTTATGAAAATATATGAAACATGAGCTATTTTACCTAACACAAGTCTATAGTTTAAAATAGTAATATTTTCATTAACTATTTGTTGAAATTATCATAATTCTGGAAATAATTATATATATTGATAAAAATATAATAAATTTTTAATACACAGAAAATGTGTTTAACATATTACAATGAAGATGGCTAGAGATAAATAATGACTATGATTACTCAGAATACAGAAATCTAAGGAAGTAGAAAAATATAGTTGATCATAAGAGATGAAAGGATCATTCTACCGTATCCATGTTAAGGATTTAAAAGGAAATAATACTCATGTATTTTTAGAGGATGTACCATGAAATCAACATAGAATAATAGTATTCATAACAGTTCCAAATTAATAGTAAACATTCTATCACTTTAAGGATCAAAGAGACACAAATTTGCAATTTACAGCTAATAAATTATACAATATTTCAACATCCATCAATTAAAATGATGGAATTAATATATTGAATAATAAATAAACTCCCCATTAAATACTTTAATTATATAAGGATATATTGGATTTCACACATAACTCATTATTCAATATTCATCCTAGAATCCCAATGAAGTATAGAGTTATAAAAAATCTATTTCAGTTTTAAAATTAAAATAGGGGTATAGTCATGAATATATCTTGATTCGTGATATGGCATTAAAATACTGTAGAACAGCACAAGTATAACTAAATTAGAAATTATATACTTATGCCTATATAGAAATAGGAGAATATTATAATGAATTTAATAATAGGACTTCCCCAAATTTCTAAATTTGAAACATACATTTTTCTTCTAGTCATTTTATTTTATCATTTTTTATTTATATTTTATTCATGATTATTTTTTGGCATTATTACTTTTCCATGATTTAATATATGGAAGTAATAAGTCTAGTTGTATTTCCACAGTCCATTTTTTCAAATATAGATATGAAGTTGACCCACATATTTAATGGAATTCAAAAAAGAAGATATATAGATGATATTTAATTTGTCTAATTACCCTCAGACTAATGGTAAATCTAGAAGAATAACTATAAAACTATATGATATATTGATATTTTATTCAACAGATTTCAATGGTTTTTGGATCAAAATGTTATAATCATTGAGTTAAAATTATACAATAGTTTCTAAGAAGGCATAAAATGTCAAAATATAGGGATCTATATTGGAATAGATATAAAATTATAACATAATAGAATGATTTTAGAGAGTTGAAGATACAATAGAATTATCATAATCTTGAAATAGTTAATAGGGATCATACTACTCAATGTTATTGAAAAGAATCACAGAGTATATATAAGTTATATGTGAATAAGATTTTATGAGTATGGGGATTTGAATTTTGATAAAGTGAAATTTTATTAAATCACAATGGAATCAAGTTCTGTGATTTTGGATCAAGGGAATCATAAGCCCCAGATATATATACCTCATCAAGACTCTTGATCATATAGGGATTATAGCTTATCAATTTATACATGCACTAATCCTCTCTCTTGTGCATGATGTGTTCAATGTCTCTATTTTTAGGAACAATAAATGATATCCATCACATGTACTGAAGTCATAGTATTTTTAGCTGGAAGATGATATCTCATATGGGAAAAAACTGATAGAAATAATAAATTTTAGAGAAAATATAATTTGAATAAAGACCACTAACCTGTGATATAATATAAAATACAATCATCAGTGTCATGTAGAAAAATTAGAACCTAGATTTGAAATGAGGCAGATATACCTTTATTTTTTTCCTTCAATGTCTATATAATTTTGGGAAACATATATTTTAATTTAGTGTATCTTCATACTGCAAATCTTTTAATTTATTTTATTCTAAATAAATTGTGATTTCTATAACATATGATACAAGATAATCCAAAATAAATAAACATGATGTATTTTAAATAATAAAATAAATTATATTAGAGATAAATGAAACTGAATTATCATATGTTATGATTTTAAAATTAAAAGTACTGATACAAGTTTGAAAATTACGGTTATTCTAAAAAAACAATTTTATTTAAACTATTATGCTTAAAATAATAAAATACATTTAATAAATATTATAAATCATTTTTATTTCAATAATTCGATAAACTTTTAGTAATATAAATTTATAACATGAAAAAAAATAATTTAGCTAATTTTAGGTATTCAAATATAATTATTAATAAATAAAAAGTATTTAGCTAAATTATATTCGATATTATATAATAATTTTTTTTATAAGTAAAATTTCAAAAAAATTATTATGAAATTTAATATTAATTTTATATATTTTATCCAATGAATTAATATTAATTAAATGTGTAATAAATTTTTAGTAATAAATATAAAATAATTTACAGTTAAAATTAATATCTTTATGAAACAATTCACACGTATACATATAAATTTATTAACGAATTATAAATATTTTTGGTAAAATTATTTAATATCAATATTTATTATATTTTGGTGGTATTTTTAGGCATTGACATTTTAATACATTTATTTATATTTTTTAATATTAATCTTTTACTACAAACAATTTTTTTGTAAAAAAATTTAATATGTAGTTTTATCATATTAATAAAAACCACATTATGAACAAAAATATGTATATTATTATTAATTACTATTACCAACAAATATTTTATCATATGAAAAATATTTTGTTATAAATTATCCAATAACAATAAAAGTTGTATCAGTTATTGCATACATACATATATATTAATTATTTACTTTAAGTATTTTTTTATAATAAATATTTCTATAAATATAAATATAATAGGAATATTTGAAATAATAATCATGATATAAATATATATAATATAAAATTATTGATAATAATTATCAAATAATATCTATTAGATATTTAAAATAAAAAAATCATATTTATGAAATATATATAGATATATAAAAATTTTCCATATATAAAATTATTTATAAAACTTATAATCTTTTCATATATTAAACATTCACTCCTCCAGTACTAATTACCTTGATGAATCATCCCCAACTCAATACCCTAAAAATACCCAAATGGTAAACTAAAATTGAGTATTGAATTATATAATATAGTCCCTTGAAATTGGTTCAATTCAATGTCATTCCTCACTAGCTAGGTTGTGCATACTCATATTCCCATTCGTAATCACCTCCAGCAGTATTCGAAGATGTTGGATGATACTCTAGCAGTTGAAACTTCAATTATTAAACTTTTGGAATTCATCCAATCCCACAATTTAATAAGGGTTTATTTTTTTGGAGTCTTCATCTTATTGCTGATTATTCTGATAAAGTAATTTATCAGAATTGAGTTTCTAGTAATCAATCTATGTTTGGGGATATTTGGATAATAATTTTTTTGTTTTGGGTCTCGGTAATTGGGGAATTTAATCTTGATTAGTCTAGTGTTTTTTGTGTTCATATTACATCGTGTTATTATGGTGTTTATTCTTAAATGATTCATGAAAAATAATTTTTTTTGAATCCATAAGAAACATATAAATCTGTTTAGATATTATGAATATTTTTGAATTCTTCATTATTTTGGGATTGATGTCATATGATATATTCCGGATGATTAAAGTACACCATCAAAAAATCATCTGAATAAAACTATTTTCTTTATCGAAATGATCCAATCTCAACTTCTTCTAGGGATTATTTGGTTTAGAAATAATGGATTCTATATAAAAAAAATTTAGTAGGAATCCAAGATTATTTTTTTCCTTCCAATACATTACATTGTAATCATCTTTAATCATGCAACAAGGGTGGATTTAATTACGTATATAATTTATTGTTTGGGATAAATTCTTTGACTATTAGTGAGGCAATTTAATTCGTTATATCAGAAAAACTCCATAATAGATCCAATTAAGAGCTAAATCCTAATCTACCCATTTTAGATTTCTATCATTGAACATGATTCATGTCATGTTATTTGATTTTATAAGCTATAGTTTCACTAACTGATAATAATGATCATAAGGTGGAAATCAATTAACCAGAATTATGTGATTTAAAAAATGGATTCTAAAAAAATGAGAATATTTCTTGTGGAATTTTATCGAAAAACCTGGATACAAGATCTCTGATCCATTATTCAGTTTAATAGTAACCCTTTAGTTCCTAATAAATCTTTTAGGCATGATAAAATTAAAAATCAATAATGAATAATCTGATATTGACTCTAAAATGGTGGAATGGGGAATAAATCAATATGAAGCATCAATATATAAAAATGATCTGGCCAAAAAAATCATCTAAAAGTGGTGTAAATAGAATAAATATTTATAAAAATACATTATATCCATGATTTAATAATATTTATGTTGTTTTAATATCCATCAACATGTTGAAATTGTATAAGGTTCATATTTAGTGCCAAAAACACTTGTTTTAGAAATAATAAATCTATATAATTTTGTATTTAATATGAATATAATAGAATTTATGTTAGGAGTGTTTAATGTTGAACTAATTCAACATTATGTTATTAATATAAAAAACACTCCTTTTACAAATTGATAAAACACTCAGGAATATGTTGAGTAAGGACAAGATGGTTTTATAAAAAATTCCAAGAAAAATAATAATAATGATATAGAGGAAGTTATGGAGATGAATTATTATACATGAGAGGTGGAGCACACTCTCACTCATTAGTGACACATAAATTTGATGAATAATAGAATTATCACCTAGATTATAATTTTTGTGATTCATGATTTAAGGTTTGTGTAACCACTAAGTGATTATGTGGTTTCAATATTGGTTGTGTACACTATGGTGATTAAATCCATTCTATGTGGTATTTATCAAATAAAAAATATTTTCTAGTCTAAAACATTTTGAATATACTTAATTGATGCCCTACAATACTAGGATACATTATTCCCACCCTCAATGTTTTTTATTTATCATCCCATTTATATCTTCCATTTATCCTTTCCTTCTATTTATTTCATATCTATCCTCTTTTACCATAAAATAGAATATCATTTCTAATGATCAATAATTATTTACAAATGAATTTTTGATTCTGGTTCATGGTTTATTATTCTCACATTTGAATCATTTTTTCATAATGCTTCATTAAGTCTCCTAAAACATTGTGGGAATTAATTTGAAAAAATATTAATAATTAAAATGTCAACGAACCCATCACCACAACCTTATAATAATAAATAATATAACCTAAAATTTTTAATCATGATTTATTTTATAATATAATTTCATTTTTTAATCAAATGATGTAATTTTTCTCCACAACAATATATCAAATAATGTGGATTAATTATTGTGATGCTTTATCGATGGGTTGAAATTTTATTTTTCCCATTATTGTGGTATAATATATTCAATTATTGGGATACAAATGGTATTTTATATGTATAAATGTTACATACATTTACTCTTTAAGACAGAAAATTCAAATTCAACATCACATAAAATAGTCTATGGTGGTATGTATCCTATAATTTAATATTCTGTTTTATAGGATAATTTTTTAATGATTATTATTTAGAAAAGATATATATCTTTTTTTCCACTTTTCCTTTCAGGAGTCTTTAAGAAAACTTTAGGAAAATTTCATCACAAATAAATTAATATCAGAGTTTTGTCAACGTGATTTTAACCACATGGAATGGTAGAAGGGTTTTTATCTTATATTAGTGATTTAATTTTGAAATATATATATTATCATTGGAATTTAATAAAATTATTCATTTTTATTTTTCCCTCTACATGACCATTGTTTAATTAATATTTTACTAATGTGATTTAAAGCTATTGAAAACACAATAAAACACTTAGAAATATTGTATTTTTTTCATTTTGGCTTCATGTTTATTTGGATCCTTAACATATAACATGTTCTTCATAAAACCATTTCAAAATATGCCTCTATTTTTCATTATTTATGAATGTCTTTTCAATAATATTTTCAATTAATGATAAGATTATATTATAGTTAGAAGACTAAAATCATGATTATGCTCCTTTAAATTAGTTTCTATATTTAATGAATGACTTCAAGTAACATCTAACATATTGAAAAAAAAAATCTATAATATAATTTATTAAGTAAAATTTCATATATTTATTTGATATAATTTAATATATAAAAATTTATGTTGATTTTCATATTTTAACAATTCATTCATAAAACAAATTAAATTTTCATAATTTAAGAATTTAATCACATCAAATAAAACAATTTTATTTTATAAAAAATCATAAATACAAATATTATATATTGAATTTATATAGTTATATATAATTTCTAGTATATAAGAATATATATATGTTTAGATTTTTTACAAGTGTTTTGCTATATTTTTTTTCACCAACTCCATGACACAATGTATTTGAAAACATTAGTTATACTATAATGGAACAAATATTTAATCCATTCTCTTATATTTTCTTTATTTTATTTTTACATTTCATTTAATAAGGTAAATATTTATAATTTTATTAACACTACCCATAAATAGTTTCTGTGGATATTTATTTATTTGAGTATATAGTCATTATTTTTAGTGAAATCATATTCAGATCTATCATCATACAATCATTTCAGTTAATTTTTTTAATTTTTTATGTTATTTATATATTTATAAAAAACACATTATGATGTAATATATACCACACAAAATGATTCAAAATAAAATACACTTGATCAAAGCACTATATAAATTTGAGACAACTGATTATGATCAATAAAAAAATATTGACTCCCCCATTGACTATTTAGAGGACAAGTGGTCTTATATTTTTTTTCTAGATGAATGAAAGTTATATGAGGTGTTATATTTATCTCATGAAATCTAATCCATTATGAATTTTTTAATTGAAAATAAACTTAGATGTGATTTATTATATTAGTCACTTCCCCACTATGATGAAATAGAGTAATTATATAATTTTTACCCATATCATCTATGAAGTGACTGAGTTGTATGATATCCCAACAATTGTTTTTTTACTTTATATTAATTGAATATATTAATGATTCCTTAATTTAATTATTCTTACCCTATATGTTGATTCTATTGGTTATTTCATGGTAAAATATTAAAAAGGTACTATATAATATAAATATTCCAATCTTTGAAAAAATGAATAATATGTTTTTACATTTTCAATATACTACATAGTTTTCCCAATACATATTTACAAAATTATATATTATTTATTAAAATATAATGTTATATTATTTTATTTGAAGAGTTATGTGATAGGTTTTTGAATATTAATAATTATAATAGTTGTTTTGGTAACTATATGAGAAAATGATAATTTTTTGGCATTTCACATTATCTATTATTAAAATCATACATGAATATACTATTAAATTTTATGAAATTATTGACACATAATACGATACAAAACAAATCGTCTCCTTTTTGGAGAACTATAGAAAAATATGGTTCTGTAGATGAAATTATTCAAATGTTTGGAATCATATACTATTTTAACTAGTAATTACTCAATGAAACACATTTAAGTGATAATAGAAATTTTTTTTCATTTTGAAAAAAAAATCCCATAATTAAAACCCTATTTTAAAAACACTTACTCATTACTATAAAAAATATATCACATATATGGATATAATATCTCATAATAATATATCATGCACTATACATTTTCTAAATTCACTATTATATCATTTCCATATATTCATTTAATGATTTTTAATATTTATTTTTTCACTTGTTTCGGAAGAACTCATGGACTTCAAGTGTTAGGATCATTCCAAATAGGGTTTTGGTTACATTATCATTATCATATATCCCATTATTTTATAAATTAAATGCTAGATGTGTATTTTTACAAACAATAATAAATATTAAAATTATTTATCAATTTTTCAAAAAAATGATAATTTATATTCTATGAGTTTATTTAATAAAATCATGAGATAAAACAATGGAAATATTGTTTGACAAATAAATAATTCAATTAACTGTACCCCATTCAGAAAAAAATCCCCCATTATATCTAATCAACATATTCGAAATATTTTTATAGAATACCAAATTTAATCATTTTCTCTTGATATGTGTAAAGTGATAATTATAATCTAATATCATTTTAAAAAACATTTCAAATATTGTGAGTATTTAACTAAAATTTATAAATGTGGGAACTCTCAAAATGTACTGTTAAACTATTTTTTCTATTTGATAATTTCATGGACATTTTGTTTAATATTTCTTTTTGAATAATTAAAGGATTTTAAGGTGGTACAAGGCTACCCAACTCTTTATATTGATACCACTTCCATGGGAATCCTTCCAAATTTTAGTTGGTACATCAATTCACTTTTGAACGAATCCCCTAAGGTGATGTCATATTTCTATAATGATATTCAGATGTGATCTATTTACATTATAAGACAATAAACATTGTACACCAAAAAATGACTATAATATAATGATCATTATTATGAAATAAGTTAATTTATATGAATGAGTCCTAAATTTTATTTTTTATATCACATTTTTTTATTCCCTTTTTAATTTTATATTGTTAAATTTTTAGTAATTGGGTCATTTTTTGGATTCAAAACATTTCATCCTAAATTTTTTTGGAACATTATTTCTATATTATGTTATATTTTTGAATGAAAAATATGATGAAGTGGTTCCATCATGGAGAGTAAAAGAAATTTTGTGCAGATCATGGTGAATTAAATGGAAATAATGAATTTTTATTTTTTTCATTCATTTTGATTCCCAATAATTTATCCCAAACTCAAAAAATGAATTAGTTCTTCATGTGTTTTTATGTGGTGCCCAATATTTTAAATCTCCATTATTAAGCATGTTTGGATATATTAAATTTATTAAAAACATTATTTATGAACTATAGGCTTATGTATATTAAGAAGTCCTATAATTTACTCCTTATATAGGCATCATACAATATGAATTCATAAGTATTTTTAGAAGATAAATTAGTTGTTTTAGATAGTATTTTTCTTATTTCAGTCTCAATTTATCTTATGGATCTTAGACAAGTGTTGTTGGTGATGTTTTCTGCTTGATGTATGTATTGTATTTCTACCCTACCTCCACTAAATAACTAATTTTCATAGTTGTTTTTGACACTATAAATTATTTTATAGAAGTTATTATTATTTTTATTATTGTTATTTATTATTTTCTCATTATATATAGGTTACTTTAGTTTTTAATTAAATATTAAATTATATAGATCAAATTTAATATCATTTATTGTTACCCTATAGATCGTTTTTGTTTTCTTACCATTGTCTTGTAGTTGGTGACTTGTAGATCAAGTTTGAGATACTATTATTCTTGTACTATTGAATGATAATTATTTTCTCCCTAATTTTTTAATTGATGATTGATTCATTATAGATGAATTGTTCTGAAATGTTATCGATGAAGAAAACAACCCAATTAAATGAAGGAACCAAAACCAAAAACCATCACGATAATTTAGATCAATAGACGGGAAGATGTTCCTCATTATCAGCATCCCATTTTTTTACTTAAGGTTATAATGATTTTGTGTTGGCACTAGTAGCATAGAAATTATTTATTCCACAAATGATATGATTGGCCATCATAATCGTACAAGAAATTTAAATGGATTCATATAATGTATTTTCGTTCAAGATATAATTATCTCATATGTTTTGTTATTTCATTTCAGCAATAGAACTCATACTCACATCTTTTAGGATGAATTAATTTTTCAATTGATTCCAATTTACTAATTGTGCATTTATGGTTCTAATAACATTAACACCTCAATTTTATTCATGTTATTTGGTTCAAAATTAATAACAGCAACATTCGTATTACCACTATATAGAACCCGCTTTATTATCGTGATGATGCTTTATTATAGTTCTTATGAAATAAATAATATTATTTCAACTATATTTATAATAAATTCAATCGAATTACATGGAACAATTATCAATTATCTTGACTCCAAATAATCCATTATCATGAAAAAAATTGCTTTCCCACATTCATGATGATATGAATTGTATATTTAGATACAATATAAAATTCTAATTTCTCTAAATATACGATGAGGCCTTTCCTAGAAGATAATATAAAATATATTATTAGATTAATATTCTAATTACAAAAGTATTGAAATAGTAAATTTACACTTTTCCCTCTAAATAAGAGGTAAAATTTAATATGAAAAATTATTGGACCATGCGAAATTATTTCCATAATAACCCTTTTTCGAAATACCATTTACAAGTTATTTTTAATACCAATAGACTCATTTTAAAATTTATTCAATGAGAGAGATATAATCCTAAAATATAATCCAATGATAAGCTAAAATTAATAAAAGATTATTAGAATCACCCAGGATTGCTTGGATAAAAAAAAGTCATATTCTAACAAATTATTACCCCATCCTAGAAGCGAAGAATGATCTATATCATGACTGAAACCAAAAATTTCTACCTCAACTTAAGATTCATAAACATAAGAACCAAAAAGATAGCCTAAATCATCACTATGATGTTTTTTAAAGCATGAAATTTATCTTTGAGGAAAAAAAATTAACCCTTAAAGAACCATCCATGTTAATTTTAGTCCACCCTGTTAATGGTCACATTAAAAATGCATTAATTGTTATAAAAGGGGGACAAAAGTTACGACCAATACCTAGTCAACATTATACCGGGATATAATGTAATATGTTCAAACACAAAACCTTTTGGAATGGGATAACTTCTCTTGTAAAAAAAAATAATTTGGAAAATTTATTTTGAGGTATAAACATAACCATATCTTTTAAACATTTTTTGGGAGATTTCTTGATAATGAATATAAACATCATAGAAGTAACCAGAATGATATAGAGAAGTTATGGGGATATTTCTAACAACAACCATCTCTTATTACAATATCAAAAAGTGATCCAAGGGGGAAAAGCTATCTCTGACATCTTATATAGGGTGCACCACATCAACGACACCATAACACTGATCAAGAGAACATTCTCAACATCATCTCTTTTTTATGGAAAATATTTCACATGGAATAAAGTGTAATACCAAAATTATATTAAAATTGATTAGTTATTAACTTACAATTTGACAATATCTTGATGAGGAGTGATCATGAATGATGTATGAAATTGTTTTTTAGTATTTCAATAAACTAATAATTGATACATGATACATTATAGGGACTATAGATCTATTTTGAATTCAAAATACCATTTTATATAGGTTACCAACACCATAAATATGTTATGGGTTATAATTGATTCTAATGAACAATATAATTATTATTTTCTACAAGACCAGCTATGGTCATCAATTTTTTTGAAATTTGAATAGATGAATCATGATAAACTTCATTTTCCAAGACAGTTACAACCAATGAATGGCCTATCAAAAAATTTCTCCAAAAATTTATAGATGAATCTACAGAGGCCATCCACCTTGAATAAAAATAAATAGTACAAATTATGGATTTGATGCCAGGAAAAACAATGGAATTACTATGATGATGATTTATAGGATTTAATATTAGCAGAAATATGGCATAATGGACTTCAAGTTAAAAAATATTACTATTCAAAAATCACGATATGAAATTTTCTTGAAAGGATTGATTAAAAAATGGAATGTTTATTATACCGAGACCAACTAAATCATATAATAAGCAGTTATTTTTTAGGTCACATAGTCTAACATCCATTCAAGATTTTTACCGCTCCAAATAAAATTTTTAATGGGGATGCAAATATTCAAAACACATAAAATTATTCATTAATTTCCCATAAATGAATAAGAAAACATTGACATATTGAAGAATTTCACAAATAATGTACATCCATCCATGAAAATAGACAAAAATTTCTACGATGTAAGCTACTTTATGATCTGACTTTTTTAAACGTAAAATAGAAAGCCATTGTTATCCCTAAAACACAAGAACATCGAGATAAATAAAAGGATAAACCCAATTTCATTTGCCTGAATTCACAATATTGTCCGAGTTTCTTGTAGTATAAATCTTCTAATAATGTACTCAAATGATTTGATCCAATAGAAAAATTGACCAGTGGCTTGTTCATATTGAAATAATTCATTACTGATTTATAAAATATTTGTATTATCCCCCTAAGTAAATAGAATGATGTCATTTTCATATAAAATATTTGAAGGAGTAGAGAGTCCTCTACCAGCATTACTGGTTTTCAATTTCCCATTACAACCCATGATATAGAAAATCCTATTGAGATAATCCTCAACAATATATTAAGGTGTAGAAATTAAATGGTCTATTCAATTTAGTACATAATGAGTCAATATCAATACTATTATTTGTTTTTTAATTTAATTTAACAAATTATCAATGTTTCATTTTAATCTTATCATATTGTATATCGATGAATAGATGAAATCATTTTTTCAAATATCATGGAAATATTTAATATTAATGATTATTTATTATAAGATTATTGCATTCCTTATTATTTTCTATGAAAATATAGACATTACAAGTATTTTAAAATTATTTCTTCTCATTGACACATTGAATTCACTTCATATTTTCTGTTTAAAATGATAAGATTAATTTATGTATGTGGAAAATTGAATTTCAATATTAATCCTTTTATCAATGTGTTAGATTATGATAATAATGACATGAGAATGATGATTAATTGTGTTTTAACATTTATATTCACATGTCTCTTATTGAATTGAGGAATAATTTTATTGAATATAGTGACATGTTATTAGAATAATTTAATTAATCATTAATAATATTTATCAAGATGATATGGAATCTCTAGGTTCATTAGCAGTGGGTCATAGTGTATATGGGGCGACAAAGTCATTTATGTTTAATTTTTATTATTGAATATTAATTAAATATTATGTGATCACACTAACAAGTTTCATCCCTTTATCCCATTCTCATTCTATTTCAATAATTTTTAATATACAGTTTTATTTCAGTAGTCGGTGACAGTGAAAAATAGTCTAGGATAACATGTTTAAGGTAATATGTTGAGGATAAATTACAGTTTGAGTGATCATAATAGTCACATAATTTCATTCATCCAATTCTCATACCCCTAAATTTAGTGTTATTGTACAAAATATTTAATAAAAAAAATGAAAACTATTAGTATCTTGATACTATATGGATAAAAATAAGTCTCTGATTATGATCAAGCACCAAACACTAAAGAGTTGAATTGTTATCAACCGATTATAAAGAAACTATTTTAAATTATTATATCTAAATAATATATGGAAATAGAAATTGTTATTTATATTCCATAATAGAATAAAAGGGTTTTAATTATAGGGTGATGATATTTGATTTTTTTTTTGATTATTTAAATTTTGTTACATTGGGGCTTTCAATGTATGGGACATGTATAGTGTTGATATTATAAAAAGTTTTTTAAATAAAAATTTAAGGACAAGGTATAGTTAAGGACTCTATAAGGCTAAAAAAATTATAAGTATTTCATTAAAATTTTAATACCATATTATTAGAAAAATATTACTCCCTGACAATTATGGTATATTTTTATTTTTCAATTTTATTTAGTTCTCTATGGCTATTATTATCTATAGAGAAGGAAAAATTACAGATTATATGATGTCTTATTTATTTTAACTTTCACTCCAAATAAATTTATTTAATTATCCTCAAAATCCTTTTCATTGTGTATGTCAATTATTTCTATCATTTAAAAGGTGGAAAGGTAAGGTTATGGTTATTTCCACGTCATGAACATTTTCTTTTATAAATCACATATTTTTATTCATTTTATATATTTTTTGGTAAATAGATTATTTATAAGTCATGTTTTTTAATACACATTGTTTTTTTCAAATGGTATTCTATTTTTTATTGTTTTAATTAGTTTTCTTTTATTTACATGTTTCATTTTTTAACATTATTGATTACTCAAGTATAGTTGGTTGATGTTGGAAGATGATGGATGATGATCTGAAAGTATTTTAAGAATCTTGGGTAGATAACCTTCCATGGTTGTGATGTAAAATTATTTTCGTCATACTATAACGAAATATTATTTTAATATATCATATGGAACATTTTTTTTATGTAAGAACAATATAAAATGGCAATGCTTTGTGATTATAGACTGTGTTTGTAAATTATGGGATTTAACTTTTTTTATTTAATACATGAATTGTATAAAAAGTATAAAATTATTTCTTTTTATAAATTTTATCATGTTTCTCCAATATAGTTGAATTACATTTTATGAGTTTCTTATAATATAATTTTATGATAATAATATAATTAAAATAATTTTTTATTATATGTGATTAAAATAATATATATAATTTACATTTTTCCGAGTTAGTATTAAACTAGAACATTTCTTTTAATGATATATTTATAAACATATATAATTTACGGTATTATTTATAATAAGAGGTAAATAATTGTTTCTAATATCATTATTGATGAAATTTTAAGTCATTTTTATTAATAGTAATATAATATGATATAAGAAGATATCACTAATATTAAAAAAATATTTTACATGTATCATTTGGAAAAACATTTACAATTAAATATATTATGTATTGGTATTATTAAAATTGTAAAAAAAATATTTTATTTATCTCAATAATATTTATAGAAATATTTATAACCAATAATTTATTGATATGATAATTTTTTTGAAAAAATATTTGTAGATATAGAATTTATTCTTACCAACCTATATAGCCGTGTTGGAATATTACATTTTGACAGTTTATTTTTCAATGAATTTTATTTATATATATTTTAAATTTTAATTTTAATAAATTTAAATTATATATTTTATATAATTATTTTATGTAAGTAATATATATATATATATATATATATGGTACATATCATGTAACAACACAAAATTAGATAAATGAAATCTCCATTCTTATGTTTTTTTCATATAATATAGATAATTTAAAATAATTTATGGAATATAAAAAACAACATAAATTATTAATGAATGAAATAAAATGTAGTTATAGATGTTAAGAAACCAACACTATTGAAATAGTAACACAAACATAGGATTATTGTTATGATCCTTAGGAATAGAAAATTGGAATAATTAATAGTAACATCAATAATTAATGTATAAATAATATTAATCACTTTATAAATGAAAGTATCAAATAATTATATCATAGTATATGTTAATGAGTATTTTAAATGTTTTTAAATTATGTGTATGTATTTTACAAAAAGAAATATATTTAATTAAAATTTTATAATTTAAAAAATAATTAAAAAATAATTTATTTAAAATGTATTTTAAAATAAATAATTTTTTGTCCTATGATTTTAGGAGAATTTAATGAGGCTGTAGATAATTTTTAACAGTGTTATATAATCCGTTATAATTTTAATATGTATATATTTTGAAAAAAACATATGAGTTTAAATACAAAAATTATATTTATAAAATTGTTTTTATAAATTCGAGATCATTTTAGAATTCTACACATCAAAAACGATTATGGTTATTTTTTGTGATTTTTCTAAAATATTAATATTTTTTGTGAATATTAAAATATTAAAATTTATGATAAATGATAGATACATGATTTAATGGGTCATAGATGATGTTGGGATGACGTAATAAACCATGGATCCATCTAAAATTTAATTTTTTTATATCCAGTCCCAATAATTGTCACTATTTTATTATCTTGAACAAAATAATAAAATAATTAATAAAAGAATAAGAAGACACATCCCTTTACCAATATAATGAGCACACCTCAATACCTCATCTCCTAACACCTCTAATCCCTTATTAATGTCAATATTATATCCAAATACATATCCACAGTCTCTTCCCACAACCATTAGATATTGGTATTACCAAATTATCAAATCCAATCCCCTCAAGGAAGTCCCCAAGGAGTAGTACTGAAGTTGTAAAATCCGATTCCGTTTCCTTTTAGTTTCATTTCAAATTATCTTCATTTATTATTCTATACTCAGCACCACTATCAAAATCATCATGATAAATCCATTATCATTTAGGTAATGGAATGATATCATGTTAATAGAATATACTTTATTGAAATCCTTTCTCTCTATCAATTATTTTGAAAATGAACTCATCGTATGTGATGTGTGAATTTTCAAACATCATGTACGAAAGATTTTCATTCATAAATTTATATTTAAAGGATAGTAATGAAACTATTATTTTGGTTAAACTAGAATATAATATAACTATTATAAACATTATTATTCTTTTGATGTAATGTATTTACACAATAAATTTAGATAAAACAAAATGTGTTCTTTATGATCAATAACCATTGTAATAATGATAAAGATTATCATTAAATGTCTAATATAATGATACCTCCCCATACCATATAACAAATAATAAATATTAACATTTACAACGCTTAATTTTCAAGACTATCATATAATTTTTTTTTCCAGAGAATTATACTCATTCATTATGAACATCTATACTCATATACGTGTATATCGATATTAAAAACCTAGGAAACAAACGCTCTTGAGAAATACAATTATGTCATATAACTAATCAAAAAGTCTGTTAATAAAACCAAATAAAATTATAATAAATTATATTCATTCATATAAGGTTCTAAATTATTTAATTAATGTATTTATTTTTATTATATAGTACATTAAGGTAATGTGAAAAACACATTCGGACACAATGTGAGATTTTTTCCCAATACTCCATTTTCACTCAGTTGAATCTTTATTCCTCTATAAAATAATGTTATTCATAATTATTTTTTCATTATTATTATAGATTATATATATGTTCTATAATTATATATCTAGATAGATTCATCATTATTTTGTGGGATAAAAAATATTTTACGAGGTTCTATTATCATTTCTTCCCAACACACATGCCCGATTAAAGAGAACATCTCGATTTTGATACTAATTTTAATGTACCATCCTACATCTATTTTAAAAACCCATTATTTTTATTAAAACATTAATTTTTCATGAAATAATTTTTTCTTCCATTATTGGTCCTACAAAGAAGTGTATGAAAAAATAAAATTATTCTTCCAAGAAAATTCAACTTTGCAATGTAAAAGGTGTATTTCACTAATGAATTCAAAAATTAATGTATTAGATAATTTTTATATATTTCAACAAATCTGTTGAATTTTAAAATTTATTAAGATTAATATCTTATTATCCTCATCTACTATAATATATTGAACATTTTTGGAATATTTTGACAGTGGATGTACAATATTGACACCATTCACCATGCTAATCCGATTGATTTGTGATTATGATTATAGGTTGGGGAATGATAATTAAAAGTATCATGTTAATGTTTTTTTTACGATTAGCCCATTTTATAAAAGGAATTAACTGAACAAGATTTTTAATTGGTGGGGCCTTATATAGGCCCTCGATTCATCAATAGGTTTCATTTGTCAGAACAAAATTTGGTTTAGGTGTGGCCTTACCCAATTATTTTCAGTATTCTCGATAGAGGCATTGACTACATATTTTTGATGACCATATTTTTTCATTCCCTCCGTATGATATTATCAGTGGATGAACGATGTGATATTTTTCTAGTATTATATCCTATAATGAGGTTCTTCCTTAATTATTTGTAATATAGAATTATTCACTCCGATTTAATTCCTTCCATATTTTGCTAAAGTTTATATAAAAAATGTGTTTTAAATTATTCCCTAATCCAAACGTTAATACTTGTGATATAGTTCAATATATTTACATTACCTTACTAATCATATGAGATCACACATTTCTAATGTTTTATTTTTCCCCCGGATACAATAGTGTCTATTGTGAATGACCTTTAGGGAAAATCTAGGACATTATGTGTGATTGAATGGATGATGATATGTTGTATTTATTTCAACTTATAATGTTATAATTATGTATGAATATATTTATCTAATACTACTAAACCTTTTTGTACATTGGTATGTTATTCTTTGTAATCATACCAATGTAATAAATTAAGTCACCATCTATGGGCTACATGGGTTGGGGTACTTATAGTTGGTATAATAGGATGTTTAGTAGATTCATTAGAAACTAGATTTTGATTACATACATTATTGTAAATATCCCTATGATAGAGGTTTTGAAAAGAAAAAAAAAACATCCTATAATTTTGGTACGTTAGTGATAATGTGGATCTTCCTAGTAATACACCCCTTTTTGGATACTACATGTGGATGTAGTTTTGACACAAATGTACCTAGGGGTAACTACTCTGACAAGGTGTCTTGAGATTGACTCGGGGTAACCCTGTACATGACAACCGACTATAAAACACAGCTGGTTTAACACTCCAAAGGGATATTATTAAGATAATTTAGATTTTTATTACCAACCACTATGAAGTACTTAAAAGTAAATTTGTTCTTATAGAAACTATGTTTGTGATTATGAGATTATATATACCTAAAATAGAATTTTTTTATGTCTTTTAATACTTTGAGATAACACATTATGATTCATAACCTAATCAACTGAATTCCATTATTTAGAAATGGTACCTAGTGGAAGGAATGGAAACCATATCAATTCATGTATCCTAGGATGGGAATATCCTTCCTATTAGATATAATGTCGTATTTAGTGGATCTACAGCTATTGTTGAGTAACATATAAGTATACCAGGAACGTTGACTCATGATATGAAAAATAACCATACCA
The DNA here is from genome assembly GCA_963277665.1 of Viscum album. Lineage (NCBI taxonomy): Eukaryota > Viridiplantae > Streptophyta > Magnoliopsida > Santalales > Viscaceae > Viscum > Viscum album. Next base: position 336,359,921 of record OY728142.1, on the reverse strand, counting down.
ATATAGATCATCCAGATTCACAATGTTGTGGAGAAATGTTATACCACTTCATTTGAAAATAACCACCATCATTTAATGGAACTAAAAACCTATTTGTAACTTAGTAGTCTATAAATTATCTAGGGTAGATATTTCTCAATTTCGGAAGTAATGAAAAGGATAATGTTTTAATTCCAATTTATTGTCTATCGGGAGATTTCTTACAATATTAAAAACAAATATAGAATATAAAAGATGAGAAATAATATATAAATATTGAATTTTGTGAATTTAATGAAATTTTCCTAGAAAAATATCTTCCTCTCCAAAAATGAGAGGATATAGAGAGGTAATTATTTAATCTGAGGAAAAAGGAGGATAAGAAATTTTCCATGTATAAAGCCAATATTTCAAGGATTTAAAGGCTCATAGTCAACAACATTAGTAATATAGGGAGAAGATTAATTGATACTTTGATTCATTGAAATTTTTCATCTAGAGGGAACTATTTTCGATACATTCTCATCATATGAAGATATTGTCTCATATGATATAAATATATATAAATAATTTTCTATGTGTTGTCGATTTAAGGGAAACTAATAGAATAAGATGGTTTCAGAGGAAAGAATGTATAAAGGGAATAAAAAAAATAGATTTTTCCAACATGTGATACACGAAGAAGGACACACCTCAATACATGCGTAAATGTAAAATGATTCTATTACAAGTGTTGAGAAAAAGGCCCCCAAACCAATTATTGTAGGGTAATTAATGAATCTACCAATTTTTTATTCTATAATTATAGGGATATGGGACACTATTTAAATAATTTTTTGAACTGTCACATAATCATTCTTTATAAAAATTCATTGGAGCAAGGAAAGGATTATGATATAACAACAGTAGAGGTTCGACATTCAAATGATGTGATTGCAGGTACATTAATAATATCCTAAAATTTAACTAAAACATATTCGATTGTGTATCATTAGATTCCTTTATATATTCCATGTTTTCATTAATAATCCGATATTTTTTATTCCCCTTAAATATGGTGTTTTATGTTGATTCTTTTAAGGGATGTATCGTTGAAACAAATATGTCTCAGGAAGTTAACATTATGTCTTATAAACATGATTTATCAAATGATTTGATCGTCATATCTATGGTAAACATTTACATAATCATTGGTATAGAATTGATTTAATAATTTGATTTGAAAAATATTTCTTGCAAGAAGTAAATTGAGGTTGGTGAAATAGTTGTAGAATCTAATATATTTATTGCATAAACATCACCATCTGATTCACATCTAGATCTACCTACAATATCACTACTGAATTCAATTCATGCGGGGGAATGGAATGCAATATTTTTGGGTGAGGAAATACATATTTAAATTACGGATATACCGATTTTTAAATAATAAAATAATTTATTCCTAGAGGATTTATCTGTACATCTTACGAAATTGGAAATTGATTTCTCAAATGATTTATATTATATTTGAAGACTGATATCAAATACTCTTTATAGAATGGACATTGTGACGATTTATGAATTAAAGAAACAATTAGAAAATTTTAGTGGTAAAGGATTTATCAAAACTAGTGTTTCTCTATGTGGTGACCCTATTATCTTCGTCCAAAGAATGATAGATCAACAAGGATATGCATTGAATATGGATACATAAATGATATTGAAATAAATTACAAGTATCCCCTTCCTCGTATTGCTGATGTTTTCAATCAACATCAAAATGATAAATATTTTTCAATAATTGACATTCAATATAAAAATCATCATTTTCATGTGAGGATGGAATATATTCTAAAAACAACATTTTGATCCAGGTATGGGAATTATAAATTTATTATAATGCCATTTGGATAGACTAATTCACCCTGTATTTTCATGGAAATAATTAATTGAGATTTTAAGGAATTTAATAATGAGTTTTTATGGTAGTTATTAATAATATATTAGTATACTAAAAAATATATGACAACCATGAGAATCATTTTTGGATTCTACTAAAGACCCTTAGAAGAAAGGTATTATATTGAATGTTTAGAAGGTATGAATTTTCACTTCAATCAGCTTCATTTCTTTGGAATGTTGTCTAAATTTCTGGAATCTCAGTTGATCCATTGAATAAAATGTAAGTTCATGAATGGAATACAAAAAAAGACATTACTAAAGAAGGTATTTTTATTTTTACAGTGGGTTACTATCTTCATATCATTCATAACATCATCCAATTAGAATACACATGAACAAATATTACCCATAATGGGGTTATGTTCATATAGAAAAAAGCATGTGAATAATGTTTTGAATAATTAATTAACAAATTGTTGAATTCTCTAATGCTGATTTTTCTATTGGGAAATAGTGGATATGTTTTTCATATTGACGTGTTAAATAATAGACACTAGTGTGTCCTTATAATTAAATACTATCCAAATCTTTATTGGGGATGAAAATATTGAAATTTTGAGGATGAAATTTTCACATTAGGGGAGAATGTAATGACCCAGAATTAAATCAATGATATTACCCATATTATAATTATTTTATAAATTATAGATCACATAAAATGACTTATAAAACACAATGAAAAAAATCATAAATGAATAATAAATGGAATAAGGGGTATTTTTCTAATTTAAAGAACGTTTACCGATGAAATTCTTACATGACCTTAGGAATTGTAATATGTCCACTTAGGATATTCAACCAGTCAAATGAAAAGTAACACCACACATTAATGTATAAATAAAATTTAGACACCTTATAAATGATAATATAATATCATTTAACCCTAGTATATGTTAAAGAATATTTTAAATATTGTAACATTAATTTTTTTTATTTATTGAAGTCAAAAAAATTTTATTAATATTTTATAATTAATAAGATGATCAAGAATAAAATTAATTTTCATAAAATTTATTAATAAATAATTTTTTTAATTATTTTAGGATAATTTAATTAGACAATAGTTAATTTTTCAGAGTGTTACATAAAGTATTATAATTTCAAAACATGTATATTTCAAACATATTTAAAAAAATCATAATAATAAAATGGAGTTAGTTTTTGAATTCTTCACATTGAAAAATAATTAGGGTGAATAAATGGTATTTTTATAAACTGGTTTATTTTTTGTAATTAGTAAAATAAGATAATTTACAAAAAATGATAAATACATGATTTTTTTAGTCATAGGTGATGTTGGGACAATGTAATCACCAAGGGTTATAAATAACTTGAATATATTACATTATTTAGTCATAAGAATCAACACTATTGGGTATATTCAAAAATAATAACAAAATTATGAGTAAAATAATGATAAATCACCCCTCTCCTCCACTATAAATAAAATGTCTCACCCCCACCTCTTCTCAAACATTTACGAACATAACCATGTCAAAATTATTCCCAAATAATCATCCCTAGTATTTATGAATGTCCAAGACCTCTGAGTAATACAAATATATCAAAACTAATCCCCTTAAATAGGTTCTTCATTATGACTATTGAAGAGGTATAATTTTCTTATTTTTCCTATTAGTTTATTTTCATGTTATTTTCGTTTCATAATATCTCCTCACAACATATATCCAAATGATCTTGATAACTCTAGAATCATCTATATTCGGTAATTACATCATGTTAAATTAATATCTTTACTCAAACTCCCTTTTTTTTTTCTCTCTCTCATTCTCTTTAATTTTAGGAATAAAAACATTGTCTATGAAGTGCCAATTTACAACCATCATGGACAGTGGATTTACCTTTTCCAATTTATCCTCTATGGTTTGTAATGAAACATTTTCAATGGTTAGAACAAAACATAATATATATAAATATATATTACATACATTGTTATTTTTTGTATGTTACATATTTACATAATAAAAAACAAAAAAATTGAGTTCGTTAAGATCAATAAAGACCGTAATAATGTAAATGATTATCACTAAATGTATAATTTTGTGATTCATACTCATACCATATAAATAATTATATATAAAAATATTTCCACTACATTATGTTCACTAATATCATTTAAAATCATTTATGTATAATTATTCTCATTCCCCATGAACATCTATACTCATATACATGTATACCAATCATGAAAACCAAGGAACCAAATACACCAGAGAAATGAAATTGAATATTAAAACTAATTTAAAATTCCATAATTGAACATAGTAAAATTATAATAAATAAATTACATGTTTATAACATTCTTAAGTAATTAATTAATTTATATAAATTTATTATTCAGGATGTTATGGTCATGTGAATAACACATTCGGGCATAATGTTATTATTTTATTCCCGAACATCCATTTTCACTTCTGTTAAGAAGTATTCCTATATACACAAATTTTATTAAAAATTTATATATATATATATATATATCATATAGATTATATATATTTGTCCAAATTTATATAATTATGTATCAGTTCTATAATCATTGTATGGATAATGAATTTTTTACAGGGTTTCCCTCTCAGTTTTTATTGTTACAAAAGCCTGCTTAAAGGGAATGAATCAATTTCCTTCCATTTTCACATACCATATAAAATATGTTCCAATAAACCATTATATATATAATATAATTATATTTTTTATGAAAAACTATATTTTTCCATTACATGTTTTGTAAGAACAATTAGGAAAAAAATTATTTTTCCAAAAGAACACTGCTTTTTCTAAGTAAGAGGTGTATTTCTATCATGAATTCTTCGATGATTCTATTATATTTTTTTATTATATTTCAAAACAACTTTTAAATATGTAGCAGTATTTATATTAAAATTATATTTTTTTCATCTATAATATGTCATTTAAAAGTTTATGATCAATTTTACTTTTGATGAGCTATCTTGATACCATTAACCATGCAATTCAGATTGATTTAGGAATATGATTATATATTGGGGAATGTTATTTATATTTGATATGTTCTTGTTTTTTTATGTTTATCCCAAATTATATTATGAATTAATTTGACATATAATGCGATGTGTTGGCACCTCAATTTCACCTTTATGAATAATGCGTATCAGGAGACAAATCAGAATTGGGTTTCACCGAGGCCTTACCCTAGTATTTTAAGACTTATTGGTTGAGGCATTAGTGATATTTTTTAGATGCCTGATATTATGAATTACCTCAGTATGATATTATGAATTTATAATCCATGTAATATTTGAAAATTATAATATCCATGACTATGCTATATTCTCTTATGATCATTTATATGTTTTTATTTACTCACCTTTCATTCACGCCTTATTAGGGTAAAGTTTATTTTTAATGGAATGTGTTTTTTGTTTTTCATCATGAATAATGTTGATTTTTATTATAGATTCTATTGTATTTACATACCCTTTATGAGAATATAATCCCATGCCACTCATATGTTTTATTTTCCCCCATGATACAGATATGTGTATTGTGATTGGAATGCATGGGAAATGTAGTAGTTTATGTGTGATTGAAACGAAGATGATATGTTGTATTTGATTTCATGTTAAAATGTAAAAATAATGTATCTATATAGTTTTAAAATAGTAACATTCTATTATATCCATTGGGATACAATTTCTTGTAATCTTACCAACATAATAATGTAAGTCACTATCCTCAGGCTACTAGGTTTAGGGTTCTAAAAAATCAAATAATAATTATTAAATGGTAACATATAAGATGAAATTTATTTTATTTCTGAAAATATTTTTTCATAATAACTGTTTTTCCGTGTTATTCTTATTTATGTAATAGTTATTTTTTATCACCATTAGAAATAAAATCCAATAAAATTTATTTATTATTTGTATTTTCCATCAAAAAATTAGGCAAATCTATCTATTTCATATCTAGGAATAATAATATGTTATGAATGTAAATGTTTTTTAACATTAAAGAGTCTATAATGTTGTAAAAGATTTGTAATTTTATATAATGTATCAAAATATCAAAACAAAACTCAAAATTTTGGAATGAGGTGGTTCTACACCTCCACAAAACCCTTTGCAATTTTTATCCACATTGGATCACTGTTATTTCAAAATGGATTTTCTATTATAATGATGAATTATTAATAACAATTTTCACTCTTTATCTTCTATAAATGGTACCCCCTTCTACTAACTTATACCCAAAACATTACATTGATATTATCTTTGATACCCATCAAAATTAAAACCATATGACTCTTCTCCCACATTTTTGAATATTGTTACATATTTAGATGTCAAGAACCTCTCATTTATATGATCCAACCTAAGATTAGATTCATGTCTTCTACATAATTGATATCATCTCATTATTAAAAATTACTTATCATATCCATAAAATTCATTGTTGATAATATTTATCATTTTAATAAAAAAATATATATCATTATTCGTTTGGAAATCATTATTATTAATAAACACTAAGATGTTAATTATCATTATATCATTTTATTGGGTTTATATTTTGACTTTATTCCATCTACATAAACTTTGTTAAAATGATTTCATCTTTAATTAATATATAAATATAAATACCTGTAATATTGTGCAATAATTTTGTATTAATAAATTTTAAGACGCTTTAAATTTTAATATTACATTTTTTTTTACAAATTAGTTTTACAATGTTTTTATATTTTATAATTTATAAAGTAGATATTTTTAAGCTACTCATTAGAAACCATAACCACAGGTTCCATGGAATTACAAAAAAAACCCAATTTCTATATCTATCACATTTATTAAATCATAATTTACCTTTTGGATGTGATGAAAATATTATAATGAATAAGGGAAAAGAACTACTAAATAGATGAATGCATAGAAAACATAACAGAAAATAAAATAACATAGAAAAATAAATAATTTATGAACTGGTAATAATTAATTATAAATTAATTTTATTAATTAAATAAGATATTAATGAGGTTAGTATAAAAATTATTATTAAAAATAATGATTTTTAGACTGATTTACATTGAACAAATCAAAAGTATTAGGTAATGGTTTATGTTCAAATGCCTTTTTCAATTTCACATTATACATATATATATAATCTTAATTGAATATGTTATAAGTAATTTAACTATAAATTCCACAATAATTTATTAATATTTCGTATTTTATATTTTTTTATTTATTCTTACTATTTCACCTATATTTCATTAAATGATGAACCACATGGTTTATTATAAATGGAACTAAAATTGTCTCATATTAACGGTGAAAAATCATTCTCCTCCATATCTATATTATTTATGTTTTATTTTATGGTTTCATTAAGAACATGTTTATTATAAATAATTGTCAATTTATATTTACATTTACATTTTTGAATTTTTTTTAATGAAATTCATTTTTAAAATTTCTTGTATATGAACATTTCTATTATCATTATTTTTAAATGTGTGAAATGTAAATTTAATTATCACAGTAAGCATGTTATGATTTCTTCCCATTTTGGTAAATTTCATCCAATTAATGTACTTTATATGATTTTTTTTTAGTAGGGTAATTTAATATTCATTGTATTATACATTATTTTCTTCCAAATAGATGTCCATAAAAACATAACATGTATCTTTTTATTAAAATGAATTATATAATTCTCTTACAATGTATTTATTATCTTTATCAATATCATTAATTCGTTATTATTATTCCTTGGATGTATTATCTCATTATACAATCAACCATAATTCATTCGAGGGATAATGATACCTTTTATGAAAATAACCATGAAACACCATTATTTCACATGGGTTAAGTAATATACAATGTGATTATGAATGAATTCATGTTCATGTGGAATACATCTGTATGGTATATCATTATGTGATATGTGGTTCTGATATATCAAAATAATATATTTGTTAAGGTATTACATGGCATTTTATAATGATTTTGTGGATGAAACTTATTAAATTTATCTATTCTCATAACTAATAAAATTTTCCTTATTATAAACATCTGTGATGAATAATATATATGTAGACATGATTTTGGGTTTCATTGTTGGAATTTTTATGGTTTATCTATGATTCTAATATTTCATAAAGCATATTTCATAAACCATGGATCATAATTATTTTCCCATGAATCCATATTCCAATGTCATGGTATACACATTTGATTTTTTTTCATGTTCCATGATAATTTATTTTTAAAGTTAATCTATTATAACTCTAGACTAATGAATCCCAATAATTTTTCCATGAATCATGATTTATTATCCATGTTTTATTATGTTTGATTTCCTTATATTATGTTTATGTACCTGGATTGTGTTCTCAAACCAACATGTTTTTCTTAATCTAACATATGATACACACATGTTATTACTTATGTTCAACCCCTAATTCAAGTACAAGCTCACAATTTTATATCTTTCAATTTTAGTAGTTTATGAAATAAATTATATTGATATGATAAGACATTGGGGGGATCATATCTGAATAATATTTTTTGAGATTTTGATGAATGTCTATAAAATATTTTAATTGTTAATATCATTACAAAATATAGTAAAACTATATATTCTATGGTGTTGTTTTTTATACGGTGAAAGTAATAATCATGTAATATTATGGATAATGTATCATGGATGTTTTTTGGTAATCTAAATATAGGATTTTATACAATCAATCTAGTGTAATAAATTTAGTGGATAAACAAGTGAACAATTGTTTTCACATAGTGGGTGAGGAAAAAAATTTAGGAATCCATAGTTTTCATATAGAGTCATTGAAGCTTGTAAATTCAATTAAATATAATATTTTTATTGATATTACTAATTGGAAATGAGATGTGGAAAATAAAAATTAAAAATAAATGATAGGGATAACAGTGTGTGAATCAAAATAGGGTAAAATTAAATTTTTTGTAAAATTTGAGTTTCTAACATAGTGTATGAAGTCAAAGAAAATATTTGGAATAATGAAGAGAAAAATATTTAGTCATTTTCATGGATGATTATATGTGGATCGTATCCATAATTATCATGAAATATATGATTCTTGTGATATAATATATTGAATGGTATATGTGATTATCGATGTGTAAAATTAGGAGGAAAATAAATATATTGTGATTGAAAAGTTTCATCGAATTAACCTAAACTTTTCTATGAAATACAATCAAAAACATGAAATCAAAAATGAAGTGACATCTTTTAAAACAATATAATCTTTTTCAGAGTTCAAAATTTCAAACTCAAGGTTATAAATATGGAAATTTAATAACTCATTAAGGGTATTTTTTGAATGGACATCTTAATAAAGGTTTTATAAGTGGTGTTTTGAAAAAAAATAGATATATAATGCTCCATATATAAGACGATTCTTTATGAGATGTTTAATTTATGGAAACCAAGTAAAATTCAATAGAGTATGTAAAAGGACAATAATTATTAAAAATAATGATAGAACAAGTGTTTAATATAATGATGTAGTATATGAAGAAATGATTTGTCGTAGTTCAACCAAAGGTAATGTGTACATGTGTTATAAAAAATGTTTTGAAATATAATTGAATGTGATAAATTCAATATGATTGGGTTAAAGAAAATAAATAATTGTATAAATTCATATTTAAATGATATCTAAAAGGAAGAGGATAATAAGGACCTAAATTCTTAAGAACTATAAAATAAAATACATAATGAAAATTCATACGCTTATTTATATAATTAAATAGCTATAGATTAATGTTCACAACTAACATATCAGTGGAAATGCAGAGAATAAAATTGTGAGTTTAATATTATTTTTGTTATGATAGATTCTACAAAAATACTATAATTGAAATGCATTGAAATCACAATTTTGGAATAATAGGAGGAGGAAATATAATATAGGGTATGTGGTGAATTATGATTCATAGTTTAATTCTATTAATAATGAGACTGAATAAGAAAAAATTACTATTTGTATTTTGTGAGGATTTTATATGATCACAATTTCATTTTAACTAAATACGAATTCAATAGAGAATAATTTGAGCATATAAATTTGAATAAAAATAAGCTTATTTAGGTATCAAAGGGTATGCTAACATGAATTATATAGTATTTACGTACTTTATATGGATTATAGTTTAAAATTATTTAAATAAAACTATTCTTGTTTCATTAATTTAATGAGGTTCGATGATATAATATAACTATTTAAAGATGACATTCATCAATAATGATATAAAATATGAATTCAATATTTAATGGTATGGATGATTTCAAATTGATATTGAAATAGAAAGGGTTTTTATTTAATGAAACGGTTTTATGGCTCGATTCATGTACCAAAATATTTTAATATTCATTTAGATTCATAGTTGGATAATATAAAAATCATGAGACTATTTGTTGATTACAGAACAAATAATTGGAAATCAGTTGAAGAGAAACATAAATAATCTGTAATATTGATGTTATAATATCTTTTGGATATAATAAATACCTATATAAATAATTATATAAACTAATTATATTTTAGTTAAATATATAAATTTCTTTTGAAATTAAATTATTTATGACGATAATGTCTATTAAAATGGGAATTATACATTTATTTTTTATGAAAAGATATAATTGAGCCACCAAAAATGATCTACATTGTTTATTAGAAACTAATTTCTACTCCAATCAAATATTGGGAATCACAAAAATGAAAGTGATTTCGAAATGAATTTTTATAATTTAATTTATGATTTCTTATTTTATTTTAATGAAACAAGGTTGGACAACATTTATGAAATATTATTTATTGAGTGTCTCTATCAAATATATATGAATATAATATAATAATGGTAAAATTGAATCTATTAATGTTCATGGATCGTATAATTTATATTTTTTTATGATGGAAATGATAAATATTTGACTATATCAAGATGCATATTGGTCTAGAGATGTTGTCAATGGAAAATATATTCATGGATGAGAATTTTTCATTATATGTAAATATGATAGATTTCTTATTGGTAATAAAAAAAATATTACAATTTGTATAGTTAAAGTGTTGTATATTTTATAAAATATTGAATGTATGATATTTATTTTGATGAAAAATAGGGATCTCAGAAATGATGTGCTAACAGTGATGATGATATTTTGTTTAAAATAATGGGTAATCACAAGAAAACAAATTTTTTATAAAAATATTTAATTTAGTAATTTAGAATTTGATAATTTTTTGAAAAAAATGGTGAAATATAATTATTTTAATGTAATTTAAATTTATAAAATCATTGAAATCATTATCATATAACAATTCATTAATTAAAAAAATTATATAATATATTTTATGGAGTTTTGATAGAATGATGGTTGACGTTTTCTATGAGAATAAAATTCTTACATATGAAGAGGATGGTGGAATCACCCCTAAACACATTGATCCTATACCAATTGGAACCCCAATTAGAATGAGTAACAATAATGTTATTTTACTCCCTCTGTATATAAATGAATATCAATGAATGTGTGCAATCACTTCATTGTTAGTGCAAGAGATAAGGAATATTCATATGTAATATGGATAACAACTTTTAGCCTTAATAAATTACCAACATATTAATATAATTAAATCCATGAATTTAAAATTTTAAATCAAAAAGGAAAACTCAAGTGAAAATGTGTTTTTCTTTTTTGAGTAGAAGAGTCGCTAAATGAAAATACCCTCAAATTGTAAGCAGAATCACACCAACTGAGTTCATAAATAATCCATCACCACCATATTTTTATGGGCGAAATATCTATTAATATTTATACTGTTTCCCAGAAATGGTGTATTACATTGATCCCACTATAAAAAATTAACTAATATACAAAATGGAGTATTTTTGTATATTCTAAAATAAATTATTCTTTTAAAGATCCAAGTCTATATGAATTGGTAATTAATTCAAGTTGAATATATAATTTAGAAACCTGGAAGATAAGTTATTAAAGAGGATATTAAAGGATATTATACATGTAATCATATAATTCAGCCTTATTTTTTTTATAAAATATGAAATTGATACAATACAAATGATACATTTCATGGGATCAAAAATAAGAAATGGTAACCCTGAAAATTAAATGTGTTCAAATTATTCTAAAGAAAGGAAATGATTTATAACATTATAAAATGATTCAAAAGTGATGAAAAATGAAAATTGTAAAAGAAGGTATATTATTAATTCAATATAAATTAAGTGAAAAACATTCTTCTAGAAACACATGGGATTATATGTCTTTAATTTAATAGATCATATGAAATAACATTTTTAAAAATTCATAATGAAAAGATGATATGTTTCAATAAGATGATATTAGTCTACAAAACTGATTGTTATGTATCTGTGATTCTTTAATCACCGAGGAATCAATGATATAAAGAAAATTTTAATTTCCAATTATTTTCACTAGTGAAAACTATATGTTAAATGTAATAATAGAGGGTGATAACATTCATTGTTACATTTTTTTGATCATCCACAAATTTTTTTTAAATTTTTTTTAACATATATTAAATTTTCAAATTAAGGTATATGGTATGTATAATGGTATTAAATGTATCATTCCAACCCCATTTTCCTTTAATATTAAATATATTACTTAAAAAACAAACCATTTATAATTATCCAATGTAAATTGTAATAGCATTATATCATTAAAAGAAATACAACGAAATTTATGAAAATTGTTTTTGTTGTAAAAATATATTGGACTAACATAAATTATATATGTTAATCATAATAAAAAATTATTTCCTTTCTTAATTTCATCAGAAATCGTAACATGACTAGATTTTATTGTGTATGTCAATCTATTAATGACGATTAATTATTTATATATGGGAATTTCAATTGAATCTTATCAAAACATATGAATTAATTTCATTTATTTTGAGAAATGATGATAGAATTATTATTAATTTATAGTAGTTAAAAAACATTAATCGGGTATAAAAATTACACACTCGAGATTATAGAGATATTTCAAAATGTTAGGGGATCGAATTTTTCTAATTTTAGATTTATGATGTCACCACTTCTATTAGGGTGTTCATTTGAATTTTTCAAACACATCCAAAATATATAGTATAAAAAAAATATAGTTCATTTTTATAATGAATATTCCATTAATCAACCATGTTTATTCTGTTCGATGATGAATCATGTGAGCTATACCAACATCTTTTTCCAACATATGTAAATTATTTAATCTATCCAACATGCTTAGAGGTATGTAGTATAAATTTCAATATAGAACTGTATATTTTTGTAATAAAAATAATAATTTAAATTTAGGTAATAGATGGGAATACCATAGAAGAAATATATGCCATTAAAACTATATAATGGTTATTTTTGATTTGGCTAATTTGGGATTCAACCAAATTACTATTTAGTGAGGATTAAAAGTATATGAAAAAACCATCCTCCATTTAAATAACATGAATTGATTAGAAATATTAATGTATCAAACCATGTTTCAAATAGTGAACCAATGAAATATAATGCATCTGAATAGATTAAAAAACATATTATGAGACTCCATAATGATTAATATCGGTATGAATTAATCATATTTCAAAATATCACCATGACTTTTAAGTTCTAGTTTAATTATATTATCCCCACTATAAACCATCTTCTTTTTGTTAATGAACATATAATTTCATTGCTCCACTGCCTCTTGATATTATTTCATGGTATAAAACTATAATCTTCACTAGATATCATCTATGGTATACACTAGATACACATTCTTTTGAAAAGAATATTTTCAATTTCAATGATAAATAAATCCGAATGCTTGAGAGGATATTGAGTAGACCATTTATATATATCTATTTAATTTTTATTATTTATTATTAATTTTTATATTTAACATACCCGATATTTTTATATATGGTGTTAGTGATAATGGTGAATTATGTGAAATTTGAAAACAATAATAAAGAGGTGTTATATCAAAATTAAAACATAAATTTTGAAATGTTTATTCATGAGTGGTGGGATATATTTATTATAAAGATAAAATGATACAATATATGGGGATTAATAATCCTAAAAAAATGGTGGAAACGAGTTAATGTGAAATCACTAGTTTAAAGAGGTGATGGATCCATGATATATAATTATATATAGAATTAATTCTACAACATAGTTGTCTATACTGAATAAGGATCATAAATACATAAGTTGATAGAAATTGTTTTTTACTACTATTTTTAGAGGATTGTGAAGAATCAGGAATTGACATAAAATTTTCAAGGAGAAAAAGATGAACAATGTTGGAACTATAGTATTTTAGGAGAATATTGATTGAATTAATGTGAAATATAAGTGGAGATGATTGAGTCATTGTTAAGCATGACCATGTATTTTAGTAGTTATAAATAAAATATGAAATATTGGTATATTATATTATTAAAGTTGTTATGATATAGATTGACTAAGGTTGATGTATTTTTTTTATTTTAGGCGATCTAAACAATATTGTGGTCATAAACCCACTACCATTATAATGAAACAACTAGTATGGTCAGGTTTATTTTATATGTTATAGAAAGATGAATTGAAAGGATGAAGAAAATATATAAGTGAATTACATGATAATGAAAAATCATTGTATATTTATTCAAACAATGTCATCTTTTTTATACCAAAACCATGGTGGGAAATGTTTTAGTATGCATCAATTTAAGATAATATCATTTTAAATAGAGTTATATATACACATAATTGAACTAAAGATAATAATATCTTTTTAAATGATAATTTGAATATATTTAAGTTATCATTATACAACTTCTAAACATATAAATCAAAATTCATTGGTAAATAATATTGATTATCTTTAATAACTACTAATGTTTTAAAGGGTCATTTTTCAATAATGTAAAAATGTCTCAACATTTTTAATTTTAATGTAAATGATAATTGTAAAACTTTTTTAATTTTTATATTAAAACATGAAATTATTTCCCTGATTAATAATTTTACAATTTTTATAGGTTGAATTTTATTATTTTTATTGTTAGGCATTATATTTTTATTGAATAGTTAAGAATACATTTTTTACAAATACTATCTCAGTTAAGACATCATCCGAATATGAGAACTAAATAAATGTCTATGAATTTTTTTCGATTGATTAAATAAATATATAATAATTAAAATAATTTATTTTTTATTATATTTTTAATTTTAAAACCAATTATTCTTATTATTGAACCAATGTTATTATTTATTCTAATAAAATTTCAATTTTGATTCTTTTCATGAATTAAGTATTGGAAAGGATAAATTAATTTTTTTTGTTTTAATCTTAGAATAATGAAATATTCTTTTATTAATACAATATAACGTCTTATGATTAATTATATACATGATTTTGGGATAAATAAATTTTTATCCTTTTAAATGATTTTTTTGAAATAACCATTTTTCATTATATTAAACATACTTACAATAAATGTAATTTTTACGAGGTCTATGAAATTAACGTAGTAAAATTAATTCAATATCATGAATAAAAATATTAATGTTAAGTAAAATTTTCATTTTCATTTTTTTTCCTAAAATTTCTTTTACCACGATAAATGTTTGTCAACACTTTGACTTTTAAGATAACTAAAATTGTTTACTAAAAGTGTAAAGATAATTATTATTATAGAAATATATCCTAAAAGAGGTGTATTTAATAATTAGATATAATTATTTTTATTATATCATATATATTTAAATTTTGGTGAATATTTAATTTTATCATGAAAATTATTTTACTTAATGATATGTGTTTAGAAAAATGTCCATCTCTTTAACTGATATTTTTAATATGTTTTTGTGATAATAATATTTATTAAAATAAATCAAGAAAACATATATAAGAATTTAATTAATATCATTAAATTTTATTTAGGTAAATAATTTATTATAAATTTTAAATAATATTATATATAATGTAAATTCTTACACATTATCCAAACAATGCACTACAAATTATAGAAAAGTCAAAATAATCATTTTTTAAATATAAAATGTATAATTATTTTTATGAAATATAAAATTTAAAAAAAATTAGGGACAAACATTATTTTTAGGATGTAACATTACTCATTAAATTCTAATTCCATAGTAATATAGAGTCAACTGAATACAAATATTAGAAATATGCTTGAAAAAAACATTAAGTTATTTAGTGTAAAAATATATAATTGTTAATTGATTTTAATATAAAAACTCCCTTATCATGAGTCTAGTATATCATAAATGCTCTATAATACTATACATTTCTTATTTATGATCCACACATAAATTTTAAAATAAAAAACATGACCCATAACGATTCAATATTTTAAAGAACACCATTCTTTTTTATAATAAAACAAAATGTAACATAACCATTTTAATATCACTTATGATTTTATTTTTATCTCAAAATTATACAATAATACATCTAAAACATTACATAAAAACTCTTTAATCCCTTGTGGGACCATAAACCTCTCATCCAATGGCATTCTAATGAAGAACTAACTTTATAACATTACATGATCTTCTTATTTAGTCAATAATTATTTTTCTTTTAAATTTATGGAATTTTCGAGTTTGTCGATTTAAAAAATGTGGTCATAATACATACATAACATACCATATTTATACAATGTGTATACTACTAAAATATTATCAATTTCTTCCAAATAAAATTCTATGAAAATAAAAAATTATTTCTTTGAAAACAATTCTTAACATTTAACATGAAATCATTATTTCATTTACTCATTCCTATATCCTATGAAAAAATATAAAAACCTCAGATGATAACAAAACAATCCGTGAGGGATATAAAGAATGAAATTTTTAGTCAACTGATAATAAAAAAACCAATAAAACCCATTTTAGAAAATCACATTAAAATGTATAGAAACATTATGTTGTTTCCTTTTAACATATTTAAAATAACATTATTAAATTAACCCTTACATGGAGTATCCATTAAGTAAAATATCATCTCCATAATACCCAATGCATTGGAGTGCTATAATGGGGTTCACCAGTCATACCATGCATTGTAATGGGCTCAAGCCAAAAATTAATGAGCTATAATGAGGATCAACCAAAAAATATTTGAGATATAAAGGGATCAATCACTCAAAAACGATTCCCAAATAACATATCATGAAATAATCTCTTGATAACATATTTTAACCTATGAGAAAAAAAATTCACATATAAAAATAACATTTTTTGAGAAAATAACCATTTTTAAACAAAAATATAAATACTACACACATAATAATGAAATAATATAGATACAGAATAACTATGAAAACTATTAAAAGAATCAAAAATTTATTAAAAGATCATTAAAATGGGATAACCCACTCATATCGTATAAAAAATCTTTTTATTATTTAATAAAATACGCATTTTAATGGCTTTTGAAAGAAAAGTCCCTTAAAAATATCAAATAGTTGAAGTGAGAAATAATAGATCAAAATAAATATGTGTATACATTTTAAATTACCATAATAAAACTAAATATATATAAAATTCCTTAAACCAATAATCTAATTACCACTTAATGAATAAAGTTGTAGGTTATCCGAAAGAATGGAAATTATTTATGAAATCTCATACCATGGGTTTAGATGACAACAAATATATTAAAACCTCCTATATAATGTTTCAAATAGTGTTATTAATATACGAAAGTTCAATATTCATAATAATAATTACATATATGGTATTCAAATTACATATTTTAACTCATTTATATGTAATATTTTGTCATTTCCATTTTTGGGTGTGTTCTATACTTGGCATCCATGGTCTAGTCATGTTGGAAATTCATGTAAAATGGAAGTGAGATTATAAAAGTTGAATGAAATATTATTAATATGATTCTATAATATTTAATGATATCATAAATAATTTTTTAGATATGATGATTAATCGTAAGAAAAAACATTAATGATGAACATTAGATTTTTTGGTTAATTTTGTTCATTATGAACCACCTTTGTTTTATTAATTAATATTATACAAAAACACTAGTTCCAAAAATATATAACATATAATAAGAATAATAAAAAATAATTTAAACATATTAATGGTACTCTGACCATCCTTCAAGTTGAAAATCGAAATTTCAAAGTCCTTATCCATGATGTTGGGGATTCGACACATCATAGAAGATGTTATTATTTTTATAATAAAAGAGAGTATAGAAGGAGTTTGATGATTAATTTTTCTATAAAAATAATAAAATTCTATAATATATGTAATAATAGAGTTTTAAATCTTATTGGATAAGGAAGTATAATGTTAATATAATAAAATACAAATAATTGATATGAAAATAAAAAAAATGAAAATTTGATTTTTACCTCTTTTTATATTGTCCCTGATATCATATTTAAGGCCCTAGGTTTTGGAATTTAAATTAGACTATAAGGTCATGGTTTTGGGTAATAGGATAGGGATGGTATTTTCAAATAAATTACGTATGGAAAAATTATTCGATGTGTGAAGAAAAGAGGTGGCCCTCTAGGTTATGTATATTAGAGAAGAGGGGTGTTTCTCATATTTATATTTATTAATTTATTAAAATTTCCCCAGACTATGAATAGTTTTAAATATAACATAAAATATATTAAAATAATCATGGTATGATCTATATTATAGATCTTAAGTAATTCATTTTGTTTGTAATATTATAAATAACATATAATGTATATATACCGCAAGTTTCAATATTTTAGAATGCGCCAAAAATTTATGTATTTCAGATAAATATAAAAAATTCACCCCATCCATTTTTTGATGTTTAGAATTAAATAATTAAATCTAGTTTTATGTAAAAATAATCTAAATATGGAAAATTTAATTTTTAAATAAATTCATTATTTATTTGGAAAATAAAAATAAATAACAATAACTGATTTTATATCACCTTGATTAAATAATCAAGGTCATGTAAAAAAATAACCATACAATAAAAATTAATAATATGTGAATATATTTTATAAAAATAATTTTAATTTTTAATCATTAAATTAGTTACAAAATATTAATTAATTATTTATGGCTTACAAAAATACAAAACATAATTTATCATTTCTAAAAAACTTTATTACATATTTTACGATATAAATACACAATGATTACAGTTATATGATACATAAATGTTCCTTATATTATCAAATATGGGGTTTGTATTCTATTGGAATTTTTTTTTTGTATCGGTCATGTTACTATTCATTTGGTTATGATACCATTCCATCATTAAAAATTCCTTAATATAATATAAATATCAATTAATTAATTAAAATTTCATAATGAATTTATATATTGAATTTTATAATGAAAAAAATTAATTATAAGTACCTTGGATATTAAATTCTCACAATCTTCTTAATATTGTGTCCTCCTAATTTTCTTTCACTAATTAATAAATTGATAATATTTTTCTATCATATCATATTTTGATTCCCATGTTTTTTCATCAACCATGTGGTATCTCTACAAAACCATGAACTGATGGACTAAATTATTCCTCAATACATTCCATCCATGATAATGAATTTGAAAAGAATTTTTTTCATAAGAATTGTTCTCTTCTAACTGAACTAATTCTACCCTCAAAACATGAGATGGATATGACACATACTTTCTTAACATAGAATCATGAAAAGCATGAAATACATTAGAAAAAATTAGATTAATCTCTACTTGGTGTCAAATTGGTCCAAAAATCACCAATATTTCAAAAGGAACAATGAACCACGTTCATATATTTCATTTTTTACCAAAACACATATCACTTTTCCAAGGAAAAATTTTAAGGACAAAATTATCACCTACCTTGAAAGAAAAATACTTCATTCTATTATCTACATAATATTTCTACCTTCTATGATATTTCCTCACATGTTACAAGGTCATCTAAAAATTCTCAAACACATCCTCTACTTATTATGGTCCGATAAACATTATTTCCCAAAAATCATCCCAAAAAATATAGACTACGATACATCTTACCATATAATGCCTAAAAAGGATTCATTTATATATTAGAATAAACAATATTATTTTATAAAATATCATCTAACATAAGATGATGATCCCAACATCCCTGGTAATCAATTGAATATAATCAAAGCACATACACTACTTTTTGAATATTTCACACTAATTTTCAAGAAAATTGTGGATTAAAAGTTCTACTGAAAATTAATTATATCCCCCTATGAATTCTAAAGGCCATTCGAAATTTTAGAAGTGGAATTAGAATATCGAACTTATAGAATTGAGATAATAACTCCATGTAACCTGAAAACTCATTTTAGGTAGAGTTGAGAAATCTTATCTAATGTTATATTATATGGAATATGTTGGAAATATAGTTATTTAGTCAATCGATCAAAAATAAACTAATTCACATTGTTTTTTCAAGAAGTTTGTCGTAGTCTAACCACATTTTCCATTGTAATATTTTTCAATTTTCACTCGAGCTATGGAGAATGATGAAACATCCCCTTTAGTAAATTCCCCTATACATTAACATGTTTTTTTGCCAATAATTTCTCAATGATATCATAAATTTTCTCTTTTTATTCAATCCCACCATAAATACTCTTCAAGGTCTATGTACAAATTTTTTCATCTAGGATGAATTGAAAATATAGAAATATGATACTCAAATTACAATTCATTCTTAGGTTGAGAATCCCAAGGATAAAAAATTCTCTTCCCAACCCTAAAAACACAATATATATCAAATGAAAACATAGGAAACTTACACTTTTTAAGAAAATCAAACTTTTTGTGGTGAGTAATGGCCTTCCTTCTGAGCATTCTTTATTCCGTTTGATAGAGAAAACTACACTAACACCTAAAACAAAACTGAGATATTTCTGACACCAAAAAAATATAGTTTTTTTTCAAATTAATAACCAAGGGGTTTTGTTCCAAATTTAAAATGGTTAAATTTGAAGTGCCCAGATCAGTGTGAATCACTGAGAGGGGGAGGGGGTAAATCAGTGATCCCTTAAAAACTTTTTACTAATTGATTCTTATCAATTAAACCTCTATGACTGGTTAAAGCCTCGATCCACTCTTCTTGTATCTATCACCTTTCCTCGAATGATGCAGTAAATGTAAAGGAACTGGACACAAGGATTTACAAGGTTCGGCTCCAAAGGCCTACGTCCTTGCCATGTTGGTTAAACACCCCAACATGGTTTCTCTATTATAACCTGTTAAAATTACAATGGTCGATACAGAGTCCCACTGTATCTCTCCTGAGTCCCACAAGAGGGTATTTATACTGTGTCCCACAGTGTTACTAGAGTCCCACTGGCCTGCTTCAGAATCCCACTAAAGACTTCTTCCACCCTGAGTCTCACAGGGGGATTCTCCTGGCTCCTCGAGTCACACGAGCAGCACTTCTTCACTTCATGTTCTTCACGTATCTTCAGTAGCCTGGGATAAATGCGGCTGGCCTTGCTCTCTTCCTCTGAACACTTGAGTTGATCAGGACGTCTCGTCTTGCTCAGGATTTATCTCCTTTCTCTTAGGATAACCTGGATTCTCTCTTCAAGAATCTTCAACAGCCTCTGATAAGGTCTATTGGTCTTGCTCACAGCTTCTGATCACTTCTGTTGATCAGGGTCTTCTCAATTACTGAAAACTCAGGCACCTGATGTCTTTAACTTCAGTCTGGCTTCAGTCTCACTTCACATCAACTTCATGCACTGAGTACATGGAAACTATTCTTCCTCATGCACTGACTACATGGCTTTTCAATATCTTCTTCAAGAACATTCAGTCTTGGACAACTCAGAATGCACACAAGAAGATTCAACTTGTTCATTTGTGCACGTGCATGCATGCATGCATGCACTC
The DNA here is from genome assembly GCA_963277665.1 of Viscum album. NCBI lineage: Eukaryota > Viridiplantae > Streptophyta > Magnoliopsida > Santalales > Viscaceae > Viscum > Viscum album. The sequence continues at coordinate 336,337,992 of OY728142.1, read as the reverse complement.
CCCTTCTTCTCTTCTTTGTGCAGTAAAACACTCAAAGGGTGTAAAGACTTTCAGCACACACACCTTCCTTGAACTTTAAACGCTTAATTCAATTTTTTTACACACAATTAATGTGTGTTGTACTTTAGTGTGAGAGTCTTCCACTTCTTCAAAATGTACACACTTTAATTGTGAACATACTAGGTTCGGCCTTTTTGTTCTATTGCACACACACCACTAAGGTAGGTCTTTAGCCTTCTTCCTTCACTTTGCACACACACAAAATGTGTGGTCTTCACTTGGTGCTTATGCACACACCTGGGTTCTAAGGCCCTCTTGTCTTCCCACTTGGCTACGACCTTACTTTTGTTTAGCACACACACAAATCTAAGCCGTGGGGCCTTCTTCACTTGGCACACACACAAGGAACTAAGGCCTCAGCCTTCCCTTCTTCTTCAAAGCGCACAAGTGCAATGGGTGCAAGGCCCACTTCTTCTTCAACACTGCCGCGCAAGGTGCACTGGCCGCGGGCGCGAAAGTACCACTGCCGCGCAGCGGGCGCGGTGCACAGAGGGAGCGCGCAAGGTCGCGCTGCCTAACCTCTCCTTCCTGTCGCGCAAAGGTGTAGTGCACAGGGGACCTCCCTTTCTTATTTCGTGCAAGGAGTGTGAAAAAGGAACCTCACAAAGCCAAGGTGGCTTCCGGCTGCTTCGTCGCGCAAGTAAGTTGCGTGAAGCTTACTTTGCGTAGCTGAAATGGCTCTGCGGGACTTCAGATCTTCAACAAAGATTCAGCAAGCAAATTCAGAGCCTCGGCCTCTCCTTTTATAGGAAGAGGGATGCCTCAAATCCTTCGCGGGATATAAATCTTGAACCACCGAGATTTTTGGTTCTTTTAAAATCTTTAAACGCGGGCCGATAATCTCGTTTCTTTCTCTCTGTTCAACGCGGACTTCTTCTCCTTCTCATTTCTTTACGTGCATGCGATTTCGAACGCATCCATGGCCTCTTCTCTTCTATTTCATGCAAAACACGAACCACTTGGCCTCGGCATGTCCTTTTGCCTCGGTCGAACTCGAAATTCTCCCCTCGTTGCATGTACACCCATTTTTAGGCATGATCGTGTTCAGTGTGGCCATACGATCACCATGGACCATTCGGTTTGATCAGAAGTGGCCAGGAACTCAAAAACATCACTCAGAGGCGCCAATGGATCAGCAGGGATGTCGGGGGTTACCTCGGGTGAGCTCGAGGAAGGAGACAACTTGTAGGCCGTTGGATCAGATCTTTAATGATCAGCGACAGCTAGGATTAAATTGTGTCGCGGAGGATGAGATGAGCGGCCTAGATCAAGCGCACGATTAGATGGGCGGCTCAGATTAGATCCCGGGTTTTTAACCGCGTCCCACATCGAATTCTTTCACGGATTTCTCGCGGCTTATCAATGTTCCGCTGCCAACAACACTTCGATTGAACTTCTCCCCTCTCGGTGCCGCCCCGCGCAGAGTTCTTCTGTGGGCGCGCTCTTGTGGCCCACCCCTGCCACTCGGGCGCACCACCGGCGCCCACTATGCGCTCTATGCGCTCCTCTGGGCCTGCTCTACCTCAGGGACTGCACCCTGGCCTTGAGGGTTCCCTTGAGCGCGATTGACTCTCAGGTCCCGCATGTGCTCGAGGTGAGGACCCTCGGCTGGCCTTTCTTGGTGGCTTATTGTTTCTTAAGTATAGAACAAGTACTTTGTTTAAAAACAATGTAACCTGGTTCAAATGCCAAATGCCACTCCCTTCACTTCTTCACCATTTCTTCTTCAAATGGATACCTCCTATCCTCATATAATGTATTTCTTCTTAGGATGGAATTCCTGAAGGGTCTTCATCAACCGGAGCTCCTGAATCACATATATTCTTCAATGTTCCTCATTGAACCAATCGGAGATCAAGTTGGATCAATTTCAATTCATCATGCACTAAGAGATAGTGCATGGTCTTCATTAATCCACATCATCCACTTAGTAGTTGTGGATGGATCAACTTTCATCTCCTCATGCATTGTGAAGACAATGCATGGACTTCTAACATTGTTGTGACATTGTATCCAGTTGATACAAGTTCTTTTAACTTAAAGAACAGTTCAACAATCGTCAGATGTAATGATATGATGCTCTATCATCATCAATTCTTCAAGTGGTGTAACTTAGTATCATCTTGATACAAGTATTGAAACATTAAGATCAGTTCTACAATCATCTGATATAGTATGAGAATGTTTCAACCATTTCCTCTAATGTCACTAAGTGAATCTCCTAAGTGACATGCATCTTAGTTCTTTGGCCATTCTCCATTCATCGCCATCACATCCTTTGTCATTCACATATTGAAACTCCTTGACAACCATCCATTCATTCCTTGAAAACATCATGCCTCATTGACAACAAATGCAACACAGTTCACTTCAATCTCCCCCTTTGTATTTGTTGGCAATACACTAGAGCACATATGAATGGGTCAATATGTGTGCCAATATTTCTCACCCTTATTGGAAACCAAATGCAAAGGTGTGTTGTGGTTCTCTTAAAAATATTTCTTCCTCCCTTTGAATAGTATTTTCTTGAAAATCACCAAGAGAGGGATGATGTCACATGTTCTCTTTAGCAAGAACCTTTAGTAGATCATCTCTATGTCTACTTGGCCTAACCCGGTGTAGAAAATAAGAGTGATGTAACCAAGATTATCAATGCTGTCCAACATTCACTATACATGTGAGATCATTCTCCAAGGGGTTGAAATTTTTCAGATATAAGAATAAAGTGCTAAATCCTGCACATACTTCACAAGACTCGTTAGAAAGTTCAGTGCAAAGATAAAGCTCCCCCTTTCAGCCATTTGACTTCAATCAATACTCCCCCTTAATTGTCATGATGAATACAATTAAGAAACAAGGGATGAAAGTATGATTGGAATACATTCATCTTTTATCAAGATGGTATTAAATCTTAGAATACCATCTTCTCCAGATAGGCTCCCCCTCAAGGGGTGCACTCTATTCTTTCCAAAACCATCCTCCAGGTGAGAATGATCATCATCTTCAATTCCCTGCAATGTTAGCACATGTAAATACAAGTGATTAGGGAATAATATGGAACCTCCTTGGTTCATCAATGTGAACAACAAGGTTGAGAATATTCTCTCAACCGAGATGTCCCATTTTCACCATTCTTCACACTTGCACATTTGATCTTCAATGATTTTTGTGCTGGTGTGGTTCTCAAAACATCTTCATGTGAAATCTTCTTCTTCCCTTTTGCCTTAGAAATTGCCAGAACTTCATCTTCAGCTCTTTGCAGATATTTGGCAAGTTGAAACTGATTTGGCCATATGACTAGTAAGTCACTTGGAAGTGTGCCCTTAGTTCTGGATATTCCATGTGGTTCCTTTGATGCTTTCAAGCTACCATTCTTAGGAAACTTGTTTTCAACCAATCCCTTCTGCTTCATCTGGATTGATTGTCTATTTGAGTCCAGTCTGCCTCTATTGAATTTCATGGCTTGTTTACAAAGATCCATGATATGTCCTTTCTTTCTACAGTAGAAGCATGTTTTCTTGGTGGTCATTTTGGATGCATCACCCTTCTTGGATTTTGACTCCAAGGACTTATTTTACTTTTTCAAAACCTTCTTGGGAGCATCTTCATCTTTATTTTTGCTTCCCAATGATTCTATTTTATCCATGTTCAGTGATCTTCTCTTATTTTTAGCTCTGGATATAGTTAGAGATTGACATGTATCTTTTTGACCACTTTTGCAATCATCCCAGATGTTTTCAAGTAATCCAAATCTATTTGCAGTAAACAGATGTATCTGGACCTGTGGATGCTGCTTTTTCTCTTCTGGATTTCTCCCCCTTGGAATGGGTTCCTTTGTGCTTTGACATTCAGTGGATTGTACCAACAATCCTTTGCACAATGCCCATACTTATTACAACACCAACACCGACCCACAAATCTTGACCTCTTCAGTACTTCTGATTGTAGGGTACTTTTCATGACTTGTTGTGCTATTTCAGGAGAGACTTCTTTCGTCATTGACTTCATCCATACTTGTTCAGAGTTATTCTTCCATCCTGCAGTTTTTGTGGAAACACAATTAGAAGCATGAGTATAAGATGGGATGGATGGTACCTTCTTCTTAAAAGTTGTTTCCCTTTTATTAGAGGATGTACTTCTTTTGGAATCATCCTGATCAATGTATACTTGAGTAGCAACATTTATAATTCTAGCTGACTGGGAGGCTTCAGCTTTGGGTGATTGCTAATTTTCCAATATCACCTCTAGTTCTAAGCATTTCACGCTGAAAGAGTTCTTTTCATCCCCAACAATTTGTAGCCATCCTTCCCAACTTTCTTTCAGCTATTTCATCTGGTCATCATGCACCTTCTTCAATTATTGAAATGCATTGTCAAGCTCCTTCACCCTTCTTACTTTGTCTTCTACTTGATCATCTCTGACATTCATTGACACTTTGTACCTCTTTTCCAGTGCATGGAAAACATCTTTGACCAGTATCATAAAGAATTATTTCTTAGAAAAGCTTCTTTGGAATTCTTCAGTAGTGTCTTCATATCTTTCATTGCAAAGAGATAATGTTTTATCTATATCCTTCACTAGCTTTCTAAGAGTGTTGGTTATGCCAACCCTTTTAGCCAACTGATCTTCCATTACATTGGCTTCTTCTTCTAGCTGTAATTTTTCTTCTTGAAGATCAAGGATGCCTGTAGCTATACACATTGCCACTTTTTTCGGGACTATCTTCTGAAGATATTCGATTTCACTTTGAAGATCATTAATTGTTCCAGCTTCATCACAGCTAGGACATGCTTCATCAAAAGAATGATAAAATGACTTGTCAGGTGTTTCTCTATCAGCAGCAATCTTCTTCTTCATCTTCTTGGCCTGTTTCATCATCCTGTTTTTCTGAGTCTTGGCAGATATCTCCATTTGAGGTTGGTCGCTCATTTTCACAAATATGCACTTCATAAAGACTCCCTTGGATCTTTTAGAGGTAACCTTCGCTCTGATACCAATTGATGTGCCCAGATTAGTGTGAATCACTGAGAGGGGGAGGGGGTGAATTAGTGATCCCTTAAAAGCTTTTTACTAATTGATTCTTATCAATTAAACCTGTATGACTAGTTAAAGCCTCGATCCACTCTTCTTGTATCTCTCACCTTTCCTCGAATGATGCAGTAAATGTAAAGGCACTGGACACAAGGATTTACAAGGTTTGGCTCCAAAGACCTACATCCATGCCATGTTGGTTAAACACCCCAACATGGTTTCTACATTATATCCTTCTAAAATTACAATGGTCGATACAGAGTACCACTGTATCTCTACTGAGTCCCACAGGAGGGTCTTTATACTGCGTCCCACAGTGTTACCAGAGTCCCACTGGCCTGCTTCAGAATCCCACTGAAGACTTCTTCCACCCTGAGTCTCACAGGGGGCTTCTCCTGGCTCCTCGAGTCACACGAGCAGCACTTCTTCGCTTCATGTTCTTCAAGTATCTTCAGCAGCCTGGGATAAAGGCGGATGGACTTTCTCTCTTCCTCTAATCACTTGAGTTGATCAGGACTTCTCGTCTTGCTCAGGATTTATCTCCTTTCTCTTAGGATAACCTGGATTCTCTCTTCAAGAATCTTCAACAGCCTCTGATAATGTCTATTGGTCTTGCTCACAGCTTCAGATCACTTCTGTTGATCAGGGTCTTCACAATTACTGAAAACTCATGCAGCTGATGTCTTTAACTTTAGTCTGGCTTCAGCCTCACTTCACATCAACTTCATGCACTGAGTGCATGGAAACTCTTCTTCCTCATGCACTGACTGCATGGCTTCTCAATATCTTTTTCAAGAACTTTCAGTCTTGGACAACTCAAAATGCACACAAGCAGATTCAACTTGTTCACGTGTGCATGTGAATGCATGCATGCATGCACTCCCCTTCTTCTCTTCTTGGTGCAGTAAAACCCTCAATGGGTGTAAACACTTTCTGCACACACACCATCCTTGAACTTCACACACTTAATTCAATTTGTTTACACACACTTAATGTGTGTTATACTTTAGTGTGAGAGTCTTCCAATTCTTCAAAATTTAAACACCTTAATTGTGCACACACTAGGTTAGGCCTTTTTTTCTATTACACACACAGCACTAAGGTAAGTCTTTGGCCTTCTTCCTTCACTTTGCACACACACAAAATGTGTGGTCTTCACTTGGTGCTTATGCACACACTTGGGTTCTAAGGCCCTCTTGTCTTCCCACTTGGCTACGACCTTTCTTTTGTTTAGCACACACACAAATCTAATCCGTGGGGCCTTCTTCACTTGGCACACACACAAGGAACAAAGGCCTCGGCCTTCCCTTCTTCTTCAAAGCACACAAGTGCAATGGGTGCAAGGGCCACTTCTTCTTCAACACTGCCGTGCAAGGTGCACTGGATGCGGGCGCGCAAGTACCACTGTCGCGCAGGGGGCGCGGTGCACAGAGGGAGCACGCAAGGTCGTGCTGCCCAACCTCTCCTTCCTGTCGTGCAAAGGGGTAGCGCACAGGGGACCTCCCTTTCTTCTTTTGTGAAAGGAGTGCGCAAAAGGAACCTCACGAAGCCAAGGTGGCTTCCGGCTGCTTCATCGCGCAAGTAGGTTGCGCGAAGCTTACTTCGCGTAGCTGAAATGGCTCCGCGGGACTTCAGATCTTCAACAAAGATTCAGCAAGCAAATTCAGAGCCTCGACCTCTCCTTTTATAGGTAGAGGGATGCCTCAAATCCTCCGTGGGATATAAATCTTGAACCACCGAGATTTTTGGTTCTTTGAAAATCTTTAAATGCGGGCCGAGAATCTCGTTTCTTTCTCTCTGTTCAACGCGGACGTTCTCTCCTTCTCCTTTCTTTACGTGCATGCGATTTCGAAGGCATGCATGGCCTCTTCTCTTCTATTTCTTGCAAAAAACGAACCACTTGGACTCGACACGTCATTTTGCCTCGGCCGAACTCGAAATTCTCCCCTCATTGCATGCACACCCATTTTTAGGCATGATCGTGTTCAGTGTGGCCAGACGATCACCATGGACCATTTAGATTGATTGGAGGTGGCCGGGAACTCAGAAACATCACTCGGAGGTGCCAATGGTTCAGCGGGGGACGTCGGGGGTTGCCTCGGGTGAGCTTGAGGAAGGAGACAACTCGCAGACTGTTGGATCAGATCTTTAATGATCAGAGACAACTAGGATTAAATCGTGCCGTGGTGGATGAGATGAGCGGCGTAGATCAAGCACGCGATTAGATGGGCAACTCAGATTAGATCCCGGGTTTTTAACCACGTCACACATCGAATTCTTTCGCGGATTTCTCGCGGCTAATCAATGTTTCGCTGCCGGAAACACTTCGATTGAACTTCTCCCCTCTCGGGGACGCCCACACCGAGTTCTTCTGCGGGCGCGCTCTTGCGGCCCACCCCTGCCACTCGGGCGCGCCACTGGCTCCCACTATGTGCTCTATGCGCTCCTCTGAGTGTGCTATACCTCAGGGACTGCGCCCTGGCCTTGAGGGTTCCCTTGAGTGTGGTTGACTCCCAGGTCCCGCATGTGCTCGAGGTGAGGACCCTCAGCTGGCCTTTCTTGGTGGCTTATTTTTGCTTAATTATAGAACAAGTACTTTGTTTAAAAACAATGTAACCTGGTTCAAATGCCAAATGCCACTCCCTTCACTTCTTCACCATTTCATCTTCAAATGGATTCCTCCTCTCCTCATATAATCTATTTCTTCTTAGGATGGAATTCCTGAAGGGTCTTCATCAACCGAAGCTCCTGAATCACATATATTCTTCAATGTTCTTCATTGAACCAATCGGAGATCAAGTTGGATCAATTTCAATTCATCAATCACTAAGAGATAGTGCATAGTCTTCATTAATCCACATCATCCACTTAGTAGTTGTGGATGGATCAACTTTCATCTCCCCATGCTTTGTGAAGACAATGCATGGACTTCTAACATTGTTTTGACATTGTATCCAGTTGATACAAGTTCTTTTAACTTAAATACCAGTTCAACAATCTTTAGATGTAATGATATGATGCTCCATTATCATCAATTCTTCAAGTGGTGTAACTTAGTATCATCTTGATACAAGTATTGAAACATTAATATCATTTTTACCATCGTCTGATATAGTATGAGAATGTTTCAACCATTTCCTCCAATGTCACTAAGTGAATCTCCTAAGTGACATGCATCTTAGTTCTTTGGCCATTCTCCATTCATTGCCATCACATCCTTTGACATTCACATATTGAAACTCCTTGACATCCATCCATTCATTCCTTGACAACATCATGCCTCATTGACTACAAATGCAACACAGTGCACTTCAAATTTAGAATTACCTTTTGGACTCAAATCATCAAACACATTATTTTCTTTTCTAGGATTTTAATGAATTATGAAATCATTATCATCAATTAGTTCCAGCCATCTTCTCGATCTCACGTTCAATTCCATTGGAGTAAATATATAATTATAATTGTTTTGGTCAGTATATATTTCAAATATTTCCCGATACAAATGATGCATCTACATTTTTAATGGAAAAAACCACAAAAAATAATTCCAAATAATGTTTAGGGTGATTTAACTCATGAGGTTTCAACTAACAGAACCATACGAAATTATTTTATCATTTTTCATTAGGATATAACCAATTCCTCTCAACGAAGAATCACTATAAATAAAAAATTTATTAATTTTTCAAGGAATTGTGAAAAATACAAAATTCACCAGCCTACTTTTTAATTCCCCAAAACATTCATCATTATATTTTGTCCAGTTGATCATAACAATTTTTTTAGTTTACATAGTCATTGGGCTAGATAAATGCAAAAACATTTCCAAAAACACTATAAATTGCCTACCAATCAATGGATTAAATGAATATTGGTTATATTTTTGGGTCATGTCTAATAATAAAAAAAATTGACTTAAATGAATTAATATTTATTCCTTTATTAAAAAAACCTTTCCACAGATATAAATTTTTTGCAACCAAAATTCAATTATTTTAAATTTCCCATAAAATTTCATTTCATTGATGGGTTTTAAAATAAATATTATATTTATTTCATGATCCTTTATAAATTTTGAATATTATAGAATTATATTAATAAATCTAAGCACAAACGTATCCCCAAGAACATGAAATACTATATTAATATGACCTACTAATAAAAAAATAGAATTTGTTAACCCAAAGAGCATAAAAAAATTATAATGACTATATCTAGTATGTAATGCACTCCTCATAATTTATTCTTCCATTAGGTTAAACTAATAGTACCCCAACCTCATGTCAACCATCAAAAATAAAGGTTCCCCATGGAAGTGACAAAACAAATCAACGATGTGAGGAAAATAATATTTTTTCTTAAGAACGATGTTATTCAAGGATCTACGATCAATTAAATATACAACATGACCATATTTTTTTTAACAAACATTATATGAGAACCCCATGGGGATGTACTGGGTCATATGAAACCTTTATCCAATAATTTCCATAACATTTTTTTCAACTCTAAATCATTGATTGGAGCCATTAGACACAATGGTTAATAAATTAGCATTGCATTATAAATTAATTAAATATTAAAAGCAAAATATAGATCAAGAACATCATATGGAAAACAATTAGGAAAAAAATTTACATAATCATTTACCAGTAGAGTAGCATTAATATTAATAGTAACTTTATTTTCAACAATATGTGAAATATAACATTATTTTCCATATTCTAATATTGTCATAGATTCTTGATATAATATCAAAGGTATAGGTTCATTATTGTACTAGAAATGAAACGATTTCATAAAAAATAACTTCATTATATCTATAATCAATCATAATATGGTAATCCAAAAGGCATTCAATTACCAGAATAACATCAAACTCTTTTAGAGGTAAAAGAACCAGGTTTTTTAGGTAAACTCATTACATAAAAAATGATATGTAGATTCTTAAAATTTCATTTTCCCATAATATTTCATCCATAAAAAATGATATGTAGATTTTTAAAATTTCATTACCAAAAATGAAGGAATGTATTGACCCTAAATCCAAAAACACATTGGCATATTCGGTAAAAAAAGAATTGAACAAGACAACAAATAAATTTATGTATCATCATCTGATTATGTGTTATAAAATTAATTTAACACACACTTATGCTTTAAACCTTGTTGATTTCATTCATTTGTGACTAGATTTGGACATGCATCATCAAAATAACACAATTCATTAAAGATAAAGTTGTTCCCCATTAGATTTTCATTGTTTTTCAAATCATTTCCTTTTTACTCATGAGAAATTTCACTAAACGTTTCACATTTTTATAATTTCACAAAATTTAAAAAACAATTTCCATGATTATTTTTACAACACATTTCACAAGATTGGAAATTTAGTTTCTTAGTGCCAGATTTCCTTGATGAATTATTCTACAAAGACTGCCATCCTAACTGATTCTTATTCATTCTATCATTAGTCACATTTGTTTTAGAAAAAATATCATATTTCTTAGTACAATGACCATGTTTTTCATAGATTTAAAAATCTTTTTAATCCAAACCTCTTCATAAAAATGGTTTCAAACCAGAGTAAAAACTTATTAATCTTACAATAAAATTATCGAGTAAAATATGGTACATATATGGCCATTCTAATTAAATCGGCTTTTAAGACTACCATGAAATCTTCATCTGTATGCTTTAGTTCAATGAATTGTTTCTCTATTCTGAGTCGATCATTTTTATGAAAATATTTATTCTGGAAAATAATCATTAGATCAACCCATTAAAAAGTATAATGGTCATATTTTTATATGGTATTCTTAACCATATACAACCATTGATCATATTCATCATAAATTTTTTAAATGGATATGATTACATTTATTTATTTCATAATATCGCGTGGAATCAAAAAATCTATTCTAGAGCATTGATCCACCTTTCAGCTGTCACTGTATATGTTGTTCCAATGAATGGTGGGGGATTTCACCTCATTAATCAATCCAAAAAAAGAATTCATTATTTTTGGTAGATCAGGTAACTCCAAATCTTGGATAACACCAACATTTATAACATTATTAAAATGATACATTACTACCAGATACTAATCAGTTCTAATTCCCAATATTCAGGGATTTTGATTCATATATTTTTCATTATCTCAGTGCATTCCTTCTTTAGATTCTCTATTTATTATACATAAAACCATTCTGAACACACATATCATAGACAAAGAAACATGGTTATATTTATATTCTACCACATTCCAAATTAAATATAATGTAATAATCATTTATTGTATTTTATTAACATCATCATACCCCTAAATTTATCTAAATAATCCTCTGATACCAACTATATGGAACAATCCTTAAAACATTACATAATCATTAGTTTTATTAAAAAACCATTTTACATCACATTGAGGATATTTTTAGTTTTAAATATTTAGATAATTATTATATAATACATATATAACATCCCATATGTATACATTGTTGATAAAACTAAAGAATTATTTATTCCTTCAAAACTACGAAACGTTTAAAATTAAACATGATTTTCCTAAAAATATTCATTGAATTTAACTTGAATTTCTTCTTTATATTACAAATCCTTATAACCTTTGATAAATATTTGAATAAATGGGATGAGAAAAAAATCTTAAAAATAGATATAAAGAATGATATTATTAATCAAGTGATAATAGAAATAAATAAAACCCATTCCAAAAAAACACATTAGCATGAATAGAAATATCATGAAATTTACTTGGAACATATTTTCCATATCACACATAAATTAACCCTTGTACATGAAATAAACATTCTTTCATCTTCCATCATTGATGTACCCAACATATTAAAGAGCTATAATGGGTCTCACCTATCATGTATTCAGCTATAATGGGATGAACACAACATATCTTGATCTATAATGGGGATAAATTTGTCATATATTGAATTATAATGAGAAATCACAACATAAATTTTTTTTAATTAACATATCTTGAAAAAAATCTTGGTAACATAATTAAACCCATGAGAGAAACATATTCACGTATGAAAATAATGATTTCTTGTAAAGATGGATTTTAATAAAATATAAACACCTCCAATATAAAAATGAAATAATTTACATTAATAATAAATATGAAAATATATAATGGAATCATTAAAGTAATATATAATCATGAATATTTTATAACATGCTATTTCTGTATAAAAACACTTTTTAATTTAATTTGGTAAAAGATGCATTTAAAAGGACATTAAAAAGACTGCCTCTTTCAAAAATCATATAATTAAGGTGATAATTAATATAATGAAAGGATCATGTGTATAGAATATAAATAAAAATATTCATACATATAATAATATATATTCATTAAAATAATATTATTACCCCATAATTACGGAACTATAAGGTAAACCTAATTAATGGAGTGTGGGTTAAGAATTCCATTCGCTTGGGTTCCTCTTACATAAAATGTCTTCAATACTCATGTATAAAGGATTAAAATTTTAAATTAATATATAAAATTACCATATTAATATTAATAATTACATATAAAATATTATAATAACATATGATAACCCATTTATATGTAATACGTTTTTATTTCAATTATTTCGGGTGGGTTATTTACATGGTTTATATGGTCGGTTCTGAAAGGATATTTTCCTCGAATGGAAGCAAGACTATATAAGTGGAATAAAAGGTCTTTTATATAATTCAAAAATATAAAATTATATAAAAAAACATTTTTTTCTTATGTGGTGATGAATCATTAGATAAAACAATAGGGATGAACGTTAGTTTATTTTTATGAATTTTCATCATTATGAACACTTTTTTCCTATTTATTAATATTATGCATAAAAACGAGGTGTAGAAAATTATATAACATATAATATGCATAATATAAAATTATATAACAATATTAATGGTTTTTTTACATTCTGTGATGATTGTAATAGAAATTTAAAACACATCATCCCAGATTTTGGTAATTTGATGCATCGTAGATCAGGTTTTTATTTTTAAAATAAAAAGGAGGGGAGAGATTGTTTGATGATGAATATTTTTAGAAATATGATAAAATTAGATTATATAATAAATAATGTAGATTTATAGAATATTTTATAAGTTTAGGTTAAGAGATTATAAATATAGTAAAATAATTTTGAAAAAAATAAAAGAAAATGTAAGAGTATTTTTATCTCTTGATCTCTTCTCATTGAGATCCTACTTAAAGGACAATTTGTTGACATTTTGGTGATCCTAGTAGGTCTTGAACATGGGTATGATGATTGGAAAGGTATTTGGTTTGAAATTGAGAAATATAAAAGCCATTGAGGTGTGATGGGAAGAGGTGGTGAGGGTTGGTATTTATAGTGTAGGTGAGGGGTGTTTTCACAATATTCTATTCATTATTTTATAAATTTTATCTAGAAATTGAATAAATTTATAATTATCATTAAATATATTAAAATAATAAAAGGATGTTTGAGATTATTATTCCTATATTATTCATGATGATAAAAATAGTGTATCTAACTTGTTATGACTATATTCCATAAATTACTGTATTTCACGATTCACTGAAAATTCATGTATTTTAGAAAAATCCATAAAATTCACCCGAACCATTTTTTGATGTGTTGAATTTAAAAATGAACTCCAATATTTGGAAATAATTTTCTACACAAGTGTAAATTAATTTTTAATTAAAATAATAGTTTACTTGAGAAAAAGAAATTAATTTTTTTTGATATTATAACAACATGAATAATTAATCAAAGTCATGTAAAATTATATTATCGACATAAAATAATAAAATAATAATTTATGAATCTATTTTATGAAAATATTTATTTTTTAAATCATTAAATTAACTATAAAATTGTAAATAAATATTTTTTACTTTGAAAAATACAAAATCATAATTTTTTATATAAAAAACATTTTTTTACTTATTCCATAACATACATATACCATGATTACCCATATAAGATACATATGATATATATATTTTCTAAAAGGGAGGGTTAATATTATATTATTAAAATTACAATTCTTAATGTCCATGTTACTATTCCTAATGATACAATACTATTCCATCAATAAAAATTTCTTAAAGTCTAACAAGATGAATTATTTCATTATAAATGTATAATTTAATTAAATATATAATTCTAAAATGAAGAAAATTTAATTTATATATACCTAGTTTGATACCCTTTTTATAGTTGAAAGGATTATATCAATTGAAGCACTCATTATCTTAAACCAGTTTATTCGGGTATATTTATTCATAAACCCCATAAAAATATTCCAGAACCAAGTTAATATAATTTAATAAGGATAATTATTTTTAATATTTTATATTATTATTATATAACATTATATATATCTTTTTCATCAATTAAAAAATGAAATTGGCTCACTTATGTATGTGTAGATGACCCCCTCCACAAATAAATTATTACATTTTTCTTCTCTAATTAACATTATTATTTATAAATAAATATTAAATTAATAATATGATATTAATTATATAATTTTTAATAAATATGATTTAATAATTATTTAACTTATTTCATTTCCAATGTTCATAAAATGAAAATGACTCCCATGTGTACGTATAGACTACACCTCCAGGAAAACATATTTCAAATTTCTTCACCATCTTACATGGATAGTTATAAAAATAAATTTAATTAATAATGACTATATTTATAACATGGAAAATATTAATTATAAAAGAAATTATCATAATAAAAAAAATTCAATCCCATTAAATATTTATAATGTGTTCTAGTATTGTTGGTTTTACATATAATGTGATCATTTTTGTAATTATTATGTCATGAATGATTAAATAATGTTATGTAACTATGGAATAATATAATAATGATGAATTTTTAATTCTATTATAATTATTTAGTGGAAATATTAAAACTAATATTTACCTATAAAATCAATTATTTTCCAATTCAATAATCACTAAACATGTATTTTTTTATATTTTTGTCAAAAAAACTAATATAAGTTCAATATTGGGGATATGGAACACCTGAACTATATGAGAATAAATCATATATATATTAATTAAATTTTAGATATAATTAAACTAAGAACATGAAGCATGTTCCCAAAATAGGCTATCAAAACTTTTATGGAATAATGAAAACTATTATATAAGATTGTTATTTTGTAATTAATTATTAACAAATAGGTGATATAAAATTACTAGTGAATTGTATTATAGAAGAAAAATATAAAAATGGATCAAATATTGGATTATAAAAATTCTATATTTAATATAGTGGGATATTTTAGTGCATCTTACTATGTGTAAGTATGAGGTAAGGGGATACATAACTCGACTTAATTGTATTGAGTTATTTCATATATCAATTTTCTATCTTTTTTCAATATTATGTATCATATAAACAATAATAGTTTTTTATTTCTTTTTTTGGGTATACATATGTCACAGATATTGACTTATTTGGTTGATTCTTACATCAAATGTTATGATCTTTTTATGGGTTCTCATCTCAAAAATCCATCTATATGAAAATATTATTATTATGAAACTATTTCACTTCATAAGGGATATATATTGCATAGTCAAAGTATTATATCATGACTAAGTAATTCATCAATATATTTTATTTATAATTTCGAATCTAATATTTCAATACTATTCTATTAAAATATCATAGAAATCATATGGTATTCTTTATAACAGTTTTAATTTTTTGAATATATGTTTTTCTCACCATGATTTATTTTATATGGTTCGCATAATAATCCATGAATCTATTTAATAATAATAATTCAATGTAATTCATTATTTTTATTAAATAATATCATTTTAATTCATTCAATGAAACAATATGAATGAATAAATTATATTGAAAACGTTTTTCCATCCCAATATTCTCGTTATTGAGATATATTCTAAATTGACTAGATTATTTCATACTTATTTGATACACAATGAAGAATAAATTTCATTTATGATAATTTTATTTAAAATGATTGGTTTTTGAAATCCAACTATTGTTATATCATTCTATAGGGGTTTAATAAAACTTATAAATGAGTTTTATTCAAAATCAATTATTCAATTGTTTTAATGTATTTTATCTAAAAGAAATCTCTAAAAATTCTATATTCATTATATTTTTTGATGATTTTTATTTTTCAAACATAAATAATTTATTTATGTTATTTTACGTATTATGTGAAATCAATTAAAATATTTATAATGTGTAATCCTTATAATGTTTTGTGTATTTGTAACATTTTTTTTCTATTTACAATATTATTAATAGAATGTTTTTTAAATAATTATATATTTTTTAATTTTTCCTAAAAATATTAATTTTATTCATTATTAAGATTATTTACCTAGATTTTATAAATTTTAATTGAAAACCAGTTTTCCATATTTATTCAATTTTTTTAATTCAAATTTTTCTTATAGGAAACGTACTTTATTGTTTTTGGTGATTATATATGATTATTTTTTATTTTTTTAAAACAGTTAAAAAATAATTTATTATTTATTATACTTCACTAGGTTTACAATCCACTAAAATCAGCCAACATTATTATATGAATCATATAAGATCATTACTTGTGGATATTTTCATGAAACATGTTTCATTATTTTGGGTTAATCAAGAAATATTTAAATTATGAATGTTTTAACAATTTTATAATTAAAAGAGATTGATTTTAATTTTTTTCAAAAATATTGTACTTTTGAATTATGTGTGATTATAATTATTTATGAATATATATCATCTACATTGGTTAATTACATGTTACCTATATAATTTTTTTTAATTAACATGGTGTAATGATACCTTGACCATTTACATATATTATTACATTATTTTAAGAATAATTACCCAACAATACTGACCTTGTATTGTATATATAGTGTCTTTGGAATATTTTTTACATAGATAGTAATCATAAATAAAAAATATAACATCGTTCCAATATTGCTATCATATCTTAATTGGAGCTCCTATAACATGATAATATACCATGGAGACAATACATAGACAATATGTTTAAAAAAATCCTACTATGTGAATAAGAATGGAAAAGAATAAAAAAATGGAAAAAAGAATACCAAGATAATATAAAAGGCATGGAATTAACATTTATGGATTATCATACAGAACATTGAATCATATGAGTATTTCAATATATGAGTGTGCCATCAATATACAACATGACATGGAAAAGATTCCATGCTAACTACAAAATCTATTTAACATAGTGGAAAAAGTCACATAATGGATTAGGCATACACCATAATAAATTACATGAAGTATCATGAGACTAAAAATTAGAAAATTAATGGGATCTATTTCTAAGTTATGTAATCATAAAATTTTTATCCATTCGTGTTCCACATAAACAATCAATCACATGAAATAAATATTTTTGTTAAGCATGTAATGAAATGTGTATCATAATCATGTGATAAGGAAAACCCAAAGGGAATATAATTTTTGTGTCAATGAATATATGGATTTAAATAATAGATGAAAATTAATAAGGGAGAATTAGAATATATCATGATTAATTATTCCCAAACAAATTGAAGTCATCAAAAAATAGTAGTTACAAAACAATATAAATGAGCAACATTAATCATGATCGTGGTAAAATATAAAAGAGTATTTAAAATGGATAAAGCCATAGTAGTTCATATAAAATTGAAAATGAAATATGATAGGTTTTCAAGATAAATTATCTGATTTATTAAAAATATCAGTGGCTTAAAAATGTTTATGGAGTGTACTTTAAAATGGGTATGAAATTTGGAAGTTAACATTAATCGAGCATGGATAGGAGGATTTATTGAGAAGGGATCCTATTTAAATATGTATTTACATATCAAATATGGGTAAATTGGTCAAGTTACATAATTTTGAAACATGTAATTTTTATTTAGTGAATTCATATACTAAAAATTTATAAATAAATATGGTATAGAGAGAGAAATAATAACCCCATGGATAAAATAATGGTTAAGAGATATCCTTTACCGAATGTCAGTGTTATGAATAAGTATATAATGTACTAAATAATAAATAAATAGTAATTAATAATTTAATTATTAACATATTAATTATATATTTGATATATTATATTTTTCTTAATTTTATTTACGGCCACTTCAATGAATTATTGTGTTTCATTTGTTCATACTCGGAGCACTAGTTTCGGGTCTCGTGATCAGTTTAGTTTTGTATAATTATGGAAGATAATTTAAAATATGAATAATTTTATATAATTTAAATAATATTTTATTAAATATATTCCAATAATTTAAATGTTATTATATATCATTTTTAATTTTTTGACATGAGGATGATTTACATCATAAAATGATAATGATAATTGATTAGATTATTTTTGTGGCCATCCTTTTATCACAAAAATATATTGATTTATTATTAATATTATGTAAATATTTTTTTTGAGGTCACATGTAACGTTATAAATAATATATTATAATCATATTTAACTGTAATAAGGGTTTTATGATTATACTTCATGTTAGTAGTAGAAAATGAAAAATCATCATCCATGATGATTCCAAATAGAACTATCACAAATGCTGTTTTCATTTTTACAATAATAGGGAAATATAAGAGGATTGATGATGGATTTGAAATTAACACAACCACATTCTAGTACATTCATGAAAATTTCATTATGATGTCACATTATACTATGGGTTATTGGAGTATAAGAAAATAAAAAATTTAAAAGATAAAGAAGGAGGATTTGACCTCTTGAACATCGTCTCATTGATAAATTCTTTATGGTTCACATAATTTGAATTTTGGTGAGATTAAAAATATCAATGTGTGGGGAAGAGGTTTGGGAGTAGAATTTGGAGGAATTTAAGCAATTATAAATTCATATAAAGTATGGGGAGAAGGGGTAGTGTGTGGTGGTATTTATAAGGGGAGGAGAGTTTTTTATAATTATATTCATTAGAATTTTATTTTGGATAAATAATATCAATATTATTGAGTCATATTATTAAATATATTAAAAGGTTTAGTAGTTCTTTAACAAATGGATGATTACCTCTTCCATACATCATTTGTGAAAATATTTCTATTTACAAACTAAGGTGGAAACAAGTGAGGGTATTTCTAATTCATCATTACCACCATGTACCATATCACATATTCATATTTATGGTTAAAACATTGTTATTTTTCCATGTGAGTTGTCTTGTTGGTTATATATTTATCTTTATGTTCCAAAATCTTCACTAGTTTTTCATCATAAGAGAAATAATTTTATTATTGTACAAAATATAATATCAATAAATGTGAGGGACCTAGTATGTTATTTATCAAGATGGATATGTGGAATACATCATTAAATTGAGAAGTGGTTACGAGATGTGCTAGACAATAGGCTATATCCCCAATACAATCAATAATCTCGAAGGACCAAACATTCATAGGAATAATATTTCATTTCTTCCAACATTTGATGAATCTATTACAAAGATATACATGAAGTAATTCTTAATCACCAACTTCAAACTCTATATCCCATTTCTTATTTAGTACCTAGATCATTTGTTCAATTGTGCATCCATGATGTGATGCTGAATGGTTTTCAAAATTTCTATTATTTAATCAACCATTTGAGGTCCCAAAATATTATTTTCACATAATTCATCTCATCATGTATTTTATTAAACAATTTTACAACAAATTTCTTCAAATAGAGAAATTTTGATTCATGAGTGAAAACTATTGTTATATAAGAAGTCATCCAGAGGTATATATTAGTTACATAATCCATTAAAGACCATAAATCATGATTTTAACATTTTATCCAGTGGATGAAAAGTCTACTCAGATTGGCCATCATTTTGAGGATGATATGTCATACTAAATTTTATCTCAGTTTTTAATGAATGATGGGGTATGTTCATGAAAATTGTGGTAAATCTTTGATCATGATGGTATATAATAAGAATTGGTACTCTATACAGCATCAATAATTATCTTATTTTTATCTGAGGAATTTTTCGGAGTGAGAATTCCACTTGATATGCAATAATTTGCTGTGTCAGGGTTAGTTGATCCATAATAACCCATGAAGAATTATTTACACTAGATTTATTTAGATGTCCAGTGACAATGTCAATAGTGTATTTTTACCGCATATGAATTTTTGGACACTATGATCTATATTCAACAATATCATTATTCATATTGATATTGAAATAGTTTTCTTGATGTTGTTGATACATATATTTTCACCCTAGGTGAATACAGAATTTTGAGCTATGTGAATTATTCTAAAGATCACTCTTTATTTTTGTAATGAATTGTACACATAGTCATAACCCAAATCATATGAATCAATCCTCAGAAATTTTTTACATTGATTATTTCTACTGTTTGATATCATCCATGTTCTTTTGATGACACATTTCACCTAATTGTGTGTCGTTTTTCTTCTCTAAAATGGATATATGAATAATCAATTTAGAAAGGAATAATGATGTTCCTTCCATTATAGTTCCCATGATCATCTTGATCATGTCTAAGAAGATTTAATATACGTTAATACTAATCATAGATAGTGTTACTGGATCCTTTCTACATGGATGATATTCCCCATTATTAAAATAAATATGATATCAGTGAATTGGGAATTCTAAATCCTTAATATGTATTAACCATTATTATTGGTTGATATTAAGATGTAACATCCTATTACTATTTTCCAGTATTGTTAAATAGCTCCATTTACGATGAATTTTTTGGGTTTCATTTATGGTTGAATCTGGTCAAATTGTTATGTTCTTTGATGTTTCTAGGCTACTGCGTTGTTGGTGTATGGGTTTCCCAAATCGTGTGCCTTGCAAGTTAAAATAGGAAAACTTGACTATGGTAATTCACATGTCTAGATAACAGTTTTGTAAAGCATGCTCCCACTCTAGTGAAACCGTGTGACACATTTATAATAGTCTCATGACATAGAAATATTTTTTTATACCATGCAACTTTTTTCTAGGAAATTATGAAGATAATATTTTATGTGATCCTATAATTTTTTTAAAATTTCATAAAACCCTCCTTTTAAGTCCCCGATAGAACTCCCTTATCCCAAATTGATTTCTATCGACCTTAGATCTTCCATGAACCATTTTGGCCCACTGGATCCTTCGTGGATGAGATCTGAAACTCAAGGAATTCCCTTTGATATTCTCTTAGTTAGTTTCCACATTTCGAAATCATTCTCTTACTATCAAATTTTTTATCTCTATGGTTCCATGGATCCCCATGGTAAAATATGGATCTAAAATAGCCTTTCGAATCTGAAACTAGGTTCAATTCATAAAGGCTTTTTTCATTCACTCTTCATTAGAGTTTTCCATTTATGACTATTTTATTCGAGATCCATTAATTCAAAGGCAAATGGTTCTGTTACAATGCCCAATATTTATAAAACCTAAATTTCTTTTTTTAATTTCAATTGTTTTAAGGAAATAAAATTAATTGTTTTTTATTAAATTATCTTCAAAATATTTGTTAAAATGACCCAAATTCTATTAAAATTTTGTTTTTATTAATTTTTTTTGGAATGAAATTAGAAAACACCTAATTAATTAGAATTTTTGTTTCAGTTATAGAAATTGTGAAAATTAAATTGATTAATTTAACTATGTAAATGATTTGGATGGAAATTTTTTAAAAACACCAATTCCATTAAATTGGGGTAATTTTAATCAAATTGATGGAATTTGTCTAAAAATTAAATTATTGTATTTAGTTTTTGAAATTATATTTTTAGATTCAATGGAGAATTTATTTCAAATCACTAACAGTGAAAAAAGTCAAAAAATGGATTTGATAAAAAAATACTGTCTTATTATAATATAAAATAATGTTTTTGACTAAGAACCATTATTGTGTTTTTAATGGGGATATGTACTATTTGAAATGGATAATGTGTTGAATTTTATTTTAAGAAATCATAAAAATCCTTTCAACCAATGTTTTTGGGGAACATTCAATCCTTAGTTAGTTAGTTAGTTATTTATAAGAAAATAAATCTACAATTCTACACTATTTGAAAATATCATATCTTTAAATCACATCCCTTATGTGATGGAAATTTGTCCTCATTGTCATGAGATTAAAGGGGTGTATGTACAAAATTATCATTTCATAGTGTTAGGTCCCTACAGATAAGAACTATAATACCTTATTAGGAATATACCCATGTTTGTCTATTTTGTATATCAAATAAATATATTCTATTGCGTATAATATAGTGTTTGTTTGTGTTAATGAATAGACCCAATTAAATAAAAGATATGTATGCCACTTTCTTGCCCAAATTTCCGAGCATGAGATAGTGGGTCACAATTTTATTGGTGGAAAATCATGAAATATTAGAGTGATTTTTATTAAGTGCTATTTTCACTGAAAAAATCTATATAGTTGATATGATGATAAATATTTCTCCTGAGTTTTTCAATCTTGAGCAGGCTAATAGGTCTTTGATAGCATATGGAAATTGTTTCGCAAAACTCATTCATTTTAAAAGTGATATATTATCGAATGAGAAGATAAAGGATTTAAGGTTAGAGTTGAGACTTCACTAGGATATCCATAATCAAATTTTCATGAACAAACTACATTCATATTGTAATGTACTGGATAGAGTGAGCATGGATGAGATGAATCTATTCAACATGTCAGGGTTATCATGAGTTTCATTCTCACCTAGTGGAGGAGTGAACTGCTCCAATGTAATGTTGAAGCATATTGACTCCAATGGTAGTTATCAACATCAGGGTCATTCTAGAACTTCTACAGTACCTTGAATATGTCCTTTGGTTTATTACCATTTTAGAATGTGTATGAATTCAATGAGGGTTTTCAATGAACCAAAAAAGAATTGTGGCTCTTGTGGAATCTTAGGTCATGCGCAGAGGTTCTTTCATGGTTATTCCACTCCAAGTAGTGGACTGAGATCAACAATATTATCCAATACGACAAGCCAATAATATTATACATTAGAAAATGGGATCCAACCATATGCATCTACGAAAAAGCTTATTAACATTGTGGAAGGTTCCATAGAAGAAGGAGATACAGGTCCAGCGACCTTGAGAGGCACCATTATTAGAACTTCATCATTAATGATATCTATATTGGATACTAGTGACTCTAATTTATTCATTTGAACCCATGTTTCAAGTCTTCGTAATTCCAACGTTTCTTTTATCTTATGAAATGAATATTAATACACCCCTTGGTTTGAAGAGATAGAAGTGTCTTCGTAGTCCCACCTATTTTTTCTCTCTATTTGACTTCATGATTCCTTAAAGATTTTTAGATATTAACATAAGACCTATTGACTTCATTTTCAGGAGGGATTTCCTCATTTCCAATAAATCTCGAATTTAATTTTTTTTCTTTATCAAGCCTTCTTCACTATACCAAATGGTGTATGAAATATCATTAAATGATACTGTGATCTGAGGTTGATTAAATTCATACCATATTATTTGGATTTTGGAAAAGTAATATTAGTTTCTTCCATTGATTTTGAGTTCAAATATTTTAGTGGTTATCTCACTCCAGTCATCAATGAGTTTCTTGACATGTTTTTGTCAGACTTCTCTGGCTTTACCCCAATAAGGTAGAATGCATTTTCTATTGACATAATTTCTATTAATCAAAATTTATTTTACATCAAAAATTATTTCACCAATTGAAATAAAAGAGTCAAAATCTATAATTAGAGGATCATTAAAAGAGACTTTTCATACGCCAGAGTGTTATACATTTGATATTACCAGTTCTCATTACTGAAAAGAATGGTGGTTATATAGAGAACCTACCTTTTCTTACAATAATATTAGACCATTTTAAATATAAACAACTTAATATTATTACACATAAAGGATACAGTGGTTTAGTGTCTTAGTAATACTAGAACCATACATAATAATTACAACATCAAGTATAAAAATATATTTAATTTTTTCTTGTCTAGATTTTTATTGGCACTTATCCCCTCCTTAGTAGATGTATACACTTGAGGATATACATCAAATGGTGTGAGATATAATCCTGATAATATGATAGATAAGAACAATATATCTTGGGGTGAGCATAATCATAACATGGGAAAAATATCATGAATATGAGAGGAAGCATAAATATAAAACTTGAAATGTGGAAATGCATAAAAATAAAACATCATGTCTTAGTGGTTAACTACCACACATACATGTGAACCAAGATAGAATCTAGTTCACACGTAATTTCACATTTACTCATGTCATTTATCACTTTACCCAATTCATTAGAGCATTGTATAATTTCGGGTGCACCTGACAAGTTTAAACATTCATATTGCGCTATATAATTTCGGGCGCAGCTGTCACATCATAGCATTATCATTTATCATGAATGACACAATGAAAATATATCATAAATCAACATAAATAACCCATGAAAAATAATGGGTTTCATCTCATTAGAACACATTCATAATCATTTGGTTCCCAAAATAAACAGGGAATAACATACTTGATACAGGAACTGTAAATCATGAAAGAGAAGTAAAAGTTGTGTAATTGAAAGAACTGTTCTTTTGGAAAACATTTTTTTGACATAAACAATAGTGGTAAACATTTATATAACATTAAATGATAGAAAATTATGAGAAAATTATTCTTTAGGAGTAACCATATCAAAAATATAGTAAAAGAGGGAGAACCCGAAGGATGAAATTTGGTTTGAGAATTTTCGCTTACTTTGTATCTGAATGCTTCCTTTTCTTTATTAAATTGTATAATTAAATTATATTCATTAAATTGAAATCCAGAACCCTTTTTAAATTAATATAGTTCATTATGGTTTTATTAATTTACTTTTTGTTACTTTGGATGAGCTATATGGTTTATAAAAACAATGTTCGGGAATGTTTGTTTTTATAGTTTTCTTTAGTGGTTTACTTGTTTTCTTAAAATTGAAGTTCGAGTAGATCATGGGTAAACATACAGAAATGCTATTACATGTTATTAATGATATTACAGGTGTTTGAATGATCTTATAATGAATTATTTTATATACATGTGGATTAATCATAAGATAATAATTAAATGATGATTGATTGGGTTAATTTCAGCGATATTTCGATCATAATGAACTTGATTAATTTTATCAATAGAAATATGATCATAAGTTAGTTCGAGAAAATTAAATAGGATATAATAAATACTAAATATTTTGGTTCAACCATAAATATGGTGTCATGATGAGATCTGAATTTGTAAATAGATGAAGAAAACATTTCGTTCTTGAAGATGATAAATTAACACCTCATGAACAACATTCTCTTTAATAAAATAAAAAGAAGAGGGGAAAGGGGGATGGATGATATAATATCCCATTTGCATCATAAAATTACATTAAATGTATAATAATTGAGTTAAAATACAATTTGTATTAAGATATATGGGTAGATATCAATAAATGAACTTGAACATGAAAGGAAAATAAATGAGAAGAGGGAGAGAAATTACTTCTTAAATCTTTCTCTTGAGATCCTCCTTAAAGAAGCAAGGATTGGGATTTTGATGAGACCAGAAGCTCTTGAACGTGGAAGAGGGTATAGGGTGGATGTTTGGGTAGAGTGTAGAGAAGGCTGGGAGCTTGAGAGGTGTGAGGAAATGAGGGTGTGAATGGTGGTTTTTTTAGTAGAGGGGAGAGAAGTTTCCTTAATATAAAATTCATTAGTTTATTAATTTCCCCTAAGATAATGAATAGTGAGTATTCAATGACCATGAATAGTATATTCATCATGTGATCCCGATACAAGTGTGCTTACATCGATTGAACATCACACATGACTCTATAATTAGCTTAATTAGATAATTTTGTAAATTATAGTATTTCACTATTTATCAAAAATTCAAGTATCTCAGAAAAATCCCAAAAATTTAACCCAACAATTTTTAGTCTTATAGAATTTAAAAATGAATTCTATTTTCCAAAAAAAATTCTAAATATTATCAATTTAATATTTAATTAAAAACATAATTTACTTAAAAAACAGTTTTTAAAATTAAAACTGATTTTATAGTGCTTTAAAAAATTACGTAGGGTCTTTTTAAAATTATGTAAATACTATAAAACATTCTTTTTATAATTAATGAACTCATTTTAAGAATATATCATTTCTTTTAAATTAATTAATTAATTATAATTAATTATTTATGACTTACAAAATACCAAAACAATTAGTAAGGCCAAATTGTCACTTTCAAAGATGTCTAAATTTTATTTAATTATTCATGTGTAAGGATACTCTTATTTTGGATAATTTACTATTCATAATACTCGTATTACTATGCATAAGGGTATGTTACTATTCATAAGGTTAGGTTACTATTCACCAAAAATTGTTTTTATTTTATTAGACTCCAAAAATCATCTTGAACCCAACCGTGTATGTCATATTCTCAAAATTCCCAAAAAACGAAGTGACAAACATCTATTTAGAGGTCACTTAACACTTAGTATTTCATTATGTTGTATTTTCATATGATTACATGACATAATTATAAGATGGTAATTTCCATTGAAAAACATTGGTTCGTTACATTCTTCCCCCTTTACGATATTTCTCCCCCGAAATTTCACTTTACACAAACTGGTAGAGGTACTTCTCTTTCATTGCCTCTTCTAGTTCCCAAGTTTCTTCCTCAAACTTATGGTTCCTCCGCATCTCTTTAACAAGATGAGTTGTCTTGTTTCATAAGACAATATCCCTTCGATCCATAATCTCTATTGGCTGCTCCTCAAATGATAGATTGTATTCTAGTTGTACCACCTTTGAGTTTAGTGCATGTGAGGGGTCCGGTATGTAATTTTTTAATGAGTGGCATGTGAAACACTTCTTGATCTTGAGCCATATTTGGTGGATGTGAAAGTCGATAGGCTATGACTCTTATGCGGTCAACGATCTCAAAGGGGCCAATGTACCTTTGGCTTAGCTTCCCTTGCTTCCAAAATCGCATGATTCTCTTCCATGGAGATATATGAACGTATGCTTTATCTACAACATCGAACCCCAAGTCCCTTTGATGGTTGTCGGCGTAGCTCTTTTTCTGACTCTGAGTAGCTTTGATGTGTTTCTGGATGACTAGAACCTTCTATGTCATCTCTTGCACAAGATCACGTCCAAGTAGATTTTTTTCTCTATCTTCTTCCCAATAGGTTAGAGATCTACATCGCTTTCTATACGTAGCTTCATATAGAGCCATCTGAATACTCGAGTGGAAACTATTGTTGTATGAGTACTCAACCAATGGGAGATGATGATCCCATCCACCTTTGAATTCTAGAGAGCATGCTATTAGAATATCTTCAAGCGTCTGAATAGTCCTTTCAAACTGGCAATCAGTTTTGGGGTGATAGGCCGTGTTGAAATTTAATTTAGTACTCAAATAATGTTGAAGACATCTCCAGAATTTAGATGTGAACCTTAGATCACGGTCATAGGCAATCGAGTGTGGAACTCCATGCAGTCTCAAAACTTCCATCACATATATCATTGCATGTTTTCAAGCAATAGATCTTCCCAAATAGTGATAAAATGGGAAGTATTGTTGGGTCAGTCAACAACAACCCATATCACATTATTTCCCACTGATGTCTTCGGGAGACCTGTGAAAAAGTCTATAGTAACGTTTTCCCATTCCCACATGGGTATAGGTAATGTCTGCATCATACCATTGGACTTTTGTTGCTCAGGTATAACTTTCTGACATACCGAGATACTTGATATATATTCCGCAATCTCCTTCTTCATGTTATCCTATGAGAAGTGTTTTCGGAGATCATGGTATATCATGGTACTCCCAAGATGGACAGAGAATTTTGAGCTATGTGCATTGTCCAATAGCTCCTCCATTATCCCGGGTGATGAAGGTACCCAAAGCCATGTTCCAAATAGAATCACACTATCATCGTCGATATGGAACTCTTGTAGCTTCCCTTTCTTTATTTCATTCACCCAATTTTATATCTTCACATCATCCCTCCATGCTTCCTTAATCTTCTCTTGGATGAATGTTTCTCAATAGTTTGGGAAAGGTAGGATATATACCCTGCCCCTATGATTTCCAAATCCATCCTTTGCATATCCAAGAAGATAGGGTCTTTCTCAATCCACATCATGGATAGAGTAGTAGGTTTTTTTCTGTTTAGTGCATCAGCTATCATTTTCTCTTTTACATGATGATAATGAATAGAGCAATCATAATCCTTTCTTAGACCTAACCATCTCGTTTGATGCATGTTGATCTAATTTTGTGTGAATATATAATTTAGGCTCTTGTGGATGGTGTATATGTCACACTTCTCACCATAAAGGTAGTGCCACCAGATTTTAAAGGAAAAAATCACAGCTAGAAGCTCTAGATCATGCATCAGGTAGTTCTGCTCATGGATCATCAACTATCGTGAGGCGTATGCTATCACATTATCATTTTTCATGAGTACACATCCCAAGCCTTTCTTTGAAGAATCACTTTATATCACAATTTTTTTCCACTTTTCAGTAGTGTGAGTACTGTTGTAAAGATTGGAATTCTTTTTATATCCATAAAGATTCCTCATATTCTTCCGTCCAGACATACTTTACCCCTTTTCATGTTAACTTAGTTAGTGGGCCTGACAATCAAGAGATGTTTCTCACAAAACGTTGGTAGTACCCAACTAATCCTAGAAAACTTTGGATTTCCGTGACTGTAGTAGGCATGGGACATTACTCAATCACCTTTGTCTTTGATGGATCCACAAAAATTCCCTCACTTGTGATCACATGTCCCAAGAATTTGACTTGTTCTATCCAAAAGTCACACTTGCTGAACATGACATAAAGCTTCTCATTTCATAATGTCTCCAACACAATTCTAATATGTTATTCACATTCCTCCTTTCTCTTGGAGTAGATGAGAATATCATCAATAAACACTACCACAATTTTTTCGAGGTAATGTCTAAATACAATATTCATCAAATTTGTAATGATTTCAGGGGAATTAGTAAGTCCTAAGGGCATCACCAAATACTCATAGTTCCCATACCTTGTTCGGAAGGCAGTTTTATGAATATCATCCTTGTTCACTTTTACCTGATGATATCCAGATTGAAGAACAACCTTTGAGAAGTATTGAGCTCTTCTTAACTGGTTGAACAAGTCATCAATCCTAGGGAGAGGATACTTGTTCTTTATGGTGATCTAGTTTAGTTCCTGATAATCAATACATAGCCGCATAGTTCCATCCTTCTTCTTCACAAATACCACTTGTGCACCCCAAGGTGATGCACTAATGAGTATGAACCCTTTATCCATATACTATTTCAGCTGATTATTTAACTCCTCCAGTTCGATAGGAGCAATCCTATAGAGACACTTTGAGATAGGAGTATCTCTAGGTTTGAGATCAATTGAGAAATCAACCTCACGATCCGTGGGAATTCCGGGTAACTCATAGGGAAATATGTCTTCATATTCCCTTATGATGGGAATTTCTGTAAGGTTGTAACTATCCTTTGACTCAACCATTTTTGATAGATATGCTTCATCATAGTGAATCAACATCCACAAATATTGATGACATTTTAAAGAAGATTTATGATCTTCCTTGCATTTGTAGAGGAGCATCAGATGGTTCAGAATATGAAAAGATATTTCCTTTTCCCGACAGTTGATATGTGCTCTATATAATGAGATCCAATCCATTCCCATTATAGAATCAAATTCCACCAAGGGAAGTATTATGAGATTCGCCGGAAGAATCATTCCACATATGCCAATAGGATAAGATTCAAACACTTGGGACATAATGATTTCACCACTTAGTTTCTTTACAGATATCTCTTTTTCAAGGATTCCATGCATCGATTCTATAGTTCTAGAAAACATTCAAGATATAATGGAATACGTAAAACCAGAATCAAATAATATTTTTTCAATTCTTGAGTGAATAGTAAGTGTACCATGTATGACATAATTATCTTGCTCCACCTCCGCAGTAGTGATGGAATGTGCCTTCCCTTTATCCTTTGGCTTTGGTGGCTGTTGACTCTGATAACCCTCGATTACTCGAGGTTCAATACACTAGCTTGCATAGGGCACTAGTTCCCTACATTTGTAGAATTTAAACATGAGTGATTCTCTCCTTTAATCTGCTATATTCTCCTTCCTGTTATTATCTTCTCTACACTCTTGATCATGGTTTCCTTCTTTCCCACACTTGACGCATTTCCCCGTCCCTTTAACGCAGTTCCCATGGTGAAAAAAGCCACATTTTTGGCAAGTGGGTCGTTGAGTTTTCTTCCCACCTTATTCATTATATCCTCCAACTTGAAACTCCATCTTTCATTTCCAATCACCATAGACGTGGGACCATTCACCAAACTCCATCTCCACTTTGATATCTCACCTAACTACTTCATCACAACTCCCAATGTCTCGAATTTCAGGAGCCTTTATACGGTTTGTTTTTAATCCACTAAAGAATCTTTCAATTTCACTATCATTGTTGATAAAAAACCCCAAAGCATACCATGCCAACCTTGAGTAATTCGCTTCATATGTTGTGACAAATTCTCCTTTTTTTACATGTGCTCTATGAATTCTCTCTCTATTTTTGGTCAAATAGTTATTGGGAATACATGTTAAGAAACATTATATTAATGTTTTCCCATTCCATCTCTTCAATTTCCTCCCTTGGCTTGGTGTTCTTAATCAAATCCCACCATTGATCGACATCTCCATTTAGATGATAATTGGCTAGGGTAACCTTCTCTGTCTCAGAATAGTGATGAATAGAAAAGATCTTCTCCATGGTGTTGACCCACTGTTCCACAACTAGAGGATCAGAATATCCATTAAATATCGGTGGTTATCGCCGCATAAAACAATCGATAACCAGTTTCTCCCTCTTTGGTAAAGGGGGAAATTCACCATTATTATTGTTATTGTAAATAACCTGAGAAAATTGGGTAAGAATCTCCATAATATTTTGAAATCCACCTCCAATATCATTGGGGATGTCATTCAGGCAATCATTAAATTGGCCATCGCACGAGTTGTTGGACTGATTTCTCCTAGTTCCCACAATTTTCTAAAATAAAAAAGGATAGAACAAAACATAAGTCAACAATTCATTAACAAATAACTTATTTATTTTATCAATTTATACTAAAATAATAAAAAATGGGATCCCTATGTAATGATTCATGTGTTCATATTTGTACTTAGTCTCATGCTATATGATTTCTCTAGGGTTCACAAATCCTAATTCCCAAATTAACTAAACCTTTCCTATAATACCAAATGTAGCGAAACTACACATTCTTACAGTGCTATTACATAATATTAATGATAAACAACATAATAGTATTAAACATAGAGGATAAAAATGTTTAGTGTCTTAGGAAAACTAGGACCATACATAACAATTACAACATCAAGCATAAACATTAATTTAATTTCTTCTTCTCTAGATTCTTATTGGCAGTTGTCCTCTCCTTAGTACATGTAGACACATGAGGAAATACATAAAATGGTGTGATGTAAAATCCCATTAATAGGACATGTATTAACAATATATCATTGGGTGAGCATAATCATAACATGGGAAAATGATCATGAATATGAGAGGAATCATAAATATAAGAATTGAAATGTGGCAATGCATAAAAATGAAACATCATGTATTAGTGGATAACTACCAAAAATACTTGTTAACCAAGCATGAATCTTGTTCACACATAATTTCACATTTACTCATGGGATTTATCACTTTACACAATGCATTGGAGCACTATATAATTCTGGGTTCACCCGTCACATTTAAACATTCATATTGCAGTATATAATTCTGGGTGAGACCGTCACATCATACCATTATCATTTATCATGAATTAAACAATGAAAATATAGTATAAATGAAAATAAATAAATAAAATAAATGGGTTTCATCTCATATGAACACATTCATAAACTTGGGTTCCCAATAGAAAGAGCGAATAACATACTTGATATAGGAACCATAAATCATGAATGAGAAGTAAAATGCATGTCCTTGAAAGAAGAGTTCCATTGGAAAACATTTTTTTTGACATAAACAATATTGGTAAACATTTATATACATGAAAATGATATAAAATGATGAAAAAATTATTTTTTAGGTGTAACCATATCAAAAATGCAGTGAAAGAGGGATAACCCAAAGGACGAAATTTGGGTTCAAGAATTTCCCCTTACCTTGTATCTGAATGCTTCCATCTATTTAATGTACAGTATAATGACATTATATTCAATAATTAAAAATATATAACCCTATGTAAATTTATATGGGTCATTATGGTTTTATTAAGTGATTTTATGTTCCTTTGGATGAGTTATATGGTTTAAAAAAACAATGTTCGGGAATGTTTGTCATTATGGTTTTCTTGAGTGGTTCACTAGTATTCATAAAATTGAAGTTTGGGTAGAACATGGGTAAACCTCCAGAACTGATATTACATGTTATTAATGATATTAAAAGTGTTTGAATTATCTTATAATGAATTATATTAGATCCATGTGGATGAATAATTTGATAAAAATTAAATGATGATTCATTGGATTAATTTGAGAGATTTTTCGATCATAACGAACTTGTTTTATTTTATCACTAGAAATATGGAAATAAGTGAGATACAGAACTTTAAATAGGAGATAATACATATGAAATATTCTGTTTCTACCATAAAAATGGTTTCATGACCCGATCTGAAGTTACAAATGGAAGAAGAAAACATGTCATTCTTGAAGGTGATAAATTAACACCTCACGGACAACGTTCTATTTAATAAAATAAAAGGAAGAGGGGAGAGGTGGTAGGATGATATAATATCCCATTTTCATCATAACATTACATAATGTATAATAATGGAGTTAAAATAACATTTTGATGAATATATATGGATAGATATTAAGAAATGAACTTGAACTTGAAAGGAAATTAAAGGAGAAGAGGGAGAGAAATTACCTCATAAATCTTCCTCTTGAGATCCTCCTTAATGAAGATAATCTAGGTATTTTGATGAGACCAGACACTCTTGAATGTTGGATAGGGGCTAGGGAGGATGTTTTGGGAGAGTTTAGAGAAGGTTTGGAGCTTGATAGGTGTGAGGAAATGAGGGTGTGAAGGGTGGTTTTTAAAGTGGAGGGGAGAGAGGTTTCATTAATATAAAATTCATCAGTTTCTTAATTAACCCTAAGACAAGGAATAGTGAGTCTTCAATGACCATGAATAATAATATTATCATGTGATCCTAAACCATGTTGGATTACATCATCAGAACATCACACATGACTCTATAATTAGCTTATTTAACTTACACTTTAAATTATGGTATTTCACTATTCAAAAATAATTCAAGTATCTCAGAAAAATCCCAAAATTTTACCTCAACCATTTTTCTGTGTGTATAATCCAAAAACTAATTTCGTTTTTCAAGGATAATTGTCTAAATATTATTAATTTAATATTAAATTAAAATCATAATTGATTTAAAAAACAGTTTTTAAAATTATAACTGAATTTATAGTGCTTTTAACAATTATGTAATTTCTTATAAAATTATCTAAAAACTATAAGAAATTGATTTGATAATTAATGAAATAAATTTCAAAAAAGAATTTTTCTTTTAAATTAATTAATTAATTATAATTAATTATTTATGAATTACAAAATACCAAAATGTTTATTAAGGTCAAATTGTCACTTTTTAAGGTGTCTAAATTTTAATTAACTATTCATTGGTAAGGTTACAATGATGTTGGAAAATTTAATATTAATAAGGGTCATATTACTATTCATAAGAGTACATTACTATTCATAAGGGTAGGTTACTATTCACCAAAAATTATTTTTGTTTTATTATACTTTAAAAATCATCTTGATCACAACCGTGTATGTTAGATTCTCAAAATTCCCAATACATAAGTGGAAAAATTATGTTTAGAGGTGACTTGGAAGTTATTAGTACATTATGTTGTGTTTTTATATCATTTTATGACATAATTATAAGAAGTGAGTTTCCATTGAAAAACATTGGGTCGTTATAGGTTAACTTCTCATATGAATTGATTACCGAAATCTCAGGTGAGTTATGGTAAATAAAAAGTAATTTTTACCGTGGATTGAAGATCTATTTGATCATTCGAAGGGGGTTATGTGGTTCTCAAAGATCAAAAATAGATTTGAATACCTTTAGCTGAGTATAAATTAATCTGACATTTCAAAAACCACCATTCAGAGTAGGTATGACCAGCCCGAGTACCTTGTCATTCCAATGGTATAAGAAATGATCCTATAGTTTTGATCGGTCTAATGAAATTTAATTCCATGAGTATCATGATACCATCATGGTAGGATTCTATGGATGAAAAACTCATTTACTCTATGTCTGAGGTGGATCATGTGCATCATCTAAAAATAGTTCTGAGTTTGTAGATGCCGATCATTTTATATGATATTTCTAGATTAAGGAATTGATGTTATTCGGACACATACTATCAAAACATAAAATATATTTTTATCTTAATAATTTGATTATATCTATGACTTTTTAAAAACCACCAAATTTTTCTGAGATTCAGAGATGTTTGGGATTTGTTAGATATTATCACTAGTTCTTAAAGAAATTTTCAAGGATGGATTCTTTAATGACTACCATAACTCTATAGAGGGAAATTTTTTTATTTGGATGAGAAATCAGAGAATTTTTTTGATATGATGAAAATTGGTTTGACTAGTAATCCAATGTTATCTCATCTAGTGGGGGGAATGGTTATATAGACTTCAGTGATGTATTGGGTTGAGGCTTGGGTGGCATTATTATGCAAGGTAATCATGTTTTTTCTTATGGATCTCATCATCATAGGGTGCATGAGAATAATTATCTGACCTATGACCATGAACATGAATTTGTGACACACAAACAAAATATTTATTAGAATTACCCTTATAGATATTGGTTTACCCATATTCCTAACCATTAGATCTTTATTTATATCTTATCCGAAATTTTTTTGACTCTCTGGTTCAGGTGTTGGGTGGAATACCATAAATCAGTTGACATTGAAATCAACTATTTGAAATGGGAAATTAAATGTTTTTGTAGATATTTTTAGAAGGAATATTCTGTACCATGTAGTAGAATACACATCAGAAGATTGGAATATGATGATTTTAATTGCATAGTTGCATGTTGGAGTCCAATAAGTAGGGGAAGATGATTCATTGGAAACTATTTAGTTCAAAGCATCTCTTTATTAATTGATTATTCATGAACATTATCGTTATTATGAGTTCAATATAATTAGAGACTCTCATAATGATAGGGAGGTAATTCATGATTGTTCATTCTCAAAAGAGGGAATTATATACTTTCAGAATAACTTTTTTTGTAATGCATTCTATAAAAACGCTTTATAGGGTATTTTCATAGTTCTCAGTGTTCAGTGCACCCAAGAATCATGAGTGAGTTTTATAACATTCAGAAATAGTTCTAGTGTCCAAAAATGCGATGAAGAATTGTTTTTTTATCTTAATACAATACATTCCAATAGGTCTAGGTTGAGCACCAAAAGCCTTCTAGTTATCATCGGCCACTTCCAGTCCTGACTTGGATTTGTGATGATATCTCTATTTAATTTTTGGTGGATTTTAAATGATCCCAATAAATGAAAAATGTGATATTAATTTTGTTATATAGGATAACTAAATCACGACACTTTATAACAAGTCATGATAGAAACATTTTCGATGTGTTTGGAAATATCAATTTGAAATATAATGTTTATTTGGATAGATTTTCTTATACCATTGTTTTGTATTGGGATCCATAGTTCACTTATTAATTTTGTATAAGACATCAATATGCACTTTGATCTCACATTAATTTTATTTATAGTGTACCATACATAGTTAAATGTCTATACAGAATGTATTAAAATTATTCTAAATGATATTATTCACAATTTAGTTATTAAAATTGGTTTATCTTGGGATGATCACATGAGGATGGTTGAGATTTCTTATAACAATAGCTACCATTCCATGATCATAATAGATCCTTTTTATTCCTTGTATGGAAAACTAGGAAAATGTCTATAATGTTGGACAGATATTAGTGAATATTCCTTTGATTGACCGCACATTTTCCAGGAGCTGAAAACAAGGAGATAGATTATTCTTCTATGAATGGTGAAAACACAATGAAAATATAATCATTATGATGATCTTTGAAATATACCGTTTGTATTCAATGCTAGTGATTAGGTTCTCTTGATTGTTTCACCACTATTGGGTAATCAATGAAATGGGAGGAAAGGGAAACATACTCCTTATTTTTGGGACTATTTTTGGTTCTTGATAATGTGGGGAATGTTTTTTTACCATTTTCAACTTCAACCATGGCTAGCATCAATACAGGACACATTCCATGTATCTCAACTTCAAATGTGACTATGTCTTTTTTCTTTGGTTCTATAATTGATTGAGTTTGAAGTATAACTTGATTTATCAATGAATGAATGACCATTTATGTATGATAAGTTTTATAACCAGATAAATTATAAGAAGATGATAGATTTGATTCATGTGCTAGGTCAGCACATTTCTGATAATAACGAGACTTGGGAGCGGGAGGACCTAATGAGAGTAGTGGAATAATCATTTTGGAATGGATTATTTTGAGTTGGGTTTTGGGGACATAATATTTCTATGGTGGGGTGGTTATAACATCATGTTACTATTTACAAGTATTCCTAAATACCTATTTTTATGATGCATTGGTTGGGTTTAATTTTGAGGATATTACGGTGAAATTTGGGTATTTTTGGATGTTTCTCCTCTAGTTCATGGTTAGTGCTTGTTTGGTGAATGGGATTCCCAAACTATTTGTCATGCCAGTTAAAATTAAAAAAATTGTATATTAGGGATTCATATGTAATTCACACAGTTTGGTAAACCATTCACCCTCTCTAGTGAATCAATCCGACCAATCAATAATAGGAACTTGACTTAAACATGGATTCTCTAAACCGTGAACCTGTTCCAAGTAAACTATGTATATGAAATTTTATGTGATTAAAATTTTAAAAATATTATGTGAGCCCCTATTTTAGTTCCCCAATCGATGTTCTTTAACCCAAATAATTTTAACACCACCTTGAACAACCTAAGAAAATGTTTTGGACCCTCAGCTCAATCCCAAATGTGATCTGATGCGTGGGGAATGAACATCAATCTTCTCTGTGTTATTTTCCTCATTCCAGTTTCATTAAAAAATGAAATATTAATTTATATATATATGGTTACATTGATCCAATTGAATATTTAAGGATTTAATACCCATTGTTTTGGATATGAAACTAGGTTTGATTCATAGATCCATGTAGTTTTCATTATCCATTTGAGATTTCCATTTACAACATTGTGATTGGGGATCATTTGATCCCGATGTAGGTGGCTCTATTAAGAAGAGTAATTTGTATTGATCCTAAATTGCTTTGATGAATTTAAATTTTCTAAATTAAAATAAATTTATTTTTTGAGTAAATTTTTTTTCACATGTTTTTCAGAAAAACAAAATATTCCGTTTAATTTGGGATTTTATGAAAAATATATTTTTTTTCATTTTTTTGGAGAACCCCTCAATAACATTGAATAAGGTTGTTGTTATGAAGCTTTTGAAAATTAAATTATTCAATTTAATTGTGGAAATGGTTTTTTATTTTAAACTATGAAAACCCCTATTCCCTGAAATTATGGGTTTCTTATGAAATTAATGAAATATTTTGAGAACTAAATTCTTGAATTTTATTTGTCACATTGGATTGTGAAATTTAATGTCAATTTGATTTCAAATCACTATTTTTAACAATTTCTTGAAAATCTATTTGTTAGAAACCATTGGGTTTTATCATGGTGAAAAGGAATGTTTTTTATAAAAGAAATGTATTTTGGTTTTTAATGAATAATTGGGAATAATGGAAATCAAGAATGGTATTAATTATTTTTTAAGGAATCATAAAACAAATTTACCATAAATAATTTGTTTGGGAGCACATGAAACCGTTAGATAGAGAGTAATTTATTTAGAAATCACTATATGGTCCTACAATGCAATAAGACATTATATAAGAAAATATCATCCCTTAGGTGATGTTGATGAGTCCTCTTTGTCCTAAGATCAATGGGGTGTATTCACATATTTGTCATTCCACAATTTTTCATCCCTATAGGTAGTAAATATCATACATTATAAGGAAAATTGCCGTGTTTCTCGATTGTTTTATTTTAAAATTAATATATTCATTTTTTTGACTAATTTTCATGGATTTTATTTTATATAAATTGTTTTATATAATAGTTTTTATTTGGTCAATTTACAAAAATTTCCATTATTTAAGATATATTCCTTAGTTTTGAAAAGTAAAGAATGACTTTCTAGTGTATTTAAATATTTTTAAATGTAATGAATGAATTTTTTGAGTTATTATTTTGAAATACCTAATGTATATTTTTAGAATTGTAGGAAACATTATGTTTAATTTGATACTTTCTTATTATTATTGAATAATTGGGTAAAATTTTAATGGTCTTTGTCTCACAATGTACTTTTACTTTTAGGTGATTTGTTTGATTATCTACATCTAGGCCCTATAAGGGGTGAATCACCACTTAGAGATGGTTCAAGTTATTGATCTGTGGACATGGTGACTTTCATCCTTTGGGGATTCATAAATTTTATTATTTTTTTAAATTCATTATTGTAAAATGGGATTTTATGAATATTTGTCTTCTGGTACATTAATCCAATTAGAGTTTCATTTTAATTATTTATTAACTATTATCTTTTAGATTCACAATTTTTGTGAAAAAATCAACCCCACATTGAATTTTTATGATTCTTGGTCCCATTCGCCAACCCACAAGGATTGAGAGTTCACATCAAGCTATGTCAGGGCCCCCTCATTTATCGGGTTACCATGGTAACCAGTATTGTTGGTTCTGTAAGATCCTTTTCTTAATAAACATTTGAGGCTCCTTTGATATTAATTTATCTCACATTTCTACCCTTAAAAATAATGTTTCCATATTCTCAATGTGAAGGTTAAAAATTCAAACTCTAAATCATGAATGTGATGGATTATCTCATGAAATTTATGTTTTTTGAGTTTTATTTTTTCTCTTTATAATTTTTCATTATTACACATTCTAATCCCAACATTGAAGTGTCATTTTACACATGAATGTATTCCTCACTTTTCAGTTGTGTATAAAATAGTGTTGTATTAATACACTATTGAAACCGGTAAAAGTATTATTTACATTTGTTTGTCTAAAAAACACCAATCCATTTAGTTACATAGTGGTTAATGTGTTTGACATTCATGATATGTTCC
Source organism: Viscum album (assembly GCA_963277665.1). Taxonomy (NCBI): domain Eukaryota; kingdom Viridiplantae; phylum Streptophyta; class Magnoliopsida; order Santalales; family Viscaceae; genus Viscum; species Viscum album. The sequence goes on along the minus strand of OY728142.1, from coordinate 336,298,305 downwards.
TAAAAATCATCTGTAATACCCATCTATGATGAGAAAACTATAGATATCTGTTATAGATGTTGGCCTATGAATCTCCACAATTTCAATTATTTTAGTAAGGGTCATGCATATCCCTTGACACGTGATATCATTCCTCATTAATGATATTTCCTCAATCCATTGCCCACATTTTTTATAAATTGTGTACTATTTTTCACATTGTAATGTATTACACACAGTATTAAAATTCTCCACTTATTCCTCCTTACTCAAACTGTATATCAAAATATAATCAACATAGACTACGCAAAATTTAATGATTTAATATATAAAGGTTGTATTCCTTATGTCTAATACTATTGGTGGATTATTAGTTAGTCTAATGGGAATTACTTTGAATTCATAATGTTCATACCGTGTTCAAAAAAGTAGTACTGGGACGATATTCATCACATGTAATTAATTAATGGTATTCCAACTAATGGTTTAGCATAAATAAAGACATGGGCCCTTTTAGATAATCAAAAAAATGTCATCTGTACTTTTTAGAGGATCCTTATTCATTATTATGATTTTTTGCCTCTCGATCACTACTTCAAAATGAAACATTAGTGGCGGTTTAATAAAAAATTATGAATTTATTTTTAAATAATTTAGTTTTAGTTTATTAAAATCCAATTAAAAAATATTAATTTTTTTCACACACCCAATACTTGTCCCCCGACCCCCTCCCACACCCACAACCCCCCCCCAATCCCAATTAATCCCAAACTTTGATTCCCCTTATCGTCGGTCTCGACCATAGGTACTGACCAACCAACCATCACCACCAATTCCTATCAATCCAGACCTAGCCTCCAACTACACCACTTTTCCAGTCCCATCCTAGCACCTCAAAGCCCCACACTACCAGTCTGGGCCAAGACCTCGCTGCCTGTCCCGGTCTGAGCTGTCGACTACCCATACTATGAAGTAACTATTTGTTTTTTTCATTAATTTATACATTATCGGGTGGTTCTTGAATGATATGGAGGTGTATCATGATATGTTAAGCATACAAATTCTTATTTATAATATATTTTATGTGATCAAATTGGGAATAATTCATTAGATTATTTTTTTTCCAAATATATATATTATTAGTATTCGTATGTTACTGAGTCTGCATAAATCATTTTCTACTAAGAAGTGGTGGTTGGATGAATAATCACAAATCATATGGGTTATGTGTTTTTATATATTTAAATGTATATTAGATGAGAGAAATCAGTTTTACATAACAATTATAATCAATAATAATATATCGAATTAGTTATACCACATTGATCCACTTTAATTATGCTAGTTCAATTTTGAATTGGTTGAATATAACTTCTATAAAAGTGTTCAAATTTCATTTTTAACAAGTGGGAAATGGTTGTTGTCAAAAAAAATTACTTAACATTATATAAGGAATATTACTTTGGTGGTACTTGGAACCTCATTATAGTTACTGGATTTTTATAATTACATGTATTTCATGAATTCCTGTCACAATCATTACAGTGGGTCATTTCATAGATGAACACCTCTTTATCTTGTAGCATGAATTCATGATCATTCAAAACTTAATTTTCAATGTTTACATCAATGATGTTAATTGATTCATTATATACATCATTGATCATTTTTAAATCCTCATCAGAGTTGCAGTGTTTTCCAAATAATACCCTACCATTCCCTATCTTTCTATTCACTACCATCAGCAACTGATAAGGTCATTGGTGTCTTCATCCATATTTGAAAATTAAATTCATGATATTAAATGAAATAAGTTAAATAAAATCACAAATATACAAACAAAATATAGAAAATTTTAATAACACATCCTTTATCATCATCAATCAACCAATCTAGTCAATGAAAAAATGTTACAAAATTTATCCATTAAATATAAAAGACTACCATGATAGTAGATTTATTGTTTTTGAGAATCGTGTTTGTCCCATAATAAATTATTATCATTTAATTGTGACATGTTTTTCAATGATATCATAAAATAATATTTTCATTAAAAATTTATTACAACATTTATTTTTCCTCTTGGGTTTCTTAAGGGTATTTAAATGAAAATTGAAACTCTTTTAGAGGACATTTTCTTTATAACTAGATATTATATATTTCAATTATCCTTTATAAAATGATTCATTATTACCATGTTTATTTAAATAGGAAAACCATATTTAACATATTCATAATTTTTCAAATAGTATATATGAATCAATTTTCATATTTAGTAATAGTAATTTTTTCAGATTTTTTGATAATGTTTAGGCACATTGGGATATATATGAATAAAATATGGATCACAGTACTGAAAAAAAACCTCCTTATACGAAGGGTGTGGAGGATCTTTTAGATTTTGAAATTTCCAAACAATCTATTAATGATACAATCATATTTCCATGTCATAAATGTAAATTTAGAAGATGGTTGAAGAGATATAATATTTATGAACACTTGATATTTAAGAAATTCCCTTATCAATATTTATTTATGATTTTAAATATATGATAAAATGTTTTATAAAGGTTGAGAATTGATGTAAATCCACATAATGAGTTTCCAACTTCATCAAAAATGGAAAATGAAATGAAAAAACCTTATAAATGATGTGTTTATCATTACACAACACCGACATCAACATCAAGACATATCCGAACAACCAGTTGGGGGTGATACAAATAGAAACATGACGAGTGACGTTTTTGATATTTTTGGACAACTAGATAAATATTGTAAAATATCTTTGGATACTCTACTTGATTATCTGAAGTCTAATGTAAGTGAAAAAATCACTAAAGGAGATTTGGGTTTCATGGATTACTTTTTGATGTAAATCAAGATTTTTATAGATGATATTTGAATCATTCAAAACATTTTTTTCTACTAAAGTTTTTCCATATCAAATGAAAATGTGGAATTACAAAAAGTAAATGTCAAAGCTATTGGAATTCTTGTGTGATGCAGTTCTTGAAGCGAAACACCCTGAGTGTTGGTGACATAGAACTACCTGATCTAAATATTTTATCATCGAAAGAAAAAAAATCACATATTATGTGAAATATGTCATGGATGAAAGGTGGAGTGTAGTTTTTAATGTACAAAAATGAGAAATGTATGATATGGGTGATGAGGTGTAAGATTTGACCTATGACATTGAATCCTATCAATAGAAATAAAAGTACATATTTTTCCATGATGATATTGAAAATATTATTCTTAAAAAGGTGAATGATGAAGATGAACTAATGATGGAGTAAGATACTGACATGTTTAAAGGATAAGATTATTATATGTGCAGTTATCAATTCATTTATTGAAAAGATATTTTATTTTTATAATAATTCATTATCATTGTTATATATAAAATATTTCTTAATACTATGGATATGTTATCATTAATATTTTTTTATTCATGCATTTTTTGAATTATATGTTCTGAAATTAATTTTATTTGATTAAAATATGGAATTATAAAAAGGATTCACTATACTGTTGTCTACAGAATCTCATTTGATATTACATCGATCAAACCAATATATGATGATCAATCTATCTCCCTCCCTATAGTTTCTACGACACCATCTACATTCCCCCTTGCAATATTTCGCACACACTCTATCAGTGTATCATCAGCAGCTCAGTCGACGCCTTCCCATAAACATCCTTAGATGCGAGGGAGTAGGGTGCCACCCCTAATTCTTCACATGTATATTGGAGGGTTTCTATTATAGTTAAAGAAATAATATTAACAAATTTATTGGGTTTTTTATACCACTAACTGTTTCCAGAAAATATTAAAATAGTTCTAATAGAGAGAAAAATATTAAAAATTCATATATATGGAATTTGACCGATTTAAAGATTTTTTCCCATTTGATTTATATGGGTCCCTATGAATGCTTCCATGGGATTACATGGACATATTCAAGGACAACTTGTGGAAGATCTGGTTACCCTTCCCATTATGTATGATGATTGGAGGCATATGTCTTCATGTTGGGAAAAATGTTTTTTATTTTCATGTTTAGTAAATTTTCAATTATAATATTTTAAAAATGATTCTCTATATACAATGTTTTGCACATTAACATTTTTGATATACAAGCATGAAAGTGGACATTGGAAATTAGGGAAAGAAATGGAATTATTTTAAATGGAGTTTATGGCATGAATACAATGATACATCATTGAGAATCCAAATAATATATGGTAGGGTACCCCATAGGGTTTTTATAGACTATTGGTATGTTTTTATTGATTTTTATCATGAGGAGAATAACATTGTATTTAAATATATATTATTTAATTATTTTAAATTTACATTTAAATTTGTATTGGAGTAGGAGGATACATTCAATACATTACTATTAAATTATTTTTTATTTATATTATGTTTTTTCAATGAGGAATTCATCATGTCGGGCTAAAACAATTACCCTCCACAATGTGAGGTCAAATAGTTTTTCTTAAATCCGATTGACTATAGTAATCTTCTAATTAGATTAAATATTTTTAAGAAAATATTATCTATTTAATATATTAAATTACTGATTTAATTTTGTTTAATACAATCATAATTTTTATGATACCTATCATCCTGAATGAAAGTGTTGTTGTATGTTCATAAAAAATATGATGAGAGTTTTGTTAATGAGACTGCTAATGAAGTTGGGGTACAAATTCATTTGTAATTTTAATAATGTATTATCATTTATCACTAGGTAATTATATATTTCTTATAATTCGAATTATATTATATATATCTTCAAAAACTAATGAACTATGTGATTCCAACCCCAAACTGTCCTACTCAGTCTCTAGGGATGATCCTGTTGGTAATGTCCTATAGAAGGAGCATCCTAATCAAGTGTGCGGGATATGATTGGGACTATTACTGACTGGGGTATTTGGAATGCCACCAATAATTACTATAGCATCTACTCCTGGTTTTAGTCAATACAAATCTCAAAATGCTCAAGGAGAGTTTGTTTCTATGATAATCAAAATTCATGAATAGGTGGCTATGATATCCTCATTTTAGAAAATGTTGATTATTAAGTATTAAAAGACAACCAGATCTACCCCTAGTGTCATTGCATAGATGACTGGTGGTGAGGAGGTAAATCACATGATTTAAAAATCATTTAGTTCAAAAATATTTACTGGTTATATTTTTACATATAAATATAAATTATTAGATAATTGTCAATATAAATTTCTTACAGGTCCCGGTAGTAGGAATTAGAGACATAGATAGAGAGGGTGAAGAAGAATGATCAACCTCGGATAGTGATTATTGTTTTTTAATTGTTTGATATAAATATAGAAAGTGAGTGATTGGTAATGCCGAATTTGTGGCATAGAGTATTCCCCTATCATTTTCATGACATTTTATTTTCATTATTTTCTATGTCTGAAGAGTTTTAATACCATTTAGGTCTATAGAGGTAGTCATCCATTCTTATAAATATATGATTGAATATTATTACTATAACTATGTAACAATTGTCTTTATTCTATTTAGTGAAAAAAATATTATAATTTATTTTAACATCATAAAACATACTATTCATAATCTAGTATAGTAATAACTATGTTGCATTTCATTCTTATTGGAAACCCACAAGGTATAGTAAAGTCATTATAGTTATAGATTTTCTCCCCATTTTTAAATTATCCTCTATGATTTTTTAATTAAAGCCTATAAATGTGCATGTTTGTTATTTACATTTATATTCTTTATAGACTGTAGTACTGAAACCTCTTTTATAATTTATGTTCCATTATCTTCTTATACAACATCAACACATTTTTTGACACCATTCACATTAAATCATCATTCATGATGCATCTTTTTATCACTAATCTTCACACAAATAGGATCACATCCTCCTAGAATTATTTCTTTTTTTCAATTATCTCTATATCTATTAGTAAATATTCACTAGACTACATCCCCATGAGGCTCTCTCCTCTGATCCACATGGTTTCTGTGTGGTTTAGAAAACATTCGAGTATAACCATAATGTGGTATTTTTCCTTTTCTATTCATTTTAATGGGGAGGATTACACCCTGAGCCTCCACATACAACCCTATCAACCAAAAAAACACACAAGGGCCTATCACTTTCTTCTATGCACCAATTTTGTGGTTTCAAGTTGGGTTTTTAGTGATTATTCAACAGGTTCATGAAGAATGAACTGCTCTTACCCTTCTATTGGTTTTATATCTTCCTCTAAATTTTCAACTAAACTATGTGGACAAGTTTAGACTATTTTCTATGTTATTATTACAATGATATGGTTATTCTAGAGTATTGTAGTTGTAAACCATCCTATATGTTATTTTCTAGTATCTTTATTTGAATGGATCATAGTTCCACCATTTTAGGTAGGTGTTTCTAATTAATATTATTTTATTTAATTGATTACTAAATCTAGATTTTCTATAGAGAGCTTGGGTTGATGTGAAGATTAATATGGTAGATTGTTTTTTCTAGGAGGCTTATCCTTGGATGATTGTAATTTCTCGTATTAAAAGTTGGTAAATAGAATAGAAAAATAGATTTTCTTTTTGTTTTAAATGGGGTTTTATGAATTATACATGTTTTTTGAAATTCTAATGGTTTTTATGATTGGAAAAAAAATTTATTCATTAGGTATTAATCCAAATATGTATTTAATATAAGGTTTACCTTTTTGCGTGTTTCATTATTTTAGAGGCATGGTGTGGTTTTATAATGTGAAATTTAGTTTCCCTTTAAATATGTTGTTTTGATATGATTTGATGCATGCAGACCTTGGTAAATATGTTCTCAGTATATTCTTTTTCAAGTAACTGGGGGTACAGAATCTTGAGCTAGTTTTTATTGGTAATTAATAATTTAGTGGGGATTTAAACCACCACTATATATACTACATTTATAGTGATGGTTTAAACTGAAACTGAAACTAAAAAGTTATTATATTATTTTGTTAAAACCACCCAAAAAATATGATGAACATTTATTTAGAAGGGTTTTATTGGTTTTAGCTGCAGTTTCCATGAAAAAAATGAATTTATTTAGCAGCTATTAAAACCACGGTTAAATCCTTACCATATTTTCACACTTAATACCACAGCTAAAACCTTAAAAAATACTAGTAAATATGATTTCTATATGACATAAAAAATTATACTAAATGTTAGAATCCTCTTCGTCTTGTATGTCGAAACAATTTTAGAGTTAGCATTATGAAATAACCAATGAACCATATTGTGGAGGATTAAAACACTTCTTTTGTCTGATTTAATTGTTCTATATTTTCAATCTATAGGTTCGTTTATCTATCAATGTTCCATATAAATAGAATTATAACACCCCATGGAGAATCACATGGGTGTATGAAAACATTATGTAGATTTTCATATAACTGCATATTAATTTACTTTAACTCAATAGTATAAATATTGTATGGAGTCTCTCATGTAGAAAGACTTCCAAGAATAAGTTGAATTGATAACTCAACATCTTTTTTAGGGGGAAGACCAACCAATTATTTTTCGAACACATCATTTTAGTCACAAATAATGGGAATGTGATCAAGAATGATCATCACATTTTCATAAATCATTTGACCATGATATTATTTCACGTAATGAAATAATATACAAAATTGAGAAGATGATAGTAATGGAGATTCATTATCATCCTAACAATTGTAATGAAATAGAAGGTGCCTCGGAATGTGAAGAGTGATCTCCCATTCCTGAATGATGATGTTGGATTTGTATAGTGAGAAACAGTATATACAGAATATAGTATTAAACTACACAAAATAATGTAAGTTGGTATTTTCATAGAGATTCATTAATCAAATATTAACTGGGTAGGGGTGCTATTATTTATACACAAAAAATTCCTAACTAACTTTTCTCACAAATTTCCCAACCATCATACTTTTGTTTTGTTATTTAATCATTCTACTATACCAAAAGGATATGTATGTATTAATATAACCAAAATCAAAGAAATCATTTTATATCATTGAATTAATAACCAGCCTATATATCAGCACATTATATTCAACTTCATTCTTAGTAGTAGTAGTAGAATATTCCCTTCATTAATTCCATGGAAGTTGTTATTACTATTGATATCATCTAATTACCCCTTTCATAAGGAATTGGCTCGCATAATACCAATGTAATTTTTGTTGATATAATGAACTATATGCAGATTTGTAGTCCATGTCTTCCATTCTGAATCCACATTAATGGGATTTTTTAGATCCTGTTTTAAAAAATTTGCATGATGACCCGTTCATCCATATTTGATGTATCTACGAGTACATATTAGGCTATTTAGATTATATTTATTCCAACAATATTGATATGTGGTATGTTGGGTTTTTATTCAATTATTTTATTTATCACTTGATCCTCCCATATTAGGCATCATTTTACACATTTTATATTTGATCCCACAAGAAAACTATGAGTCTTCGGTCTCTATTCTGTCCTTATAAAAATAACATAAAATATCATTATAGTTGTCAACGTCTCTAATACCCAAATATTTTTAATTCCATGAATTTAGGCTGGTAAATAATTTATTCCCCTTAATTTTATGTTTCATAATAATGTTAGAGGAATATCATTCAATCATTGTAATGTTTTCATATATTCCATGAGAGACTCTTATTCCTTTTTATTTAGTATGTTGAACTCCCATTCCATCTTAATAAGGGTATTTTTTGTAAAATATTTATTTAAAAATATTTTCTTAAGCCTTTCCCATTCCATAGAATCAATTTCCAGCTTAGACTTCACTTCCATGATCTATTTCTAGAACTAAAACATCACCATAGAAATGATATTCATCCAAAACAACATTCACTCCCTGAGAGTTTAAGGGTAGGTAATATATTCTCAATGGAGATAATTCATTCTTCCTAAATATGTGGTTCAAAATATCCACTGAGGATAAGAGGATTTTTTATAGAAAATTTATTTGACCAAAAAATTCTCTTTATTTGGAAAATTATGTCATTTCACACAGTTCATGTTATAATTCATAACTTGAGCCAATTTTTCTAGCTATGCCCTGAAGTTTTAAACTCATGTTCTCATCAGTTTTGGAATTTCATTACTGTAATCAACACATTTCCTATAACAGTACTTATTTTCTAGATTTATGTTATTTTTTAATAGCATATATGATAAACATATATTACAATTAAGGGATTTTTAATATTATCTAATAGAATATAAAATGGGAAACTTCAAACATTTAAAGATAAATAATTAAATAAAATTCATATCCCAGCTAATGATTCCTTATCTTTAAATATAGGTTTTTCATTTTGATAGAATATCACTATTAATATTAACAATGTTTTCTTTTCTTAATAAATAAAATATACAATTCACTAATAACATCTATAATGAGACTACAACATTTTACGTATATTACTAGACATTTTAAAAAATAATACAATAAACACATACTCAGGATCGTAGATCCTAGTGTATTTGGAAGATTACATACAAAATTAGTTAACGTTAAACCATAATATAACATATTTTCCATAATTATATCCTAAATCAATTTGAGATTGTATAACTACATTGGTATATCAATAGAAAATTCACAAACAAAAGGGATGAGCAAAAAATCCATATAAGGGAATATGCAAAGATAATAAGACTAGAATATAATAAAAAGTGATGAAATGATAAAATACTATACAAGGGACATGAATAAACATGTATATGTATATCATACAAAATAGAGAATGTTTTGAGATTAGATTTATCGGAATTTAGGAAAAACTAAAAACATAACATAAACATGTTTCAAGGATAACATCCAAGAGTCTTTTTCATTGTGGGAAAAGCCCAATGATGGAATAGTATTACTCACTCATCCCATAATTGGCATCTCATGACACAAAATCATTCCCAATGAATCATATCTTTATATAGGCTCTCCAAACATTACATGATCTTGCATATGCATGCTGTATTAATAATCAAGTATACGGAATAAATATAAGGGTTTCCCATGGAACAAAATGGAAAAATAATCTTGTAATATGAAAAAATCCAAAAGAATATCGTAATGAATACCATGAATGAATTGATTGAAATCATACATGATCACTAATAAGGTAAAACAACCATATTTCATGATAAATTATTCCAAACATGTGGGAAGACATACAAAAAGTGTATTTACAAATATTTATAAATGTTCCACATTTGTACATATTAAGGGAAAGTATTAAAGATAATTTAAAGGGTAAAATGGAAAAATTGTTTTTTTGAAACAAGAAATGCACTAAAATATTTTATCATGATGAATTTTTTTTATTAGAAATATAATATTGTATTGAAACCAACTATATTTTTTACTAAAATATAGGTAATAAATTGGGATGATCCCCATAATTAGGATATATCATCTGGAGGATTATACAAGGGAATCCTCTTAAACATCTATTTTCCTCTACAATAAGGATTAATTCATATATATGAATATTTTTGTATAATATAAACAACGATTTTGTAGATAATAAAAGATAAATTAAAAATTATATTGTTTATATGGAGAGAATGTTTAACCCAAAGGAAGATATCACGGCTTGGATAGATCTCGTACCATGTCTCTGAAACTTTTCTACACAGGCACGAAAAGATATTGATAATCATATTAGATTAATTAATAATATAATTAAAATCCGATAAAAAATATATTAGATTTATTATAATATATCGATATTAATTTATTCCTTTTATTTTAATTTATAGTGTTTAATTTCATCATTCTAAGAGTGTTCGTCTCAGGGTTTCATGGTTGGTTCGCTTGTGCATAATTATAGAAGTTCATTTCAAATGGAAATAATTTTCTATAAGTAAAAATATATTATATTAATTAACTTAAAACAATTAATATTTTCTAATATATAATTTTTGTTTTTTGACATCAGAAATATTAAGTTTATTAAATAATAATGAAATTTTTTTAGAATATTTTGTTGGATTTTATATTTTCATGAATAGTATGTAATTATTATTTAATTATATTTATATATTAATATTTTAAATTAAAATAATTTATAATATATTTATTTTTATTTATTTATTTATAATGTAATATGAATTACCATAATAATGATTTTATGACTATCCGTGAAAACAGTAATGGAATTCAAAAAATCTTCATCCATGATGTTGGAAAGTAGGCATATCATGGATCATGTTTTCATTTTGAAGATAAAAGGGGAAGAAAAGATATTTGATGATGGATATTCTATAAAAAAGTAGTACTTTGTTATACTATAGTTATCATTTCACATTTTATAGGGTATGTGAGGAGAGGATATATAAAGTAACAAAAATTGAAAGATGGGGGATTTGAACCCTTCAATATCACCTCATGGAGAACATCCTTAAGCAACAATGAATTTGACTATTGGGGATACTAGAAAAACCAACTCATGTGAAACATGCTTGATAGAGGAATTGGGAATAAAATAAACAAAATTGGATTCTTATATTGTATAATTATATGAGTTAGAGAGTGGTGGAATTAGTAATGAGAGGTAAGGGGTGTTTTTTATTATTATATTCATTAGTTTTTAATTTTTTTCCCAAGATAATAAATAATGTCAATTATTATTACTAAATATAGAAAATAGTTCTCGATTGTTCTTTATAGTTTTTTCAAAACTCATCCATATATCATCATGGATTCTATAACCCTATCATTCGTTAAATACTGTATATTATCAAATTTCACAATTAACCAAAATTCATCCATTCTAGAAAAATTAAACAAAATCACCCCAAAAATATTTCAATGTTTTTATTTTAAAAATGGAATCAATTTTATCAATGAAAAATTTTATAAATTACAAAAAATTCCAAATTAAAGTCATCATTTATTAAGAAATTATATATTTTAATATTATATCTAATTTGTTAAAAAAATTAAAAATTTATTTATATATCATGAAAATATATTCTAATTATAATAAAATGAAAAATTAATTTATGAAGATATTTATGAAAATAAATTTTTTATATGATTATATTTATTATAAAGTTGTGAAAAAATACTTTAGTTTAAAAAATACCAATAATAATTCTATCATTTGTAAAACAATTATTTTCTTATTCAATGATTCAAAAATAAATTATTTCAATTTATATGATATATTACTTTTTATACATTCATAGGTGAGTTTAACATTATAGTGGAATGATTACTATTCCCAATTTTCCAATTACTACCTCAATGTTCATGCAACTATTCCGATAATCAAATTTCTAACAGTCGTAAGGTTTTTTTACATTCTATAAAAGCATATTATTCTATTCAAAATTCACATATATTTTATCCCAATGTTATATATATATATATTAATCTTTTAAATGAATATTTTATTAGTAAATTATGATTTATTTCTAAATCTTTGTTTTTGAGGGCAGTCATTTCAGTGCATAGAGTATATCCAAATTTTTATATTCTTATTATCTTATATCCTATTTCATTATCCTGCATTAATATTTTGATTTCACAATATATTATTTTATAATTAATGTTTCATTCATCATTTATGATGATAATTCCTTTATTAATTTTTCTATGTGATGTGTGTTCTTTAAAGTGTATGAAATAATTATAAAAATGAATATTTCATTTATAAATTTGTTGGTCATTATATATTATATTGTATCATTATATGGGTTATTTTAAGGGTGATTATAAGGGTTAATAAATTGTATTTTACCAATATTCTTATAAAGTTATTATTCAAATTCTATGAGTTTTAATTATTATAATGAGAAAATTTAGGTTTCATATTGGTAATTAATATTGAATCATATTACTCTAGTAACATTTTATTTTAATGAATTCTACAATTACCCAATGTTTATAAATAATTGTTAGTAGGTTATACGTCCCTTATTTTATGCACTTTTTGATGTTCTCGTACCTTTATAATCTTTATATAACCATTAATTATTTGTTATTGATAACTCCAATGTTTACCCTTACTATGTGTTTAAGATCACCCATTTTATGTTTCCATTACCAAAGTCCTTAATGAAATGTATTGCACTTGATATTTCTAGAATTTTAATATTCTCTAATGATTTTTTTGGATTTGTTTGATATACTCTAATAAATAATAAGTTATTAATAAAATTGTAAAAATTACATTTACATATGAAATAAATTAGAATAATTACTCAAATTGGGTTTTTTAAATTAAATAAAAATAATTACAAAACATGTATTTTGGATATTTTTGGTTCATTATTGATTTTAAAGATATATAAATAAACATGGCTTAATTTTGGTTGCATCAGTTTGTATCATATGTTGTATATAAACATTTAATTCATAGTAAGGGATTTTGTTGCATAGGTCCAAGGTTTTATTGTTGTTATGAAATCAACAGTTTAAATACTTTTATTGGAATAAATTTTATAATTTGATTATATATAATATTATTTGGATACTGTATTGTATAAATAACGATATGGTTGATCATAATATTAATTTAATATATACCCTTTTTATATTAATAGATGTTAAGGTGACAAAATATGTTTTTTTGGAATTATTTAAATAATTTTAATATATTATAATGGTATACATCACCAATATAATAATCATTAATTTTATTGGTAATATTATTTAAGAATCATGTTATTGGGTTAATATGTTTCAAATTAAACATAACTTTTACTGTAAATATGTAATTCCATTTGGATGTGATTATGTTTATTTTGGATAACATGTATTATATTTTTCTATATTCTCAGGTTAATGTTAATGAGAGATTAATATCCTGAATGGAAATTTAAGTCAAAGTGGTGAATACTAGTTGAGGAATATTTTTTGAGTGAAATTTTATAATAATAATAATTTTTTTTATTTTTAGGTCGTTTTTTAGTATTATTTAAAAATTATCTATATATTTTGAATAAAATATGATTATGGTATATGCATTATTTTGTTTATGACTATGTTAGTGATTAATATTTTTTAGGAAGAATTTATGTTCATATTTGAATAATACGAGATCTAATATTTGTAATTTACAGATTTTATATTATTCATGGTATATATTGATTAGTTTTAAGGTATGTAATTTATTGAATTATTTCATTAATAATTTGGGTAAAATGTTGTAGTTTTACTTATTGACGTATTATTTCTTTATTTGAGTGATTGATCTTGTTTTGCATTATTATAAAAGGTGATAACCATTATGGTTTTATTAAATTGATATAAATAGAAAGAATAATATTTTAACCATTTTGAATATCATAATGTAAAATTACATTTTACCCAAATTTTGGTATTATATATTCTTCAAAAATATTCTTTATATGGAATGTGATAAGAAAATTTGATATAAACTTATCAAAATAGCAAACCTAGTGTTGATATTATGTCTATTAAAATAGAACGAAATAATGAATTACTATTTTCTCAAATTCAATATATCGATGCTGAATGAAGTCTTGAATAAAAGGAAGGAAAATATATCAAGTATTATCACTCTTCTATCAAAATTAAATTTTGTAAACTCAAATACGTGTATAGTTTTAGAAATATTTAATTATCATTGAAATTATTTAATTAATAATGATATTATTTATATTTATAAAACATACACTTCTGAGTATTTCTTGGAAATGATAGTTTTATATTGCAAAGAATGAATAAAAATTAAACAGTTGAAATTGTTTAAAAGGGTTAAATGTAACACACTATAACAATATTAAGTTTTACATTCAGAAAAAATATTATTAAATAACATGTGATATATGAAATACTATTCCAAACTAAATAATAATATATTGAATTAAAATTAAAATATTAATAGAAAATGAATACAAAATGATAAAACATATAAATTATCAGTAATTAGTAAATATTACGATATAAGGATAAGAATATTTAATGATTTAAATTATCATTTTTTCAATAAAAGTGGGGTTTATTAATATTATGTAAAAACATTTAAATGATAATAGTTTTAATTATAGAATAAAGAATTTATGAAATTAAATTCATTTTTTTCATCATATCTGTATTAAAATAGGTTGTTTTTTGGTTTTGTATAAAAATATTTTTTTGGATAATTATTAAGAATATAATTTTAATAAAAAATTACAATTTGATGGAATATTTATGATAGATGATTAGAACCCATTACTGTTTTTTGGAGTTGAATTTTTTGATAATAAATTATGAATAATGAATGTAAATGTGTTATAATTTTGATTATTTAATAGTTATTCTTAATTCCTAATATATGTTCCAATTATAATTTGATAATGTATATTATTTAAACAATGAATTAAGTGGAGTATATTTTATTATTAAAAGTTAGAATTTATTATTGATTTATATGATATATAATTTACAATATATTTTAAGCAGAGTTTGGAAATGAGGTAAAATAAAAAGAATTTATTATTATCATTTATATTAGTATTTTTATTCTATATTAATGAGAGTTAATTAATATATGGAAAATAATATAATTGGATGTTGGATACATGTACATGAAATTATAATGTGGGGAAAAAGGTAAAAAGTAATTTATAAATTAGTGATAAGAGTTTATAATGGACTTGGACCTCCTACAAAGTAAGGAACATGTATGGTGAGTGGCCATAAAGCCCACATGATGTACATTGGTGGTCAAAAAAAGAAAGAATATATTCTCTCCCCATATGGAAGTGTGAATTGGTGTCTGGGTGCCGACCCTGGTGTCACCTCGGGTGTTTCTAAAAATAATGTATATTATTATGTGGTGATAAGTATATTAAAAAAAATGTGTGATTCTATAGAGTAATGAAATTATATGTCATTTTGAAATGTTTTCTAATGAAGATAGGTAATTATAATGGGGTTGATACATCCTATTCGAAAAATGGTTGTTATCATCATTAACCATGATTTTCAAATGAGGGAACTACATGGGTTAGATTACATCAATAAGAAACTGAGATAGTACCATGATACTGATTATGATATTTGTTATCAAATGTCTTCCTGATTAGCTAAAAATGGGCAAAGATCTATCATGAGTTCATTTATGAGTGATATTTGTCAAAATAAAATGACTATGATATTTTCATAAACATATTGTTTGTATACTATTCAATCCCCCAATTTTTCTGAGAAGACATGAATTGAATTATTGAAATAAAAATTAAGGATAAATAACATGATAGATTGTAATAAATGTGTTTAATTTTTGACCACTATGATTTCACAAAACTGAGAAGAAAATTATTAGTTCCTTTATATTGGAGAAGGGTTGATTTGTATGTTATATTTTGAGGTATAAGTGTAAGTTGGCGGAACTTACGTAATAACCAAAATATTATAATAATGGTTCAACCTAGAATAAATTTCTTTTATGTTATATTGTATGATATTATACAAAAACAATAAATTGAGAAAAAAACACATTATTTCATTAATGGGTACAGTTATATATCCAAACAACTAATCCCTAGAATATTTTAATTACTACTACATGTTAAAAATATAAAATATAATAAAAATAATAATAATATTAGGATCATTACAATAACTTACAATTATCACTCCATGTACAATAATATTAAAAAGATAAATATGTTATAAAAGTAATTAATATTTAGGGAAATGAAAAAACATAACTTTATGAGGAAGTGTAGATAACGACGTATGAAGGACCGAATTGGTATATATATGTGGTAATGTGAAAAAGGATATTGTATCTTAATTGTTGGAAATAATATCCTAATCATTGGGAGTAGTACCCTGGCTATTGGGAAAGTAAACTGATAACAAATTAATAAAATCTATAATAATTATATTTAACATGATTCATTTAGGAAAATATGAACATTTTAGTGACATAAAATTAATATCAATATTTAAAACTCAACGAAACAATTAACACATTTTTAATAGAGTATATTTTAATATATTTATTAAAAATAATAATAATTCTATTTTTATTAATAATTCCCTTTTTGAGAAAATTATCTAGAACCAATGAATTTAATATTTTGGATCCGAACAATGAAATTGTGTAATGATTTTTGTTTAAAATTTTATAAAATTTATAAATTTTTAGGAGAATAGTAAAAATAAATTATTCTAGTAATGTGTATGTTTTTAAGGAAATAATAAATGACACAATATGGTTCAAATAAATTCTAGTTTTTTCATAAAAACTAAAAACATGATTAATAAATCAATTATCCCATTAAATATAGTCTTCAAAAATCAAAACTACTTTACAATGTCTAAAACACAAAATTGTATCTTAGAATAAACATATTGTAATTTTTACAATTTACACTTGATTAAACTAAAAAATTAGAACTATAATGTGTTTTAATGGATGTATGTTTTTTAGGGAAATTAATTTCATAATTGAAAATTTTACACAATTAAATGGTATAACATGGAAATTATATTTTAATAAATATATTATTCCAAAAAACACCCATATCCTCAACTATAAATACCCCTCCCTCCCAATTTGTAAAAATACTCCACCCATACATACTAATTCCAATTATCAACCAAATACCCATATTATTCCCCTTATAATCCTGAAAAATGTTCTATATTAGACAAAATAAATTCATTATCATATTTGAAGGTCTTATAAAAGGAAACACACAACGATGGGGGTTTTTTAGTAGACTAATAGGAAATTTTCCATGTCTCATCATATTTTTATATAATCCTATCATACCCAAGTCAATATAGTTTAATATCATAAAATGTTAAAAAAAATTAATGTTGATTATAATACTTAATTATTATATTTCTGATATATTTATATGTCTTATCCTCTTCCTCTACTTTTGAAAATGTAATGTCAATGGTAGGTTAACAATCTAAGATATATTTTCCAACTATCTGTTTATCACAATATACATATATTTATTATTATAATTTTATATTATATATCAATATGTAAATATATTTTTTATTCATTATTTAACTCTATATATATAAATGACATTGAACCAAAAAAAAAATTGATATTGGGCAGTATAATTTAATAAAAACATGTCTTCAAAACAATATACATTTTACGATGTCTAAAATAAAATCAAATATAAATAAATTTCAGTTGATTAAATTGAAATAAATGAATATAAATCAATTATTTTTCAAATATATAATAATAACATGTTCATTATATCAGAGGTTGATAGTGATGAAATAAATCATTATATATGTATATATGAATCTACAACCAAACTACATCTCTTATTTGTTGTCATATATTAATAATTATTTTGATAATATATATAACAATAATGACCTTAATATTTATTTTCATTATTCCTCCCCTATTATTTCAAATTATATTCATATTTATACCTTGATTAAGATATTTCTAAGGAAATATTATTGATTGTTTATAGATTTATTTTATAAAAAATTTTATTGAATCTTTTATGCAAAATATCTTCTTTAATCATGAATGATGATGATATATTTGAAAAAATGAATTAAAACATTTATTTCAGTGACCCAAATATTATTTTGGTATTTATTATTTACAAAAATTATTGAAACCCATATCATTTAATGTGTTTATTTTTTTGAAAACCACTATTATGCATTCCCTTTCAATGTTGCAATGATTATTATGAACAATTTATGAAAAGAATGGTGGTAATGATATTATATAACCATTTAATTCATTGTTTAATATTATATTTCTAATTAAATTATTTGTATTTTGTGTTAAAATAATTTAGACTTTATACACAATTATGCTATTAATATTCATGCACATATGAAATGAATTAACATGATTATAGTATTATACAAAAGAATGACTTATTATTTACCACTATGTTATTATGTTTTTTTATTCATATGACAATATACATGAATTTTTAAAATGATTCCATCATTCATATAATGATAATACCATGTTTATGATATGATGATGTTGATTAATCTTACCCACATACAACAAATTAATGGTTATTTTACCTTCTATGTTATTCATTCCCTTATTGGGATTCTAGATAAACCATTTATTTAATGTATATATATAAGTGAATAAATTTACTAATAATAACATTATATCATTTTAGGGGATAATTAATAAGGGTCAAACACATATTTTTATATTATTATTTATATAATATGTATGAACCTAATTTTCCCAACATTATTAACCTTTCAGTTATTGAATTCAATATTATTGTTATATTTAATAATAAAATGATGTAATAGTGACATATGAAAAATATTATTTTCTATAGTTGGTATCATAGAATGATTTCATTAATATGTGAATTAGTACAACAAAAAAGTAGTGGAAACCCAAGGGATATGTTTAAGATTTAATGGAAAAAATCATGATGTTTTAGTGAACTATAATAGACCACTTTTTTCAAGGAAATACATTAATGATTCTATATTTGGATAGGTTCAGTAATAGATATATGAAAATTTAATAACCCAAAAACGATTGATATTTTATTAACTCTTTCCACTCATGGTGAAAGAAGAAAATTCCTTTATTAACACTGGATTTGATAGTCAAAGATGATATTCTTCAATTGATCAAAATATATTTTTAAAATTAATGAATGATTTAATAATAAACTAATTTTTCATATGATCCTATTCATTTACCATGTATTTTATAAATTTTTGGAAGAAAAAATGTTGCAGAATAGATGCACACCTTGTTATTATTATAAATTATTTTTGAATTTCACCAAACACATTCCATGAATCGTAACATGTGGTATACTACGTTAACGAAATGAGAATATTTCATACCATGTGATCATGTCATACGATATTTTATAATTAATTAGGATAAATACTGACTTGAGGTGATTTATTTTTCATTATAACCCATTAAAAATAATCAATCAATTTATAAGTGAATTACATGTCATGTAATTTTTTGGGAATTAATTTTAAATGTTCTATATAGTTCATTTGGTTTTGAATCCATCATGATGATTTCATCTTCTCAACCCTAGGTCAAATCATAATTGATTTAAAGAGATATTTTATCATTGAATGTCTTGGATTCGTTCATGATTTCCAGAAATCATTTATAATCTGGTTATTGTTTTGACTCTCAATTTCCCTATAAAGAGAGATAATTTTTCCTCTATATTCGATTGGTATATATATATTGTTTTATGTATAATAATTTATTTGAACTCATTTATATTTATTGAATACAAAATGTTATTTTGTGGTTTTGATAGATTAACATAAATTTTTTGGTGTTTCAGTGGGCGGTACGTCTATCAAAAACCTTGACATAGGTGGTATAATTATCAATTACTATAGTCTTGATTATAAATTCATGTATGGAATTGTAAAATTTCAATTTCTAGATTTGGAAATTAAATGTTGAGTTTAATTAATTTAGTTGATAATTAATTAAATGTATTTTGGAATTGATGGATTAATGTGATAATGGAATTGATTTATTATTGAGTTATGAATTTTATAGAATCTCATGAGGGTTCATGATTCAATTAAATTTTGATAATTAAATTCACTAAATTGTACGATCAATGGGATTTTCAAACTAGTATATGTCTTTAGGAAGTTATAATGAGATGAAATTATTGACTATAATTTATTATTAAATGATTAATTAAATCGATAATGTGGTAGATAAATGAATTCATGAAATTTTGCAGTTAATGTGTTATTATAATGGTTTACAACCATGGAGTGTATCAATATGACTGATATTTGTTGTGGAATTGGTATTTCTACTCCAAATACCACTAGGTTACCATTTTACTACTCTTTCCCACAATATATTTATGTATATATGTGATCATTGAGTTGTGGGATAGGGAATTGTGCTTTAAATGACCACTATGTTCCATCCTACCACTATTGGGACACATTTATTTAATAAAATAATATTAAATAATTAATTAATGGAAACACATTATGAAATGAGATCTGACATCCCATCATGGATGGTTCAGAATCATTCATTGGCCGAATAATGTATTATTTTTGGGTGTCATCATGAACATGGGAATTTATGATTTGAAATAATGTAGGATTTATATGTAAAAATAGTTTACATTATTTATTTTTCTATATTATATATTAAACATCATTCATTATTATATATTGGATATTTTATTTGACCTCCCTAGTGTTATACTACTAATTTCCACTCACACCCTACTTAAGATACCTTATTTCTACCCAAACAGACATCATCATTGCAGAACATGATTTAGGAATGATTTATATGATAGATGGATGAATTCTAATAGAGTGTGGATGACAGAACCATACATGATGTCTGGACCCGCAAAGGATTTTTTAGCATCATTATTTTGTTGTCAAATTTTTCACTTGAATCATAGTCAGCATGACAAGTCTATGACATTTCATTTATATTTTATCTCATGTTTTGTTTTATCATGGGATACTAGTCTGTATTGATCATGGTAAAATTATAATAATAATTTATCACCAGTTAGATATTTTTTAGTTATTTATACTATTGATATTATATGATAAATAGGTTCTAGTCTCCAAAAAAATTATATTGGACCATTTTTTATTTAGTGGCCAATTTCATATGGGGACGGACACCTAAGGAAATGTTACCATCCTACTTGGGGTACCGGTATGTTCCAATTAGATCAAGATATTACATATTGGCACCAAAAGTTATTTTTTATTTTGTCTTGTTATTCATGAATGTTATAATGAAGGTTTTATGAGTCATGCCTTGGTTACAAGCTCATGCATGGGAGTAGCTAACCCATGTATGGGTGAAAAACAAATGTATCCATGGTGGAACTAATGTACTAATATTTTTACCTTATAGTCGTATATTATTTCACATTGGGTGATGCACTTGTTGAGTGATATTATTTTTTTATGATTTTTCTTTGTGGCCTAGTTAGGAACTAATTCATTGTATTCATAAATTATTTGATGAACTCATGTTGAACTACGACATGCATCATATTAGGAAATCACATAATAGAAGGATTTGTGTGAGTTATAAAAATGTAAATTATTTTATTTTCATATGTAATGTAAATGAAAATCCTATACCAAATTGAGGCCCATGCTAACAAGAGATTCAAATTTTCTTTTTATACATTTGGTGGGAAATTGATTCATTCATGGGAAATCCACATTTGTTCAATATAGTTTTAAAATGCAGAGTGAAAGGAATTTTAGGAGATCTTCTTGGAGAACTTTTAGCCTAAGACACTCAGGAAGAAGATAAATTATGTGACCATGAGGATGACACAAGTGAGTATATCCACAGACTATGTATGAAACATCACTTATTTTCATCACATTGTTCTAGTGTTGGAAATCCATGAGGCTACAATGGAAAAGTGGTTTCCAGATGGGCTTAACTGTGAGAAGAGTCCCATGATAATATCATTTTTCTGAAGATTTTTTCTTACATGGTGAATGTGGATCTCAATTCAAAGGGGATCCTAAGGATGAATGCAATTTAATATAGGTTTATTTTACTTGTACAACCAGAAATTATTTAATTTGAGAGTACGAATTGTCACATTTTGAGTTTCAACTAGAAATATGAAAAACTGGGTAGACATGGAATGGTATAGGTGAATTGGAGTACTATTGGAATTTATTAGAATCAGTTTGATAGGTTGGGACATATTTTTACCAACTGTCCCTAAAACCTAATAGAGTGGCAAGAATGCATCAGTACAGGTCACCTAAAAAGGTATTGATAAAACACTCAACCTATGTATACTGATAGTGGTGTAAGATGATTATAGAGAATTAGGAGGGTAACTACTACCCAATTTCAGACTGGAAAATTGACTTCTACCTGCCAAGGTGGTCGAGGCCATGGATGTTTTAATATGAAGAATGTGTGCCAAAATCAATAGATTTGTGTATCCCATAGAATCGTATTGTAGCATAGGGAAGAAGAGAAAGGAATATTATTTCTATTCAACCTACACTAATGGACAAGGAGGATAGATTCACAACAATTATATGTACTATTCATATATAATCTACACTTTTAGGGAATTTTTTGATATAATATAATCTCAAAATTTTACAACATCAAGAATTTTGAATGGTTTATGTTTTGTTTTGGAGTTTGTTAGTGGGGTCAAAATGACCAACACATAGAGGGGAGTACGGTCGAGAGGAATTTGCATATTCCAGGGGTGTTCTCCTAAGGATGGTTTGTATTATTTTATATGGGATATTACATCCATTATAATTTAGTAAAAAATGATTTTTATTTAGAACATGTTGGTTGAGTACTAGATCCAAATAGAATGTTACTACAAGAGAGTGACCATTACTTCTCTTGAAGGTGTATGTTATTTTTCATCAAGAGGAGTGGGATATCAATGTAGGTTGGGAAAGGAAATATCATCAGTAACTATGGAATATAACTTCCCAACATTTGACCATAGTGTGGGATGATTGGTGTGTGATGCAGGATGTCTTTCCACTCGTAGGGGAATGGTTCTTGGACATTTTTTATATGGTCTTCTTAGGGTTACCACTTGAGAGTGATGTAGATTTTTGTATTGATCATATGGCTAAAGCATATAAAATTTATCTTCCTCTTTATAGAATGGAACCAATATAGATTTTAGAGAATAATAATCAATTGGGAGAGTTGATGTATAAGGGATTTAAATATATGATTATGTCGCCATGGGGTTCTCTAGTCATTTTTTTAAGAAGGTTGATTGAAACATACATTTTTGTGTTTATTACATATAATTGAACCCAATGAGATCGAGAAAACTATATCTTCATTGATGTATAAATTATATCTATGACCTATTGAAAGGATCTTATGTGTTCTACAATATATACATGAGATTAGGTTATAATTGGTAGAGAGTTAGATTATATGATATACCACATATATCTTTTTAATTTAGGTATGACCATTATGAGTTCATCATGATTCCTTTGGGGATTATTAATTCTCTTTCAATGTCATGTTCCTTGATGATAAAAATTTTCAATTTGTACATGGATCAGTTTGTGGTTGTTATCATGGATAAAATGTATGTGTTCTCTAGGACTCATGAAGATCATGCAAAAAATCATGACATATACCTCAATATAATGAGAGATAATTTTTTTATGATAAGATATATAACATTAAATTATGAATCAACAATGAAAATTTTATTTGAAGCATCATCTCTGTGGAATATCTGTTATTGGAACTATAGAATGTGAATGATATGTTTTCTTGTGAACAACCCAATAATGTATTTGAAATCTGTAGCTTTTTTAGATTAGTGTGAAATTATTAGATGTTCAACTAGGATATTTTTTATTTGAATGATCTTCCTTTAGGATTGACCAAAAATGTTATAATTATATAATAGTCATGGGTCCATGAGGATTCCTTCCAGATGTTGACGAAGCCATTGATTACCATAATGACCTTGATTCTACCCTATCCAAGGGAGGAGTATATTGTTTTTATGATGCATCTAGAATAGGAAATAGAACAATGGTCATGGTAGAGATATAGTTTTTGAATATGTTTTATGGTAGTAGTGTCCAAGTGAATAGAACTACCATACACACAATATCAAGCCAACTACCATAGAATATTCATTAAAGTGATGGTGGAATTATCTTTTCAGAGAAAATATTGTTGTGTATAATTATCCTTCAACCATAAGGTATATATTTTCATATTGGGTTTTAAATTTATAATAGTGTATATGAGATGATTACATGGAGACTTTTTATTTGAAGACGAATTATTAACTCAGGAAAGGAAATAGTTTTGTTGACCCACTTGTTGGAAAAATCATGATTAGGTTGTTTATTAGCATAGTTGTGAGTGGAGGTTGATACCCTTTTTGAATGTGACATATATTATGGTTTGATGTGGCCAGAATAATCTGAACATCATATCAATATCATTTGAGTCTACACATTTGAGACATATCAGAGAGATACAATATGAGGATCCAGAACTATTTACCATGAGGGAATTCCATGATATCGGGGAGTAACCCTCAAATTGGAAAACATTTGAGAATTAGATATTCTATGTTAATATTCTTGTAGTTTTTCCATTATCTATATTGGATGATCTGATGCATGATTTTCATGACTCAATGTTAGCGGTACGTCTGAGTATGACCAAAATTTACAATGACCTATGTCAATAATATTTGTGTTCAGGCTAGTAAATGGAGATTGGAAGGTTTATGACATGATGTGTCACTATTCTACAGGTTAAGGTTGAGCATCAAAAACCAGATTTTTTTCCTAAATTCATTTTCCACTCTGCAGTGGAAGGTGGTTGATGTTTCCATGAAATTCATTGTTGGAATCCTAAGGAATCCATGTATGAGTGGTGTTATTTTTTTTGAGGAAAAAATTAATAAATTATACCATTTCCTTACTTTAGTTTATAATTTCACAATAGATCATTTAGAATACATGTACATTCATTTGATAGTTCATCTACACGGGGTTCAATAGAGTATAGTCTCATAATGTGACTCATATTTTACATCTAACATCTTGAAATTCATAAAAAATGATCTCAGTATATAGGTATTATTGATTATTCTTTTCCTCCCATAGGAAGATTGAATTTCAAAACTTATTATAAATGTATTGGAGGTATGTTATGGTCATGTGTTCTCGACATTTGTGGGTCTTTGAGGAAGCATTTAAAGTTCACTGAGTTTACATATAACAACAGTTATTAGGAAACAATAAATATATAACTCTATGATTACCTCTATAGAAGGCCTTATAGATAACCTTTATGATGGATGGAGGACGGGGATTTAGAGTTGTTGGGACCATGTCACTTGTAGGATATATCAGATAAGGTTTAACTATATCAAAAACGTATTTATATGGCTTAGAGTTGGTAGAAGTTGTACGATGAATGAAATTTTCAAAATTTTGATTTTATATAGGGTGATTGTGTATTTTTTTGAATATCACTTTGGTTGTGATATTATAGGTTTCAGAGGTAGAGAAAAATTGGGCCTAGTTTTGTCAAACCTTTTGAAAATGTGTGGAGAATCAGTCTTGCGGCATACCAATTGACTCTTCTACAATGGTATAGATCTACATATGATGTCTTTCATGTTACATAGCATCAATGGTTTCACCCCATCCATTATCATGTGTTCTATGTTGATAATTCAGAGTTAAAGACTAAAGTATCATTTAGGATCATATAATTCCAATTATTGATCATAGTGAGAAATTGTTTTCGTGAATGACATCACTGATAGTTCTCGTATTATTGCAACATGGTTGGGTTCAGGTGGAAACTTTTGTGAGAGAAGTAGATATGTGGGTTCATTGGCATGATACAATCACCTTAGGTGTTTATGTATTCTTGTGATGAATGATCAAGGATGATATATTATATGGTGGGGAATATTTTAAGACACTGCCCTTTTACCAAGTACTATTTACATTTTTTGGGATGAAATTCAGTATAACAGAAATATACATGTCTTGTAAATTGGAGACAAAGATTGCAATTGTCTCAATAAAAAATTAATGCATTGTTAGCCGTGGTGTATATATTTCAAGGTATGAATATAATTCATTCCTTTTAATTTTATTACATGATCAGTTATAATTGATCGGGATAAATACAAACCTGATGTTATGGGGTTTTTAGTATAACACTATATAGGAACACACAACATATAAGGTAATTACATGCCATGTAGTTTCTAGATATGGAATATTAATGGTGTTTTTGGTACTATTATTCATGATTCCATCATTCACCATTCCAACTATAAACCGGTGGGAGAATCACAATGTATTTTGAGTGATTTCATCTTCTTTGAATGTTAAAGATTTGTCCTAGTTATCATGTAAGAAATTTTTTTATTATGTTTCATTCCGTATCTATATTTCCCAGCTAATAAGTATGAGTTTCCTTCCCCATGAGTTGGGTTTAGATCAAGCAATTGAAAAATAATTTTCCATTTTATATTGATTTTAGGTATTTTCCCTACCTCTTCAGATCTGTTATGGTTCTAAATGTTCCACATCATTTTTTGGGGGAATCTATTTTGAAATATTTCCACCAAAGATCATCTTGTAGGTGGTCAAACTATCAATTCCCATACAATTTATTTTAATTTCTCTTCAGGAATGGTGAAATTTCAATTTCCCAGTTATGAAATCATATCATGATTTCTATTAATTAATTTATATATTAATTAATGATGTTGTGGAAGTTATGGTATAATTTGATTATGGAATTTATTGACTACTGAGTAATGAATTTAATATTGACCCATGGGGGTGTTGATATGAATAAATTGTATTAATGGAATATATGAAAATTTTTAATTGGATTATGGAACTGGTAGACATCCTTTGGATGTTTAAAAAATATAAAATAATGGTATATAATTTTTGGTGTTTGGTAAATGTAATTGCGAACATCATTGACAAATTAATTTATATAATTGGTAAATTAACGGTTTATTATATTTCTAGATATCCAAGGGTGTTCATATAATATGGATTGAGTAGTGGGATAGGAAATCGATATCCAAATACCCAAGGGGTTCCAGACTGATTCTTTAGGACCCTAATATATTTATGTATATAAGTGATCACTAAAATGAGGGGTTGGGATTGCTACTCAAAATACTCACAAGATGAAAAAATATCACTCTATGACCTCATTATTTTAATGATATAATTGAAATAAAATTTTTAAAGAGAACCTATCATAGGATGGGATGTGATATCCCTCACGGGATTGTTCAAACTCCATCATGGGTCAATGAAAGTATTTTTTGTTTGACTGTCATAATGAACCATGTGATTTATGTGGTTAAATAAAGAAAAAAATTATTGTGAAAACTGTTTAATTTAATTAATTTACCCAATAATTTTTTTTACAACATACACTGTTATATATTGGATATTTTTTAGACATCATTTTTTTGGGAGTACTATGTTTTACTCACACCCTACTCAGGATGCCTAGTCTGCACCAAAATATACCACATGTTTTTATATACGGTTTTGGTATGTGTTGTATATTATAAGGATTAATTGTGATAGATCATGGATGGGGAATCCATAAATTATTTTTGAAGCCTTTAATTAGTTTTTAATATAGTTTTATTATTCGAAACATGACACTTAGTTAGCCTCCCATGACCATAGATTTCATTTTGGATATTGTTTCTTATTTTCATTTATCATGTCATACATGTCTGTATTGATTATTGTATTAGAATGGTTGTAGTCTTTCATCATTTGAAAATTATTTAATTATGTTTAGTGTTGAGATATTTTGATAGATAGTGAATAATCTTACAATAATATCTATATTAGACCCTCGTAGGTAGTTGAGAGTCTTCAGCATACAAGAAGGTGCGCCTGAGGTCACCTAACTAATCATCTTAGGGCACCAGTATGTAGATCCCTACTCGGGATGTTACATTATTACTCATAATGTTTGAAAAATATTAATACAAATTATACTACACATGTTATTTCAAAAAATATCAATCAAATGGAATCTATAATATATGACCTAGAATATATTCTTTATAAAAATATTAATATTTTTTTGAAATAGTTTTTCTTTAAAATTTTATATTTTATAAGAAAATGGGAACTATAACGACCAAAACAATTAATAATGAAAAATCATCTTGATATAATTAACATTATTATTTTGTAAAATGGTTATATAAAAATTCTTCACTGATTTGATTATATTTTTTTCTGGATTTTAAAATATTGTTATGAGTTTTTACTATTGATAATACAACCTTTGAATAGTGATAACATGATTAGTATAAATATAGGGCTTTAAAAAAATACAATTTACTTAGATAAATGAATTGAAGTCCTCATACAGTATAATTTATCTATATAAATCCCATTTCTCAGAGCTCGGAGTTGAGGCAGTGTCACTATACATTTCACTTGACCAATACCAAGATGAGCTTCATCCCGTTTTTCTTTAATGGATTCTTCTACATGATAAGTAGATGTTGATAAAGATTACCACCTGAGAGATGTTATATGATCCTCCACAAGAGTCATTCACCATCGCACACCTTACCCACATGTCATATGCGGGTGTAATAAGGGGTTATGTAACAAGACCCTTGCACTACGATTATGTTGATTATTTTTGTATAGAATAAATAATATAAATTAAATTTATTATTGTTACATTGTAAATATTTTTTAAAGGACATATAGTATTTTAAGTTAATATTAAATCTCAAAATATATTTCTATGAATTAATGGATTTTTGTATTAATTAATATTTTAATAAAAAAACATTACTAAATTACAGTTTATTAAATATAAATGTTGTTGTTATTTATTTATTAAAATTGTAATTTTTATTAATGATAGAAACGTGTTTTTGTCAAAACCCATGAATTTTCGATAAATTTATGTTTTTATTTTAGAAGTCAAAAATTGAAAAAATTAGAAAAATATTTATATAGTATATTATTTTTGGAATAAATATATTGATGTTATAAAATGCTGAATGTTTCATAATTTTCTGAGATACATAAATTTTTGTGTAAAAATTAAATAGTGTTTAAAGATATAATATGTTTTATAGAATCATATGGACCCAATAAGGATTTAAGAAAATAATATAAATGATTACCTCAGCCAATAAATGTTTTAAATTTAAAATAATTTTATTTTAGGTTTTTTTTATTTTACAAACCTTAGTGGACCCTCTAAGACCTATAAAACATTTTATCATTTTAAAATTATTTCTTTGAGAGTGTTACTCACCTCTATATAAGTAATTATAATATTTTAAAAAGTTCATCCATTGCCCTTATAAAATAATTTTTTCCACTCCACATTGGAAAACCCAATGGAATAAACCATTGGATGGTCTATATTTTTTATTAGTTTAATGCGTGGTGTCCAAAACCTAAATAATAATGAATTCCCTCTCCATTCATATATAAACCTAGCCAATCTCCAATTACTATTCACTCAAACCATTTAGTGCTCAAACAAACCCTACCCTCCTCTCTCTAGAATCCTTCCAAGGTGCCTCATGCTCATAATAAGACTCTTTCAAGCCTCTCCAAACCCTTTGAGATCACAATTCCAAGTAAAGGATTTCATCCTTTCTTATTTATGTCCATGTTTCTTTATATTGTTATGCCGTTTTATTTTTCAATTAAAAATTTTGGGGTATGATATATAACATCCCATACACTTACCTATTTATTATTGAATGATGAGATACGCCTTTCTCTCATGTAAATTCCTCCCACATACACCTGTTACTTGGCTGAAATTCCCAAGGGGATTTCTTCCTCTGTCATTTTTGTCCAAGATTTCGACTTTTCTATACAATTTTATTTTCAATTAAAAATGTTGGTGGATGATTTCTCACCTCACATATAATTCCTTCATTCTATTTTAATTATGATATACCCATATCCCTTTCATTAATACCTCCCTTTTACACATGTTATAGTGCCGAAATTTTGTAAGGTATTTCCCTCTCCTTATTTACATTCAAGAAATTCATTTGTATTATGAATCTAAATTCCATTACATATATTGGGACATTTATCAATATGGCGTACTTTTTATCCATTTATTGTGAATATAATGAGACAGTCATTTATCTCTCATATACCATTTTTATGAATTCTTATGTTATGCCCTTATGCTTCTGAAATTGAGCTACTATTTTCAAAGCCAAATTCATTGAGTATAAAATACCATGCCCATTTCACTATCAAGTGTATTAACCTATTTACACGTTTACTTATTCATTATAGTGTTTCATTTATGAATTCCACATTCACTTATCTTGTAATCAACGATGATGTACAATTAATCCATGTTATATTATCCATTTGGAACACTTATTCATGAAATGAAATGATTAAGAAGGGTGTGCCTTGATAGCACTTCAATGCCTTGGGTAAAGATTAGTATCATGATATTTCCATTGAAATAAGGGTTTACACATGATACAAGTGAAATGAGACATGGTTCATGCCAATATCATGTTAAATGTTGTTTCCACATTTCCATGATATGATAATATCATTCCATTATGATCATGATTCTATTATGCTCCATTGATATGCCTAATTCCTATATTTTATTATATTCTTTATATTAATCCTTGTTTACACTTTTAATGGGATCTATAGATCTCCCTTTTTATGCATTTCCTTAGGTTATACCATGCAATGCTAAGTACGTAGAAATGTTGTGTCCATGTAAAATAAGTTTTCAATAAAGATATTTTATTTTATATTCTAAGTTGTTATGTAATGTTCTTTATCATCCCTAGAAAATAGACCTCTAGATACTCGTAGTTGTATTATTTTAAATTTTTTGAAATAAATATAATTCTTGTGTATAATAATTATAAGGGTGATAAAAGTTAGTATCATAGAGAGTTTTAGTTATTTTTGAGATTATGAATAGGAAAACCATAGTGAAATCCTTAGAGATAAGACTAATTATATAAAAACATCCCAAAAATTTGGTGAGAATTGAGTTAGTGGATTATCAAGAATATACATCCATGTCTAGATACGAGTATGTAGAGGCTGCACAGGTACGAATGTATCTAGGAGTAAAACCTGAAAACAATGCTTTAAACTAGACTCAAATGGGAATTCGTGCACGACCACGAGCCTTGCTACACTTTTGGTTATGAAACTCCTACGGGATATTCATTGGTAAATTTTAATGATTAGAATGAATCATTATTATGGGAATAAAAATATTTCTCTAAGAATATATCTTGCGATGTATATCATGAATAATATAGATAAAAGCCTATAAATTCTTAAGTTAATGAAATAAAAGTAATTTGTAAGTCATATGTTTTTGTCTTTATATTCCCATTTATTTATTACCCCTAACAATCATTTTATTACAGCTAATGGATAATAATATGAGGACTCAGGATATCAACCAATGTAGAGATCAATGTGATGACTATTCTAATGAGATACCCAATCCGATTAGAGCAGGAATAACAACATTTGTCACTATAATCTTTCATTTAACTCATATTTCTAATATAAACATGGGTGAAGAGGAACATTCAACCACACTAAGAAAGAAGAGGCTGCAATCATGATATTCTTAAGACAAAGGCCTACAACATTTAGTGGGCTATCTGATCCATTATTCTCTGAACAATTGACCAACTCCATTGAGAAGATCTTATCCATCCTTCATTGTTAAGAACAAGATAAGGTACTTTTGGTTTCTTAACATATGGAGGGTGAAGCTGAAAATTGTATACATTGATCAAAAATACAAATCCTTAGGTAGAGATCAAGGCATTGGAAGGGAAGGATTTCGGGAAAAAAAATTTGATAAATTTTTTCATCTCACCCTCCATCTAATAATAGAAAGGGAATTACATTCAATAAATAAAAAATAACATGAATCCATTTGAGTGTATGATTCCAACATCCCAAGGCATGCATGATATGACTTTGGATTTGTCGTTACCCAAGAATTCAAGGTAGACCACTTCATTGGGGGGTTGAAACCTCGCCTAAAAAAATACCTAATGATCCATGACATCGAGATCACTGTTGAAATTGAGTGATTTTTCCCAAAATGATGAAAGAGATATTTACAAATATCAGGGGTAACATGATGATAAGAAGAGAAATGTGGACAATAATTCTAGAGGCTTGAGGGATAAATCCAACAGTGATAATAAATTCTAGCACCCCATTTCCAATGATGCAGACATAATCTCCTCAAAAATTTTCCAAAGGTGAAGAGGAATACATTAGGTGTGGAAGGGAAGGGCATAAGGATATTATCTACCTACAAGAAATAATCACTACTACGACCGAGGATAGGAATTCTCCATTCGACTCTCAACTGATTGTTCATTGCTTTAAATGCAATGAACTGTGGCACTTTTCATACCATTTCCCCAAGCCATTGGATTTCGAACGCAACCAAAAACCTCCAAGGTAGTGAGGGTGATCTTTTTTAAATCACTATTTCCTATGATATCCCTGAAAAAGAATTGGTGTTAGGTATTATAGTTCTTCATTCACGAATAGTGAACATACATATCTATTCCTGTTCTATGCATTCTTTTATATCTTTAATGTTTTTTTGAACAATCCCAACATCACCAAAAATCATGGAAATATAGATGTCTGTGAGAATGGAAAATGGGGATATAATTGTAACCCATTAATATAACTCCTCCCCAAAAAAAAATTTGTGGATTGAAATTCTTTATGAACCTCATCATACTAACTATGGTGGAATTCGATGAAATTCACATCATGGATTGTATTTTCCAATATAGATCCATCATAAATTTCTATGAGAGGGAAATCACACTACATATGGTAAATCAACCCCTATTCTCAACAAGTGCAAAGGGGAGGATGCATCTTCATTAGCACCATCTTATCAAGCATTGATATTACTGCCCTATGGGCACCAATATATATTTCTCAAATGATTGAGTATATGGAATCATCTATCCTAGAAAGAAATACTATTGTGAGGTAATTCACTAAAGTGTTCATCGAGGAATTGTTTGGTCTTCCTACTAGAATAGATGTTGAATTCTCAATTGATCTTATGCATAGGGCATTGCCAATATCAAAGATTTTTTATCGAATGGTTGTTGTGGAGATTGAAGAGTTGAAGAAACAACTTCCTGTGGATATGGATAACGGGTTTATATGACCAAGTTCTTCACCTAGGGGTTCCCAATTGGTTTCCATCAAAATAAAGACTGGGTCAATGCACCTTTTCTTTGATTATCGTGAGCTCAAAAAAATCACAAGTGAAAACAAGTATCCTCTACCCTGAATTAATGAATTGTTCAATCAGATACATGGAGTAAAATACTTCTCCAATGTGAATTTATGGATGAGATATTACCAAACATGGGTGGAAAAAGAGGATATCACGATGAATTTTATTCATACAAGGTACTATCACTATGAATTCAGAGTAATTAATTTTGAAATAACTAATTCACAATCAATCATTATGTAATTAATGAATATAGTTTTTAGATATTACCTAAAAATATTTGTGGTAGTTTTTGTAGACTATATGATAACATCCTCCAAAACAAAGGAGGAGAAAGTGTGGAATCTACGAATTGTACTAGAGACCTTGTTATAGGAGATGTACTAGGAAATGTAAAACAAGATTGAGTTCTAGTCGAAGGAAGTCTCATTCAAGGGTCATATCATAATAATAAATGGGATATATGTGAATCCCTCCAAGACAGATACAATTGAGGGATGGACAAGGCCAACATCGGTGAAGGATATCCATATCATCTTGGGGTTAGATGGATATTGTGGCCAATTTGTGAGAATTTTATCATGATTGAAAACCCCTCTTACCAAGATAACTCATAAGGGAGATAAGTTTTCATGTAGTGATGAACGCGAAGTGAGATTCAAGGTGTTGAAAAGGAGGATTATCAGTATACATGTTCTCACACTGATTGGTCACTGAAAGTGGCTAATATTAATTGTTAATATCTTTATATTCATTGTTCCAAAGTCCATAAACATTGTTTTTAGTGCATTACATAAATAGAACTTCATTTCTCATCAAAAATGCAATTCATGTTTAAAATGCAAATTTGGGCCCAATCATTAATTTTTCTTGTTGACAATATTATATTCATTTTATGAATTTGAAATTTTGGGATATGATTGATCACTTTGTTTGGTACATTTTATCTTTTAGGTTTGTTGGATTAATCCCAAAGTAAGATGGAGAATTTTGCGCCTAAAGACAGAGACTTACTGGAAAAAGCATAATGGGCCTAAGGCCCATCAAACAAATGTGGGGCAAAGAAACCAAGACCAATTAAGCTCAAATTTGTACAGTATAAATATAAAATTATGAGGATCATTTTATTCAACTGTGGCCAGAGCTAATTCTAATGTTTTAATGATGATAAAGGGATCTGAAGTTGAGATTTAAATGGTGGACCCGACATTAATGCACAGAAATCCGTCCCACCATTTCGACCATAACATCGAAACGGTGAGCCAAATTTCCTGAAATTCATACAGATCATATAGGACAGATGGACGAAGATATTTACCTTCTAAAACCCCTCCAGATTCGGCTTTCTTCATTTTCGAATGCACACGTCAATATGGTGGACGAATCTAGACAGTTTTCCGGGTCAAATTCAAAACATCAATTTAATTTTGATTATTCACCCTCCATTTGACTCTATTAATTGTTGGGGGTGAATTAATTATTGGGGTATGGACCTAAGGCTCCTAATATTCCTATATAAGGAGCTATTGCTGAAGGGAATAGGGTTGAAATTTTTCTTATCATCTTTTGTTGCTTGTTTCATTGTAAGGTTATGCTTCAAGATTTCTTTGGTAATGTTTTCCATTTCCATGTAAGTTTCTTTTTTTATCTTTATGTTCTTAATCAACTTCTTTCTCTTCTATATTTTCCATTTCATTTATTAAAACTTTATTATCACAAAGCAAAGTGATATCTCTATGTTGTTGTGAATTAGTTCACACATAGGTGTGAATTTCATTCACACACACGGAGGAGTGCTTGTTATTTCCGCAGTTTTAATTTCTTCAATCCAATTATTGTTATCCATATTCCACCCACCATTGATAGTATACCATCAATGGAGGGATAAACCATTAATGGGATGATCTTAGGAGGATGAAAAGGCTGGATTGAATGTTATTTTATGAATGAATTGTTGTTAATTGGATAATTAATTTAATACATTCATTCTTCAATTATTTCTACTCTTCATCTTTACTGTGTTTGAGAAAACTAAATTCAATTAATAAATGACCATATACCTCGGGGAAATCATGAATTTGGTTCTCTAAGTGTATATGGGATAGTAATTGTGTTTAGTAAGCACCAAACCAGAAAATGATGAATGTAATGTTATTTTTGAAGAATGGATTCATCAAAAATTAATAAAACCAAATTTTCTAATGAAATAGAATTCATTCAATCCACCCCGAGCATAATCCTAAGATCAACCCATTTCCATTTAAGTTAATTCACTTAGGTTTATTAGTGTTCTTTAAAAACCATCCAAAATCAAACCCAAAGTCGGCTACTTCATAGCCCACCCTTCACACAATCATAGCGTCTCAAGGTTAATTCTTCGGTCCATGTGGATTCGACCCCTACATGTACTACATCGATCGCTTTTACTAGTAGGGTAAATTTGGGCGCAACCAAATTTTGGCGCTGTTTCCGGGGACCCAAGTATGTTTTCTTAGTAACCCACCTTCTATTCTCACCTAACTTCTCTTTTCTCACCTATATTTCTCTTTTCTTTTCCCCTTTCTATTTTCGTGTGCCCAAAAAAATCCAAATACAAATTTCATTCAACTCCAATGGAGTATCATCAACAATATCCCTTCACAAACTCAAGATTTATTTAGTTTGAAAATCCACATTGGGAATCACCAACCTTTTTTAATCAACCTTTGAATGAATACCCCACAACCGATAACATGAACAAAATTTGTAATGATGAATGTTTAAAATATCAATTTCCATACCTATAATGAATGATTGAAAAGATGAATAATGAGGAAGTCCATGATGTCCAAATATCAATCAATCCTAATTCTGAGAAACTTCTTGAACATTTGTGTGAAAAAATGGTTAAAATGAATTCAGAAGTTTCATCACTGAGAATAGAAATACAAAACATTGAGACTTTTGAAGAACCCATTCCCACTCAGGATGTCCTTTCCACATCACTTATAGAATTATCTTTTTTCCCACATAACTCATGTTAATTTAGTAAAGAACCCACTTTAAAATCTTGGAATACAGAGTTTGATAATGAATAGATTTCGTCAGGTAATGTTGAAATTCAAGATAAAGAACATGAAGGAATTGTTAATGAGTATTTAAGTCAGGTTGAAATTGATTTCACGAATTCACAAGAGGGAAATTATTCTTCAATGATTGAATGTCTAGAATATTGCACCAAATATGATTTTTTAGAATTACCAATCATTGAACCATTGTGAGAGTTAACAAATAATGAGTCTATACCCACTCCCGAAATTCAAAAGGAAATTTTTTGGGAGGAATCAAAATTTCAAAAGGAACCAATTATTTCTAAATTTCATGGAGAAGAAACTGTTTTTGATTCAAATTTCCATTCTTCTTTTGTATATTTTTATCAACCTGAACTTAAAATTTTTCTCCTTTCTTCCCCACTCTTAAATGTGGATAACCAATACCATTAAATTTCAATTTATTATCCTCTTGAAACTAAAAAATTGGGAATGTTTATTGATGTCTTAGGCAATACTAGATATTCAATTAAATCAACCATTTCTGATATTACATGGATTTTACCACTCATTTTAAAACAAAGGATTTCACATTAAACAAATTTCAAACAAATAATCAATCTCAATCTTGTTGAAGTGGAGAAATATGGGTTAATTAAAATTTTGAAAGTTGGAATTGGATTAGTTGGGGGGTTCAAGTTGAGCTAACGACGTTAAACAAAAGAGATGCACGGGTGGCAACCCATGGTTTTCATGTTTCTAATAATTTTGAATCAATTTTTTTCATATAATAAATTACCATAAACTGTTGAACTGTTCTCCTTTAATGAGTAAGGTTGGGTATGAAAGGGGAGCGCCATATTCATCCGTGTCACGTGGTGTGATCTCTGAGTAATACCTTACCCATAAAATATAAAGAAGACAATGTATCATCAGTTTATTTTTTTTGTTTTATATTTATGTTTTTATAGGTTAAAAAAAATAAAAGGAAATGTCATAAGCCATAAGGAAAATCCATTCACCACCATCCAAGCCGCTGAGACCCAAATCCAGGATTGAAGGGAGACTATGGCATGTACTATCATCATCAACCACCAGGTGACATCATTCCATGATTTTCATTTTAAATTTCTTCTTTGAACTCCTCTCCTACCCCCTTCTAGCTTTTCTTTTCTTTAAACACTGGGGATAGTGTTATTCTAAGTTGGGGGGGATAAAAAATTATTTTTTTTTTCATTAAGAACATGCATGGAAAGAAAAAAAATTCCATTAACCTTGAACATGAAAACACACATTGCAAACTCTGTAATTTGATATCAAATAAATTTTGCATGCCTTGATTCTGATTTTAATGCAAGTTTATGTTCATGAGCATAGTTTTTGGAAAGTGCGGTTGTCCGATGTGATTTTTCAATGTTTACAATTTCATCCTCTTAATAAAAATGCCACAATGCACGTCTACTGGATCGTGGGTGTAAATTTGAGTTTTTGGGTCCCTTTCATTATAGCATAGGGTTCTAGGGTCACATTTAGTTTAATTTGAGTATAAAAAAAAACAAAAAACAAAACAAAAAAATGACCACATAGAGCAATGTTTTGTCCAAATGTGTGGCGTCTGGCACTTGGGGATTGTGACTCCATAGTTTTCATGCCCAGAGTTAGGCTTTATATCTCTGTTGTAGAGTATGAAATTGACAATATGTGTGGCATCTGACACTTGGGGATCGTGACTCCATAGTTGTCTTTCCCAGAGTTAGTTTTTTCATATATATTGTGGTTTAAAAAATAAAATAAAAAAAATCAAAAAAAAGGATACTCATCTTATGGTTTAATGTGATTCCCACCTAGCACTTCCATTTTTTCCCCATGAACAATAAAATGGGCCCCATATCTTTTATGATGCACAACACTTTATCATGCTTAATTGGAATTGGATGAAATGTGGCGATGAATTTGAACAAAGGAATGGGCTTGGGCTTGGGATATGCTTATGGGCCTAGCTTGTTTTTAATGATTTTGATGGGTTTTCATAATTTTTTTTGGTATTAGATATTTGGGTGAGCAATGTGTATTAAAATGTTTTTGGAAAAGGGGATTTGGATTTCATATTTGTAATTTATTTTGCTCAGGACTAGAAAAACTCAAGTTGGGGGGTGTGATTAGTCACTGAAAGTGGCTAATATTAATTTTTAATATCTTTATATTCATTGTTCCAAAGTACATAAACATTGTTTTTAGTGCATTACATAAATAGAACTTCATTTCTCATCAAAAATGCAATTCATGTTTAAAATGTAAATTTGGGCCCAATCATTCATTTTTTTGTTGACAATATTATATTCATTTTATGAATTTTAAATTTTTGGATATGATTGATCACTTTTTCTGGAACATTTTATCTTTGAGGTCTGCTGGATGAATCTCAAAGGAAGATAGAGAATTTTGCGCATAAAGACAGAAACTTGCTGGAAAAAGCATAATGGGCCTAAGGCCCATCAAACAAATGTGGGGCCCAGAAACCAAGCCCAATGAAGCTAAAATTTATACAGTAGAAAGATAAAAATATTTGGATCATTTTATTCAACTGTGGCCAGAGCTAATTCTAATGTTTTCTTGATGATAAAGGGATCTGAAGTTGAGATTTAAATGGTGGACCCGACATTAATTCACAGAAATCCGTCCCACCATTTTGACCATACCATCCAAACAGATGAGCCAAATTTCCTGAAATGTTTAAAGGTCATAGAGAACAGATGGAAGAAGATATTTATCTTCTACATCCCCTCCGGATTCAGCCTTCTTCATTTTCGAATGCACACGTCAATATGGTAGACGAATCTGGATAGTTTTCCGGGTCAAATTCGAAACATAAATTTCATTTTGATTATTCACCCTCCATTTGACTCTATTAATTGTTGGGGGGTGAATTATTTATTGGAGGATGGACCTAAGGCTCATAATATGCCTATATAAGGAGCTATTGGTGAATGGAATACGGTGGAAATTTTTCTTGTCATCTTTTGTTGCTTGTTTCATTGTAAGGTTATGCTTCAAAATTTCTTTTGTAATGTTTTCCATTTCCATGTAAGTTTCTTTTTTGTATCTTTATGTTCTTAATCAACTTATTTCTCTTCTATATTTTCCATTTCATTTATTAATACATTATTATCACAAAGCACAATGATATCTCTGTGTTGTTGTGAATTAGTTCACACATAGGTGTGAATTTCATTCACACACACGGAGAGGTGCTCGTTATTTCCGCAGTTTTA
Organism: Viscum album; assembly: GCA_963277665.1. NCBI lineage: Eukaryota > Viridiplantae > Streptophyta > Magnoliopsida > Santalales > Viscaceae > Viscum > Viscum album. The sequence continues at coordinate 336,258,131 of OY728142.1, read as the reverse complement.
ATTTCTTCAATCCAATTCTTGTTAGCCATCTTCCTCCCACCATTGAGAGTATACCATCAATGGAGGGATAAAACCTTAATGGGATGATCTTAGGAGGATGCAAAGGCTAGATTGAATGTTATTTTATGAACGAATTGTTGTTAATTGGATAATTAATTTAAGACATTCATTCTTCAATTATTTCTACTCTTCATCTTTACTGTGTTTGAGCAAACTAAATTAAATTAATAAATGACCATATACCTCGGGGAGATCTTGAATTTGGTTCTTTACGTGTATACAGGATTAGTAATTGTGTTTAGTAAGCACCAAACCAGAAAATGATGAATGTAATGTAATTTTTGAAGAATGGATTCATCAAAAATTAATAAAACCAAAATTGTCTAATGAAGTAAAATTCATTCAATCCACCCCAAGCATAATCCTAAGATCAAACCATTTCCATTTAATTTAATTCACTTAGGTTTATTAGTGTTCTTTAAAATCCATCCAAAATCAAACCCAAAGTTGGATACTTCATAGCCCATCCTTCACACAATCAAAGCGTCTCAAGGTTACATTTCGGTCCCTGTGGATTCGACCCCTACATGTACTACATTGATCGCTTTTACCAGTAGGGTAAATTTGGGTGCAACCACACACTACCCTCAAGTGGAGATTTTTTTTTGGTATTTGGTGCTACTTTAAAGAAGGGAATGGGTTGTGTTTTGGTGAAAAATGAAAGAGTCATTGCATATGCTTCAAGGAAATTGAAATTCCATGAAAAAAGTTATCCATCACACTATTTGGAGTTAGATATAGTAATATTCACTTTTAAAATTTGGAAACATTGCATCATTGAAGATTGGTGTGAAATATACAAGGATCACAAAAGAGACAAGTATATATTAAACAAAAATAGTTGAATTTACACCAATAATGATTAATAGAGCAGATAAAAGACTATAACTGCTCAATCCAATACCACCCTATGAAACCAAACAATGTGGAAGATTCTCTAAGATGAAAGGACCCAACAATTCTATCTTTAATGAGAATTGAAATGGATACAATCGTCATATATTTAATGAATATGGACATGGGAATAATAAAGAAGTTAAAATCATGAATCCTTCCACAAATTATTGCTCAACCATCTCTTTCACAAAGGTTTTAGGATGCACAAAATAATAATGTGGGAATTCAGAAGAATGTGGAATGTATCATAATATATAAATCCTTAGATATCAATGTTAATGAAGAAGGAATTGTGAGATTAATGACATGAAAATGTGTTCTATAAAATCTGGTGTTAAATAATGAACTTTTTAATGATGCAGATAGTTCTAATTTCTCTATTCTCTTAGGAATCACAATGTTGTATCAAGATATCCAAGAGATTTATCGGTGGGAAAACATAAATAATGAGATATATGAGTATATATCAATGTTCCTGGTATGTCATTAAGTGAATGTTGTGTGGCAGAAGTATAATGTGATGATGGAACCCTTAACCATACCAACATTGAAATGGTAGAACATCACCACATACTTTTTCACCAAACTTCTAAAGACATACAAAAGAAACAAAGCTATCTGGGTTGTCGTGGATTGTCTTACAATGACTGAACACATCATTGAAATTTTAGATGATTTCTCATTGGATCAATTTGAATGGATATATATCAGATATGTGGAACAGTTTCATAGATTAAAACTATCTATTGTATCTTATCGAGTTCCAAGATTATCCTAAATGTTCTAGAAGGGTCTCTGACACATTCTAAATACTAACTTGAACTCTACTATGACATATCATCCTCAAAATTTTGGCCAATCTGAGGAGACTATCCAAACACATGAGGAAATGTTTATAGAATGCTCAATGGAATTCAAAGGAGGACAAGATCAATATATTCCTCCGCCTGAGTTCTCTTAAAATAATAGTTTTCATGCATGCATCCAAATATCTCCTTATGAAGCCCTTTAAGGGAACAGATGTAGACCACTTGAATGTTGGAATGAAGTTGTGGAGTGAAAACACTGAGGTCCAGAAATGGTTGATGAAATGGTAGAGAATGTTAATACCATCCAACAACACATTAAAGCTACTGAGAGTTGACAAAATAGCTAGGTTGATAATCATCGATGAGACCAAGAGTTTGATGTTGGATACATGGTATTCCTATCCATATGACCATGGGAGAGGGTAAAGAGATTTGGGAAGAAGGTAAATCTTGGTTTATGGTACATGATACATTTTTAGATCTTGGATCACATTTGATCAGTTTCCTATTGACTAACAGTCCCACCAAACCTATCCCAAGTACATGATGTATTCCATGTATCACTTTTGAGGATGTAAATGCCAGACCCATTGCATGTACTCAATCTAGAAGTGGTACCATTGGATAATGAACTATCATATGAAGAGAATATGGTGAAGTTATTATATCATAGAGAAATATTTATATGAAACAAGACAATGAACTTCATCATGGTGTTGTGGTGAAACCACATGTTTGAAGAAGAAACATGGGAATTTGAAGAGTTGATGATGACGAGTCACCCTCATCTGTTTTAGCATGTTAAAAGAAAATTTTTATTTTGAAATTTCTTCTGGAGTGAAAATTGAAACAACCCAAACATTTATTAATGAAAATTAATCATAATCTAAATAAATGCTTTGTTATGTAAAATGGTAAAATAAAACATAAGTACTTATTTGGTTTTGTATTTTGGGATTTTAAAATATCATTAGGAATTGTAATCATTTCTATTATAGTTTTTGAATAGTGATCAAATGATTAGTATAAATATATGGCATTAAAAAATCCAATTTACTCATAAAAAGGATATGCTTGCCTCATACATTTGAATTTCTCCATTCGAAGATGATTTTTCAGAACTCGAAAATGAGATAGTGGCACTGGAAGTCGTTCTCAACCATTCCCAAGCTAAGCTTCATCATGTTATGCCTAAACAGAACCACCTATGGGAGAACTAGAAGATGATCAATATTACCACCCGAGTGATGTTATCTAAGCCTACCAAAGAGTCTACCACCATCGCACACCATACCATTAGGTATTATGCAGGTGTTACAATGGGCTATGTAACAATACCTTAGTACTATGATTATGTGCATTATTTTTATATGGAATAAATAATATGCATTCGTTTTACTATTATTAGTTCGTAACTATTTTTTGAAGCCCAAATAGTATTTATAGTTAATATTCAATTGAGAATCCTATTTTAATTAATTATTGTATTTTTGAATTAATAAACATTTTAACAAAATACTATTACAAATTTACTTTTTATTAAATATAAATTATCATATAATTTTTATGAATACAGTTGTAATTTTTTTATGGCATGAAATCTATTTTTGTCAAAACCAATTATTTTTGGATAAATTTCGTTTTTAATTTTAGAAGTAAAAAAATCTGATATCTAGAAAATCATATAGATATAATTAATATTATTTTCTGAATCAAGAAGTTGAAATTATCCAATGGGGAATTTTTCATTACTGTTTGAGATAGTCGAATTTTTGGGTAAAAAATAAATACTATTTGAATATATAATGTGTTTTATAAAATAATAATGACCCATTAGTGTTGTAATAAAATAATATAAATGCGATGTTAAGAAAATATATCTTTTTCTTTTAATGTAATTTGATTTTAGTTTTTTTGGATTTATTTTTCAAATCCTTAGTGGGCCCCCCAAGACATATAAAATATTTTAACATTTTAAAATGATTTCCTTGATAGTGTGACTCAAATCCACATAATAAATCCTAGTATTTTAATAAGTTAGGCTATTGGAAATATAAAATAAATTTTTCCACTCATCCATTCTAAGAACCATTGGCCAAAACCATCAGATGGTTTGTGGTTTTGATTAGTTTGACATGTAGTTTCCAAAACCTAAACAAATAATTCCCTATCTTTTCCTATATAAATCCACTCAATCTCTATTTACTCTTCACATGAACATTCAGTGCTTGAGAAACCCCTTCCCTACTCTCTCTATAATTCTCCCAATGTGCCCCAAGATCCCATGAAGCCTCTCTGAAGCCTCTCCCAAGCCTTTGGGATCACACATCCAAGTAAGGGATTTCGTCCTTTATCATTTATGTCAAAACTTTCATATATTTTTATTCCATTTTTTTCAATTAAAATTTTCGGGATATAACATAACAAACCACCTACACTTACCTACATATTTTTTAATGATGATAGACCCCTTTCTTTCTAATTAATGCATCCTATGTACACCTGTTACCATGCCGAATTTCCATAAGGGATTTTTCCACATTCGTTTATGTCCAAGTTTCATAAAGTTGTTATACCCTTGTATATTCAATTACAAATGTTAGGGTATGAATTCACACCTCCCATAAAAATCCCTTTTTACGTATGAATGATGATATACCCATTTATCTTTAATTAATTCCTCCCATGTACACCTATTACCATGACAAAATTCTATAATGGAATTCACTATCCTCATTTACATTCTAGAAATTCGTTTATATTATGAATATTAATTATATTATATATATTATGACATGTATCAATATAAAACTTACCTTAAATTTCATTTACATATGATAAGACAAGACTTTATCTATCGTCAACCATTTTTATTAGTTTTTATATCACGTCGTTATGATGCCGAAATTTCACTACAATTTTCCAAGGCAAAGTCATGGAGTAGTGAACACCATACCAATTTATCTATTAATGGTATTAACCATTATTCACATTTACATCTTGATTATATATTTTCATGTATTACATCTTATTTCATTTATCATGGAATAAATGCGGATGATTAATGAATCTATATTATATGATCCATGTGGCACACTTATGTAAGAATTGAAATAAATAATAAGGTTGTGCCCTGATCGTGCTCCAATGCATTGGGTAATGATTAGTATCATGATAAATCATGTGAAATGAGGGTTTAATTATTCTAATTCATGTTCAATATGGGTTTACTCATTATGCATTTTCAATTATCCTTAACTCATGCTAACATCAAGTTAAATGTTGTTGCAACATTTCCATGTTATGAATATATCATGCATTTATGTTCATAATTCTCTTGTGCACCGTTGATATTCCTATGGCCAAGAATGTACTATATTCATCATTTTATTTCTTGTTTAGTAAATTAATATAATTTATAGATCACCCTTTTCTTATTAATGTCCACAGGTTATCCCATTGAATGCTAAGTACAAAGGAATGCAGTGGTCATGTAAAAGAAGATTTCAAAAAAGATGTTGTGTTTATATTCTATGTTGTTATGTAATGTTCCTAATTTTACCAAGAGACTAAGTTATCGATATTAAAAGTTATGTTCAATCTTATGTAATAAATCATGTTTATGTATGTAATCAATAGTAGGGTTGTTATAGGAAGTAGGTTCTATAAAATTATAAACTTATTCAAGGTATAATATATTGATTATAAAAAAAATTTTCCTAATGAAATTATATCTATGGTTTACATATATCATTTTTATTTATACAAAAAAATATTAAACTAGGAAGAATGACATGAACCATGTGGAACATCCTCCACCCATCAGTAATATAAATTTATCCATTTATTATTTTATATGGTAATGACCATCAACATTTATCGTGTATTCCAATCATCCTATAATGGAATAGTTTAATAAATTAATTGAAAATATATTTTCTATGCACCATAATTCTAATAAGGTCAACGTATAAATTGAATTTTATCATTTTGATTTAAAGGATGAAAAATAGTATCTGTTGGTAATGAATACCATTTTAGAATATAAAATGGAATACTTGGAGTTGGAAGACATTAAAGACACATTTTTTAATAAGTATTTCCCCAATTATTTTTTTTAAAAAAATAGAGATATAATTACATGTGCTTTATAAAATGAGAGTGAATGTCTCATCATATACATGTTAAATTTCACAAATCATGAAACACACACATTTAATTTTTTTTATCATCGATAATATAAATATATATAAATTCAATAGTGTATTGAAATAATAACTCTCAAAGTTAATATAAATCTAAGACATAAGTAGTTATGAAGAATTATATTAATGAGTTTTGAATATATATATTATTTTTATAAAATAATACAATTGATATAGATATAGGAAGGGAAAAAACATTTCGAGGATGGGGATATAATTGAAAAAGATAAATGACGATCCAACAACCCATATAACAATGTTATGGAAAGAATAATCCATTGAATTTCCTCAATGGAAAATGATCATGAATTATTTATGTGAGGGCGAAGTCCACCATGCTCATGAATATCTATGATACATGATAAAGTTGACTATAATGATAGAGGGATGAAAGGAACCTTCAAGTACAATATCAATTGTTTGATGGTTTTTTAATTAAGAGTAAGAGAACTATATATTCTATTCCACTAAAATATATATTATTTAGTGTAATCATGTTGGAAACAATATATGATGAATGGGAAGGGAATACTTATGGAATCACAACTAATAAAGTAAATGATTAGAATAAATTAGTACAAATTACACATGATATTTACTCAAAAATTTAAATGGTTTTATTTGATTAATTTTCTATAACTTCAATTATACAATGATTTTTTTCATGATATTTTGTTTTATATCCCTATTAACATGATGTAAATATTTCAATAAAATAACATTGTTGTGTGATTAGTGGAACCAATTGTCAAAATCTTATAATATTAATGTTGATGGTCATATTGATACTAGAAATCTCATAATCCTAAATTTTGTGAGGTTTGACACTAATATAGGCATGTATTGGATAATTGTATGACGAGACCACATTAAGTATTTGTAAAAGGAAATAATTTTGTATAGAATAAACCATTTATTTATTCATTACAATGAAATAGTGGGTCTTGAATCTCTTTTTGAAAATACACAACATTGTGGGAGTTGATAACATGTGACGAATCATATCATACAAAAATAGATTAGGTGATAGAAATCACCATCATCGACAAAATTAAAATTTTCATAAAATATAATGTTTTAATTTCTAAAGAGTTTAATGGTCTTTCAATATTCTATGAGTTAGTGTTATGAATAGATATTATAATTGGATACAATCCTATCCCCATATTCCCTTGTATGATTTCTATGATAGAACAATAAGAGTTAAAGAAATAACTATGAAAGTATTTATATGAATGTATCTTATACCATGGTCTATATCCTTGAGGTGAGATAGTTATCATTGTTATGAAAATCTAAGTACCAATAAGGATTTGTATAAATTATAGGGATATATATAATATTATAATAATTAATAAGTATCCCTTCTAATTATTTATTACATGTTTGATCTATGTTGAGGAGTATAGTAATTATAAAAATAAGATATTAATTACATATATCATCATATTATATTGGTGAGAGAATATATTTAAGATATAACCTTTTCTATAAGGTATGGAAACTAGGGGAACATGGTGAAGCATATTTAAATTACCAATTTCTTTGAAATTTTAATAAAATAAATTGATAAATGGTTTAGAGGATACATAAAAAAATTCATTGGATAATTTATCGTTGATTATATCATTTAATCTTTATGAAATGAAAACCGTGAACACATTTAAAGAATCTACTAATGACATTGTGAATGTTTTAAATGGGAGCTATATCAAGAATGTGTGACTTTTGGATTCATAAAATCACATTAAATGTGAACATGATAAAATGTGTGGGAAATTTTTTAGAGGTATAAAAGAAAATGGAAATTGAGGAATTTTTTTATATAGTCATGTATGAGTAAAAAACATTGTTATTAGAGATTATTTCGTTACTATCATTGATTTGTGGGAAATTTTTCATGATTATATTGACCCATACAATGTTTACACCGAATGGTGTAATGTATAGTTGGATAGGAGAACGTGATGAGAGCTCAATAGAGCAATGAATAGACTTGTAATTAGTACTCTACTGACACAACCCATAGATAGAGAAGGATTTTTGAAATATAATGACACATAAATGATTTTTCTAGTTATTGATACCATGAAAATTGATAATTTCATAGCCTCTAAATCCTAAAAGTGAATGATCTTGGAGAAGAACTACCCGAAACCTGATTTGGAGTTTGCAGCTGTGAACATCACATTAATGATTTAGTGGTAATATATATATATAAGTGTGATATAAATTAATCATAATAGTCAATAATATATATATGCATGAAATTATATCAACATGCATCAAAGATGATAGTTATAGTTGATCAATGACTACGATTTCTCTATTCACTTCCAACATAGAATATAAAAGAATATTTCTAATGATATTAGTAGAAAAGAACCTATTAATATATACATTACATTCATTGAGAATGATCATATTTTAAGGATTATTAAAAGGATGAATCTGAAAACCATAATAATTGGAAATAAATCCTACCATTCCGAAATTATTTCTGAATCATATATCTACGAGATGTTAATGGAGGTATAATGGGATATCTTGGAGATTTTAAAGAACAAGGAAGTAATCATGGAAGGAAAGCTAAAATAATTACACATTGATAATTATTGTGTCATTCAGTTTGGAACATGGATTTTTATTCATTCATCAACGTATATAATGAGGTAAAATATTGGATAATTTTCATAGATCATCATTATCCATCAATCATAGAAGTATCATCATATACCATGATCCTTGAAAGAACATCTAGGGGAAAACGTGAATAAGGGTATTATTGAGAACACCTCAAGGTTAATGGAAATTAAGTATGTGTTATGTATTATATAGAATTATAATGGAAGGACTAAACCATTGTGAATACCAACACAGATGTGTGAAAAATCACTATATATTTTTTCACAGGTTTCAAAAATACCTAAAAATGATGAAACATGAAATCAGTTATGGTATATCAGATCACTATGAATTATATCCAAATAGCTATTCAGGAAGGATCTTTTCTTGAAAAACATTCCATGAAATATGGAAATATATGTCTGGCTATATGTGGGACCACTTTTGATCACTTCAAATCACAATAGATGGTTCACAGAAAAATTATAGAATATTCCTCAAAATGTTTATAATACTAAATTGAATTTCAATATGGAATAGTACCCCTAAAATATGACCATTTTGAAGGGATAATTCATTCACTCAATGAAATATTGAATGCCTACAAAATCGAATATAATGGAGCATGGAATTACAAATCCCATTTGAATAGTTCTCGTACAACAATATCTTCACCTAATGTATTCAACTACCCACATAAGATTCTCTATATATGAAGTGATATTGAAGTCCTACTTGTTGGGAAGATTTTTTTGGAAAAAAATATACATAGATATAGTCTTATATAGTAGATACAAGAGAGTGTATAGGACTAATAATGACAACCATCATTGGTAAAATTAGTTTTATATTCGAGATAATGTTTTACGTTGAATATCAAAATGTATGAGATTCCGATTATTTGGAGAGAATGGAAAGAATACCCCTAAGTAAATTTTCTACATTTATATCCTCCATCAAATATACATTGTAGCCAATCCGATTTCACCTTCAAAAAATCTGGGAAAAATTCATCATTTATTAAATATATATCTTCTTAAATAGTTCATTCCTAACCAATCATATATACTAAATCTTGTGGTGGTTCACTTGAAACATGAACACTCTAATATGGATCCAATAAAGAAGTTATTAAACTATATAAACAATGATATATATAATAATAAAATAAACCTTAAAAATATACACTATATAAATTATAAATATATTTATCAAGCTTGGTAATTTGGGGAATCATTGAAACAAAACCCTCTTATATTCTCAACCAAGAATATGTGTAGTAATTTTGAGGAAATAATTAATTTGATGATGTTCATTGTATTGAACCATACATAATAAATAATAATTTTTCCAGATTAATTTAGTAGTATATTATATTTTAAATATTTATAATGAAATAACACATATAAAATCCAAAAACACCTTTTTTAATTATTAATAAGCATTGATTTTTTCACTTAATAAATGCCTTAAATTTTAAATCAATATAATGGGGAAAATAGAAACTAAATTTTGTCTAATTGGAAAATTGGAACCTTACAATTTACAACAATTAACCCCCCATGAATGAAATTTTTGAAGGGAGATAAAATAATAATAATTTAATCAGTAATTTTGAAAAGGAAAATATATATCCTTGGGAGAATATTTAGAGAATATTGTACGACACAATGAATATGTATTTATATGAGGTAACATAACCACATCAATAGTAAGGCAACTGTATTTAATAGTAACTTACCCATTGAGAAAAGTAACATAACCATTGGAAAACAACATTAATATCAAAATATAATAATTTAATAATAATAATATTTGTCAAATGTAATTCATGAATATATAAATATATTCACTCGATAAAATAAATACAATGATTAGATATTAAAATATTATATAAATAAATTTTTAATTAACTTTATATTAGTCTATTTAATAGAAACATTAATTTTTTTATAAAAATTTTTAAATTAACCATGATATAAAATTATTTTAAAAAAATTAATTTCATTTTTTAAATAATTAATTTCTTAATTTTTATGTTTTTTTATTTCATAAAATTATTTTGTTAGTAGGTAAAAATTAAAAATCTTTTGTTTTCTAATATGAATATTCTTAATTTATTTAATTCATGATTTAATAATGGTATAACCATGTATAAGCATTGATTCCCAATAAAAAGCAAATTCAATCGGTTAAATAATCCATTAAATTAAAATTCAATGCATAAAAATATTTCCAATTTTATAAAATAAAACATGTCCCACTAAATTAACAATGTTTGATTTCCCTCATTTCATTTTTCTTAAAATAATAAATTAGAATTATAATGGTTTTTAAAATCCAAAAATCATGTTATACTATTAAAATATGTTTTTATAATATCAAATTTTACTATTAATTTTTTTACCTCCAACGTTATATTTTAATCAACAATTTATCATACAAGGGTTGTATCTTCATGTATAAATACCCCATATCACTCCTATGAAAAAGTCTTTATATACAAACTTACAAAATCCTATTCCCTAAAAAGTCACCTATATTAATACCCTTACAATACAACGGTATTTTCTTGCAGTCTACCAAATCCATGAATTCATGGAGTTTAGTGTCATTGATAAGAAGAAGCAACGTGAATAGAGTACGTGTTCATTATCCTTTTCTCAGATTATTAATCTTTTGGTAATCCTTTTCTCTTATCTATTCAAACCAAAATATTATAACATTAATTGTGTAGTATGTTACCATTATACTAATTATCTTATCAATATATAATGGTTTTATTTATATCATATTTATATTTCATGATTCTCTCCCCCCTTTTGATGATGTCCATTTTACATCTGGTTTACAGCTTCCAAGGATATTACCAAACCTCTATTTATCATCACCTTATTATATGGATAGCAATAATTATATGTAAAATATTTAATTATGAAATTAAATATTTTATAATATTCAATAATTAAATTTTTTTATATTAATGACCATGAACAAAAATACTGACATCAAAATAAAGAGCGATAATTAATTGACATCCAGACATTAAAAAATCAAAATTTAACTATATGAATCATTAAATTGAATCAAATAATTAAAACCATTCAATACAAACTTCAATGTATATAATTCAATCCAAATTTAAATGTTAAATAAAAAAATCTATACAAATGATTTTTAAATGAGATAAACTAAATTAATAACTAATGTAAAGGGATTATCAAACCCAAATACCTCTATTCTCAATTATCACCTCCTAAAAATTCTTTTATTAAATTTATTTCACTAATATTATTAATTTTTTCTATCATAATAATTTACCTTTTTTATAAAAATATATATGTTTCCACATAGTTAAAATTATTTTCCTGGAATTTTAAATTATTTTTCAAGATGACATTATTTTCCAAACCAATCCATTTACTCCTCTTCAGAATCATCTAGTCAACCAAAGAATGATGTTTCTTTATTCCCAAATGTGATCTAAATTATTAATTTTCGAACAACACTAATTATTCATGAATGTATGATTTTAAAAGCATTTATGTAAGTAATTCCATTCCCTGGGTTTATTTCATGATATTAATTGTTATATGGTATCCTTTAATATGGAAATATCAAATTTCCACTCTTAATAATGTAACATATATTACTATAATTATATATCTACATTATACCTTTATTATTATGATATATGTCACGGGATAATGTGTATGACGATAAATCTTCATGGTGGATTTTTTTTCAAAATAATTAATGTATATCCTATGTAAATATGTTATATGTATCCCTTATACTAGATATATTTAAATAAATAAGTGTTATTTTACAAAAAATTTATTATGTTTCATTATTATTCATGTTAATCATTAAATGATTTTTTAAAATTATTCCATCATTTCTATTATGATGATCACATGCTTATGATATGATGAAGTTTATTATTATGCTTACCCATGTACTATTGATCTGTTAATCTTGACCCCTCTTTGTTAATCTATTCTTTACTATGATTTTTAAAAACCGCTTTCCTGGATGTGTATCCTCAACAAAAAACATGTACTATCAATAACATGATAATATATAAGAAGGAAAAATATGAATTATTTAAATAAAAATTATTTTTTCTTATATTCATGTGATATAGTAAATTAATTATCCATAGACACCAATCTATGTCATTCTACAATTTGTTAATATTATGTCATTTATATTTAAAATTTCTAAATTTTAATATATGCACTTTAAATAAATATTTTTCATTTATAAATTCCCTTTCCATAATCTATTAATGATTTTATCATATCTTATATATGAGGGATTACTGAGGTAGAAAATGGTGATGAAAATAAACAATATTTAATTGAGGATTCTAAGAGATTTTCGAACGGTTCATCCTAAAATATTCTCGACCACATGAATAATACATGGATTTTTTTGGACATACTCCTGAGTAAAAAAAATTTCACTATGATTTAAAAATAATATGTGAATAATTCTATAACCAGATAGGTTTTCATGTTTTAATATTCATTGATGTTTTCTTGACAAAGTGCTGAGGAAGAACCCATAGACCAATGTTATGTAAAGAGATTGAAAATCATGTGTAAAATGTTATAAATACATGAATTAAACTTTATATATGTATTATGATGTTGTTTTAAGTTATTGATGGAGTATATACAATAAGTACATGAACTAATAGAGTAATGTATTCATTAATACAATATAGTATAATTACAAAAGTGAAGTGGTATGTGATCTAGAGTTTTGAAAATATATTATGTTTTAATATACTGAATGTGTTCTTGAAATGATCTAGGTAACTATGATAGAATTATATAAATAATAATATAATTTTTATTATTGGGTTACATGTAGACCTCTAATACAATGTTATCCATGCAATACAAAATATTTCATGAAGATGTTGTCTAAACTAACTGTATTTTATCCCACATGCATAATTATTATATAAAGGTTCAGTTAGTTTTGAAAGATAATTAATCTATATTTTAATCGTATATTATGTTTAGGAAATTATAAAAAAAGTATATGACATACTTTCCAATTTATTCAGTGTGATGTGATAAGTAAATGAAAAATGTATAGTGAGAAATAATTGGATGATTTGACATTTCATCACAAATTTTCTTGAATTAGTGTACATTAGTAGATCATGTGATGTCTTTTATTTATTTATATTTATTACAATTAAAGAAAACAGAAAAATAGAGAGAATATGGTAGATATATTTATATCTACTGATTATATATATTGATGTTGATTAATTTAACAAGACTCTGAAGTATATGGAGGCTTGTTTGAAGCTGGTAACACAATGTGATTCAATATTAATTTCCACTTATAATACTAATGTGTTAGAAGATGAAATTATGTGATAATGTGATGTTACCTTGTATTGATTGGAACATGCGATCTCTTGTTGATAAATGTATTTAAACACAATAGGACTCAGTGTTGATGAGAATCTATGTTTCACTTGTTATAATCACCAATTTATAGTGATGAATCATTAAATAGTGTGATTATCTTTTTGTATAAAGGGGAATATATTTTGGCCAAACCTCATAAATATATTATGCTGAACTTCATTTACATTTTTTAATTTTTCCCATTTTACAGTCATCATAATAGATTATATAATTTTTCATGATATGGGTAATTGAAAAATAAAAAAATCAGTAGAACCTGTCACATATGATTCGCCATCATCATTATGTTACGTCATAACCAATTATTATCTTTAATTGGTATAATTCTGATGGTTCTACCTCTTGTATGAGATACATTACAATCCTAGTTATTTATATTAAAATTTATTAAGTGTTGATTTTAGTTTGAGTTAAATTTAAAATAGAATAAGATGGGAAACCCTACTGTATTATAAATGATTTTTTACATTTTATTCAAATCTATGAATACATAGAAGAAAAGAGTGTAAAATATGTTAACGTTAAACTAAAATACTTAATAATGTCAAAAAAATATCTAATGACACTAAATGTGTTAAATTTTAAATGAAATTATTTAATTATATTTTTAAAAATCAATATCATGTTGTGATATATTTGTTTTAAATTATAAATTTAGAGTGATTTTTGATAATGTTCCTAAATAAATTGTAATTTTTATAAATAAGGTTTTCACAAAAAATATTAATAAAAATACATGGAAGAGAACATTGATAAAATTAAAGAAACATTAACCCTCATTGGTTAAAAAAATTTCACCCTCTTAAAAGATGATTTGGTCTATGAAAAGAATCATACATTATATAATAAATTATGACCAAGTATAATTAATAAATATAACTATTTGTTTCTCATTGGAAAAAATAATTCTCTAATTGAAGAAGAATTTAAAAAGAATTTGTCTTAGAAGGATGTAATATAAATTGTTTTCACATAAGTTATAAGGAGGCATTAAAATCAACATAATATATATATATATATGACTTTTGGAGAATGTCATATTGTTCTTAAATTATAAATTAACAATGAGTTTGAATATTTATTCCCAGACTCAATTTATGAAAAAAAATATAATATTCCTAATTTAATTATATAGTGTGCATAAATTTTGAAATAATATGATGTTTAGAACATTAATAATAATAGAAATTGAATTTAACTATATATAAAATTATGTAATCTCAATGTGGCACATGTTTTGACATCCCACGATACTGAGAAACAATGTATTTGTAAGAATTTATATAGTAAGAGTTATATTTTAGATGTTTTTAGACCATGTGAAAGAATATATTGAAATAATCTGATGATAAATATACACAATGATCATTAAATAAGGCAACCCATTTTTCTTATGAGTATATGCACAATAATACTACTTTTGTGAGTTGTATAGATTCAACTACAAAATCTATACAATAATGGATGAAGATGAATTATTATGAATCCACTACATATTCAATGATAAAATTTTTATAATTGTAGAAATATTTTTTCTCTAAAGAATACATAAATTATTAAATGTGTTTTATAATAGAATGAATATTTCAAGGAATGTTGGAATGTGTCATAGAAGAAATAAATCTATAATATATATATATATATATATATATTTGTATAGAATATAATATTGGGAATCATTCTCAGATTTATGGAACAATTTTTTATTCTGTTAAATAATATAAAACCCTCATTTATAGAGAGAATATATGGATAAAGAAAAAAAGTACAATAAATGTATAATTTATATAAAATAATTATATATAATAATAAAATATAAATACTATGAAATAATTTAGGATATTTTGAAATATAAGTGGTCAGTGTAATGATGAGTGATAGAATGTACCAATCCTGGAAAAATAATCTACATAAGTTAATATAAGAACAAAAAAGGAAATAAATCATGTATGAAATAATGATGACTGAATATAAAATGGATGTGAATAAAATGAGAAGGATGAAAAACAATTACACCAAAGTTTTTTTAAATAATGATGTTATGGTTGTCTCCCAAAATAAAATTTACTTCTATAATGGTTAGAAAAGATAAATCAGGGACATTTTTAATTTTTCCATTAACATTAGATCAAAAGGAAACTAAATGGAAAGAATGGATTATTCAACAATTGAAATAATAAATAATAATAATTTGGAAATAAAATGTCTGATGATTAATCTGAAAAGTTTCAAAAAAATATAGTAACTATATTAATGACATTGATGTGTGTGAGTGGTGCAATATGGGTGGTAATTCTGCTAAAAATATAATTATGTATGATTTTTTTGTAAATAGATAATACATATTATTTTATGAATATTTATATCCATTTGCAAAGACATGCTTGAGGACCATAATGGTTTAGGGTCCATAGACACCAGATACAAAACAATCATATTACATGATTGATCTTCAAAGTCTTCTTTAAATTTCTTCCCATATAGAAAACATATGTGAATGACCAAACATAAATCATTCAACTTAACATGGTGAGTAGAAAAATGATAAAGGATATTTATAAAGTCCCATAATGGGTATGCATGGTAGATATCAATAATTAATCATATGATTCCATAATATTACAATAATGGTATGAAATCATTAACATGACCTAAAAATTCAAAATGAATCTAAAAATGATCATTAACATGATTCAGGTATTAAATTATTATAATTCCAATTAAATTCACTATAATATTAAGAAGTCCTCAAATATTTGTCATTAAACACATGTTCATGTCTTCTAGGATTGAAACCATCAAAAGTAATGAAACTATAACATATATCGATGTTAACTTCCAAGACCATAAAATCATAGTTGAATAAAAATCACTATATATTTAACATATCATATCTAATTAGGAAACATCACATGTTTCCTATATTGGATCATAAAATTAACATCTTACCCATAGTGGATCAACAAAATTTGTATGTTTCTCACATTGGATTAATTACATCACATAATTTCCCATAATTATCTCATGTTATTTAAATCATTAAAAAATTAATTGGAGGGTGATACAAGTTCAACTCATATAATAATCTATATATATTTAGGCCAGAATATTATAAATCATTCATTATATAATAACCTATGTAAAGGATATGTGTTTTATAAATATTTCATCATATTATGAACTGTTGAAAATAATGGGTATCATAAACATTTCATCCTTTCAATGTATCATAACCCATATATGAGTATTGGTTTTCAAAATTATCATTTCGTAATAAACATAATCATAAATATTCTTGATAAATAATGTTCATGGTGCAATTTTATAATATCCATAGTAAAACATAAAAATGAACAAATTTTTTACATTAATGAATAAAAATTATTTAAAAGGATCATTGGAAATTTATTGAAATAAATATCATTTTATCATGAAATAAAATCAATAAAATAAAAAAAATTGAAAATATAAGTTTTTTTTACTTTTTAAAAATATATTCAAAATATTTAATGATAGTATCATATTATTGACTTTTCATTATGGTAAAAAAATCGTCTTGTTTTTATTGATAAAATAGTTATTTCATTCAATATTTTTAATAGAAATTCAAATAGAATAATGTTGTGAAAATAGTAAAAATATTTATTTTAATTTATTCTAAAATAAAACAATATATAAAAATGAATTTAAATAATCATAAAATACAATTTATGAGGTTTTCTTTATAAAAAACATTCATTTGGGGAAAAAATAATTTTCAACCGAATAAATAAATATTATTAAATTATCTAAAAAAACTTGTTTATTTAATAAATAATGAGAAAAATGAATATATAATTATTATTTTTAAAAAAAATAACTATAGGATAAGAATATTAATATATTTCATGATTTTTATATGTCTTAATAATTTTTCATTGGGAACATAATCTTAAGAAATCCAGATAAGACATTGTTTATAACATAAATGTTTTTACACTTTATTAAACATTGAATCATAAGACCCATGAAATAGAGAACTATATATTGATATTTAAATTATCATAATTTTCATAATAATCATCATAGAATACATTTATGGGTTTTATATACTCCTTATGAAAATACATTACTGATTTGGTAATCATTTGAAATGAAACCACCGTGAATGAATATATAAAAACAAATATCAGAAAAATAATTAAACTCCTAATATACCATGTAAAAGGGGAAGTATAAATGCCACATTAATGAAATTAGTGATGAATTTGGTATAGTTCTCTTATAAATAAAATGGAGATTGGATATCCCTCACATATTATATCGAATTTCATCCTTGATATATGAAACCATAATATAATATAATATATATATATAAGATTATTATAAATCAATTATATAAACATAATAAAATATATCATTCTATATATGATTTACATATGACCTATTATTACCAATTATTAATAAATTCTTTTTTAAATTAATATTTTTTTGGTTTTAACTGCTTCATATTTAATTTTTTTTTGTTTACTATTTTATATCCATTTACATCAACAATAGTTCTATTATATCTCTAATTTTTACAATAACATAAGTATTATATGTGTTAATTATATATCTATTTTGTATAATCCATAAAACAGATAGAAACACTACTAGAAACAACATCTATCCCAACAGATCTATACACACATTTTAGAAGAATTGTTGGTGTAGATTGTTTTTCAAATCCTATGCCCATAGAGTCTTAAATGTTGTGGGTATATCCATTTAATTATTTATCCTCACATTATCTTCTCATACCCCTCCTAATTCAAATCACTATCACTCCTCTCCCAATATCCTCAAGTGACATAATGGTCCCCCATCAAATTCTCATGTGGCTTCGGAATCCCTATCTCCCCTCTTCAAGAGAGATTATACCCATTAGGAATCATTTCTTCCCCCATTTTTGGTTGTTTTTTTATTAATTATTGATAATAATTATTTATTTCCCTCTCCTTGTTTAATATTTTTTTCTTCTCCATTGGTTAGGTGTTATTTTTCTCATAATGCCTCATGTTATGTTGTAGATTATTGTGGTTATAATGTTATTGGAAAAAAATTGGATAATTTTGTGTGGAAAATAGATTCCATGACATTTATATTTTATTATTAGATTTCTTATGGTTCTTTGTAAAAGGAAATAGGTTTTTAATGCTATTTCACCTCTTCTTGAAAAGGAATTTATAAACTATTGAAGGGTATTCCCAGATTAGTAATTTCTCAAATCTAAGGTGTATAGTTTGTTTTGATGTTAATATAGTTGGAAAAAATATTAAATAAAAATAGATAATTATAACATATTTTAAATTAAGATTAGATTCACCATCATGAATCATTGGTGTTATCAAAAAAAATATGTTAGAATTAATCTTCATACAAATAATCTTTAATTTCATAAATTTCTTTTTCATCATGATGGAGATTTTCTGATTGCTGTTTAGTTTTAAATTGCTTCAAAATTTAAATTTCTTTATTATAAAAGGGGGTTATTTATGTATTTTTATTCAGTGTTATTTCTACTTTGGTGGTTTAATTATTTGAATTTATCACTTATATTGTTTTTGAAATAATGGATTAATGGGACCGATAGTTTTAAAAGGAGGAAATTTTGAATTAAATTTATTTATTTTAGATAGTGGTATCAGTTTTTGGAAGTGACTATGTTGGTTTGATTGATTGTATTTATTTAACATAGGACTCTCATAACGGTCTATTATTATGATAATTATCTTAACGTTGGGTTTTATTCTACCTTCTAGTTTCAACACTTCCCTAGATCTGAATATTATTCCATGTGCTCTGTTGTGTTATGTTTCAAGTATTATAGTTATTTTAATTGAGGTTTTATCATGTTAGAATATTTATATAACATATATTTCATGTGGTTCAAATCATCACCATAGTCCTTGTAGTTTGATTAGTAAGGTATGGATTTCAAAGATACGTAAATGTGTGCAATACGTATCCGGTCAATTCATTGATTATTCATTGGATCATTAATATGATATACCTTATTATTTTTTGGGATGGATAGAATATTATTCTATATAGGTCCCTCTCATCATGAATTTTATTTAATTTTTTTAATATTAGTGCTCAGTAACATCCTATACACTATACGTTTAATATGTATTTGAATTTGGATATTATTGAAATTTTGGTTTAAATAATTGATGTCTCATACATTTATTCCACGATAATGTAATGGATAAATACTGGATATATCATACTGACACGATTTTAACCTTCTTTGATGAGATGTTAGAAACATATTTATTTTTCCCATTTACCATTGTTTCTAATTGTCTTTTTATAATGTTTCTATGTTATAATTGGAATAAGTTAGATACCACATAATAAAATATGGATTTTTGTAAAAAATCAATTCTATATGATAATGGGGATATGAGAAACTTTTCTACTATTAATGAATTAGATGAAGGAATTATTATGGAGAATTTCATATTTTATCATATTCTATTTGTGGATCATCATGGGAGAGATATTATGCAAGTGAATGAATATAATGATATCAATACACCTGGGGAAAAGAACAACGATGATTATGTTCAGAGGGTGAAAATTTTAATGGATGTTTCCAGAACCCCATTACATTAGGAATGTAATGAAATGACCAACATTGAATTTTTAATGTGATAATATCATAGAAACATTATATATGAATTTTTTATACCACTATTGATTATATTATTATTTTTTGAAGAACATTCTTCATTATGGTGATGATATTACCTCAAATAATTATATGGAATAGAATTTTTTAAAGAATCTCAGATTTTCTACTAAAACAATTAATGATTGTTTGAAGGATTATAGTTTATTTTTTGAGGAAACAACAGAAAATAATTAATTTAATGAATGTTGTACATCTCAAAGGAATGAAAATAATAATTTAACCCCATCTCTAGATCCATAAAAAGTCATATGGAATATTCCATTGATTCTAATGATTTAAAATATATTCATCTATGCATAATGATAACCTAATATACAATGGCATGACATTGAGAGAATTAAATGTAATTATGTGTTGGATAAACCAAAATATGGATTGGAATCCAAGGAATCTGAGGCATGACATCCCAATTTTTCAGTTGTGGTGTGTTATGTTAGGTTGGTTCTATCTTGTGATGGGTTTAATCTATTTTTTAAAGCTTATTACTCATTGTATGGGCATGTTTTTACTCTTGTTTATAATATTCCATCATGGATGTCTATAAAAAGATATTCACATTATTGACTATAATAATTTCTAGTTCTATTGATCCTTGCAATGATATAGATGTCTATTTTAATCCTATAATAAGATTGTTGAAGAAACACCGAGATATGGGCGTGTTCACACTCGATGATTCTTTATAAAATATATGTTATAAGTTTAATAAATTATATGGAAAATAAATGATTTACCAACATATGAAATGATGCTTGGTTGGATTGAAAAGGGAAAAATATCAGGTCCAATTTGAATGAATAACAATCAATCAAGAGGGGATAAATGTCTTATATGTTATAGTTTAATAGGGAATTGGTGATTCTTTCAAATCGATCATCATGTTTGGACGAATCACCATAGTTTTAATAATATTGTTGAAATTGGACAGAAACCACAACTTATGTCATGAACTGATGTTCTTAATGAATTAAATAATTTTAGTTATTCATTAGAAATGGTCTTATGAAATCTATGTAGAGGGAAAATGTTGACATTGAATCCATTTACAATTGGAAAATGATATGTATCATTTTTTAGTTACCCCAATTGTCTAAAATTTTTTACGGTGTTTTCTAGACATAATGAGCACTGAAAACAATTATTTTTTATTTTTTTATTTCTATTATTCTAATTAACAGGGGTTAGAACAAAGATAATGTTTTTCTTAGTGAGACTTGTTGGATTGTGGTATTATACTAGAACTACATTTTGTGTGTATTAGTGACAACAAGTGGATAGTTTCTTGTGATTTTAATGTGATGAAAACATTAGATAAAAATAAATTTCATGATGTTATGGATAATATATATGTTCAATTTAGAAATCCGAGAAACATATCTAATTGATTTAATATATGGAATTTTAAAATAAAATCCCAAAAAAATTTATTTTCACATCATTCTTCAGAAATTTATTCTAAGAAAAATCCAGAAATTTATATTCAATGATATAAGGGTAATAGAAATTATATTGATCTTTTTAATGACCATTGTTCTAAAATCATATTAAAGTATTTCTTAAAAAATGTGTAGTAAGAGGAACCATTAATTTATTGTGATATTAAAAATTATACTTCTCCATCCTTTGTCACTTATATACATCATTTATCAGCTTATATTTTAAATGAAAAACTTATTTGGAATCTATTTTTTTATGGATATATCCTACAAAAAGAAATATGTGGACAATGAAATCTTTTATCTACAATAATAATCATCTATGAAGATACTTTACAAGTGGTTTTATGGATAAAAAATATATAGATTTTTTCATTGTATTATTATGATGTGATAGCATGACATAACCATAAATAGAGAAATGAAGATGAGTAGTGTAGAGATATTGATCCATTGTTTCCAAATCTTCCCCAAACAAGATGAATTATTGGGTCATATTTGTTAGCTACATTGAGACATGAATATAAAGATACAAAACATCGCACATTCTTGTTTTTGTATTTTTTTATGACATTATCAAGTAAATAATTTTAATATTCTCTTTCATATCTCATAGTATTTAATTCAAGATGTATCATGAATTTTTATTATGATTTTATGTATAAAATATATAAAATTATAATAGAGTTCTTCAGTCATTGCCTTTGAGATAGAATAATGATTTGTATTGCCAAGAGATTCCTAAATTTTTGGAATACATGTTATTAAAATTATTTTCATTATATATATATATTTCAATTAATTGTATTATTAATATATATATTATGTATTAGGATTACCTATTGACTCTATTTATCAATAAGTAATACTGATGTATTTTTTTCACAATTATTATTGTTTCATGAATGAAAATATTATAAAATCAATGTGTATAAATTTTTTTATAATCTAACGAGTGGTGAAGATGAGAAGATATCATATTGGATTTATGTTAACTTCTACATGGGACATTCATGGAAGTGCATCAAAATGTTTATCCCAATAAGAATATACATATTATTATATATTTTTTAGAAAATATATTTATTGGATTACTACTATCAATGACGAGTCAACAATTTGAAATGTAAATGGATTGATTCAATTATTTGAAATGGTAAATTTATTGATGATTTTGGATTCAATGTTTTTTACAGGATTTCATTCCAGGATACTGATGAAACATACATTTTGCAATCAATGTGATAACAAGTGTTTTTTGTTAATCTTCTTCTAAGACCTGATTAAGGTGCCATTGTTAGGGAATCCAAATAAATATTTTTCATGATTCTGGGAACAAATTGATATCATTTATTCCCACGTTGGTGTTTCCCAAAATATTGATTTTTATTAGTCAAATTGTCCCATTATGAGAGTTTAAGTTGAACATGATGTAGTGATGGGTAATATATAGAATAAATTACACATGATCATAGTTTATTTAGTTTTCCTTGTCTGGGGCTTCTCATGTTTGTATTACGACAATTATTTAATTTGGTATCAATGTTAAATGATATATATGTTTCATTATTATTTTTTATAATATCATTTTATTATATTTATATCAATTCTATAAATCGGGATTAAAAAATCTTTTTATAAAATTATTATAGTTTTTTAAATTAATTATACTAAAACATGTTATGTGATTCTTAATGAATTCTATAACATCTATGTTAAATTCCTTTATTTTAAAAAATTCATCTAAAAAATTAATTATAATTTTATAGAAACTCTGAAAAATACTACATATGTTTAACGAATGAGCATATATGATGTTGATCGGATAATTTGTGAGTGTGGGTTTCTTTATTTTCCACTATTATTGAGTATAATAAATGTAATATTTTTATTCTGCATTTCATATAATTTAATTAATATATTATTAATCAAAAAAAATTTAGGTATATTTAGTTACAGAATAGTTGACTTCTTCTCATCCTACTAGCATGGGCCTGAGTGTGGATGCTTTTAAACCTAGATGGAGAACCCGTCGTACACATTCCTAGCCTGCCAAAATAGAGGACACCCCATATACAACACCTTTCTATCCCCAACCTGACAACCTAGTTATTTTTGCATGCATCTATCCAACATCATCTCACTTATCCTAGTCTTCCCAATCCATATATAATCTAGCTCCATGGATGGAACAACCTTATACAAATCCATATTTTATGTTATATCCTAGACCATACTATTGATTTCTAATCATATCTAGTTCACCTTCATTTACTATTATCCATCCATGATCTAATAATTATGTTTCTTAATCTTCTAATACTATTCATACAGATCACCAATAGAATTCATTGGAATAGAATAATCCTTTAGAAACTACTATACTAGGACAACTGATAGATCCATCTGATCCTATTGAAAAATATGCATCTGGTTTTTTAATTGTGTATTAAATTATATCACATCATTTGACTCTTATTGAGAAATTTGAGTCAGGTTTTTTACTGTAAGTGTATCAAATTATATCACATCATTAGTCTCATATTATACCATGAAAGAATACTTTTTCCCTTTTAACTAATTCTATGAGACATCATTGTAGGAGTCATTGATGTATCCAAATGCTTAGAAACTAGGACTTCCAAAAATAATTATGGATTACATTAAAAAAATAAAAATGATAGGTAAACATTATAGGAATTGTTGAAAATTCATCTCTTTAAAAATTATAATGAAATGATTCTGGTAGAACTAGTCACATGGAGACATATTGGTAATGAAATCTTGGTCAAACCATCAGTGGATATATGGGCTAGGTTTTTAAAAATTAGTATTTATATTATTGTTTTATTTATATGAATTAACATGTTCATTGTAGTTTCTGTTTAAATTTCCTAATAGTGATGATAATAAGGATTTAAGGATGATGAATCATGTGGTTTTATAGACTTTATATAATAATGAGTTATATTTTTGATGTAGTAATATATTATGTTTTGATTTAGAGGGTGTACCTATATCCCCCTACATTCTAACAAGACAATATCAAAAAAATGTTAACATATTGTTTTAGGGATTAATTTAATGTATTCATAGTCAATAATAGTTTTCATATAAATTTTATTTGTTATTAATTTTTAATTTTTTTTACATGAAGTGGGAAAAAAAGATGAACAAATATTAAATTATGTATCTTAAACATTGGGGATCACTATAATGCTCAACCATGAGAATTTTAATGTATATTATCATTGATTGAAATAATAGATAGATTTATATTATTACATAGTTAAATATAATTATGAAATTTAAGTTCATTGTCATCAATACCTTTATTATAAGGCTAAAAGAACTGACAAAAATTGCCTAATAGAAAATTTTCCTAAAGGCCTAATGTCCTAAAATTATAATGGCCTAATGGAATATTGTTATAATAGACTAAAAGAAAACTGAAAAAAATACTAATTTGTAATGTCTAACTAGACATTTGGACTATAATATTAATTACCACATGACCTAAATTACTAATGATCAATTGGAATAAGAGCCTAATGAATTGTTTACCAAAATTCCTAATTTATAGTTGGCATGTTTTTCTAATGGACTGGATGCTAATTGCCAAGAAGTCCTAATGTTAAAAATTTTTTATATAAAAAACAACCAATTTTCTAATTTTCTTAATTTGATAATGGCTACTTGGCCTAATGGCCTACCACAAAATTAGCCAATTGTACTAATTACATAATGATAATTTGTCCTAAAATCATAATGTAAAATGGGAAAATTGGCCCGAGGGCCTAATTTTATATTAATCAAAATTTGAAATAGCCAAATGGGATAATTACCAAAATGTCCAAGTGGCATAACGACCAATTTTCCAATTACCCATTTGGAAAAATGTCTAAATTTCCAAATATATTAGTGTCCAAATGTCTTAATGTACACTTATCCTATAGTAATAATGTCCAATTGGCCAATTGGCCTAATATAATAATGTCTAATTATAATAAAGGCCTAACATCTTAATGTATAGTTGGAACAATGTCTTATAGGGTTAATTTTCTAATGGTGAAATGGATACTTGGCCTAAATTCCCAATGGCCAATTGTTAAAAATGCATAAGGGCCTAATTTATTAATGGCCCAATGACCCAACAGAGTAACGGAAAATTATCTGAATGTCATAGTTTCATAATGTCCTTATGGACTTATGGATAATTGGACCAATTTCATAATTAGCAAATGGAAAATTGGGTTTCTAGCCTAATATCCCATTCTCTAATTTGACTTATGACATAATTCCCTATTTGAATAATTATCTAATAGCCAATTGTACAATTTCTGTAATAGCCTAATGTCTAATTGGACTGAAGGCCTAATGGAGAATCGGACAATTGTCATAATGGTATAATGGAAAATGGGAATAATTTCCTAATGGATAATTGGCAAGTTATCCTAAATAACTAATTTTTAGTTGGAAAATTTTCCAATTTGCATAAAATAATAATATCCAATTGGACCAAATGAATAATTTCTAGTTGGGAAATTTAATTAATAGACTAATGAAAAGTTTAATTAAATTCATAATGACCAATTGGCCAAATTTTCCTACTAAAATAATGGACTAATGACCAATTGGTATAATTGACTAATTTCCAGATATTCTATAGGATTATTGAATAATTGGACAATTAGCCTAATGTACTAATTTCCAATTTTCTTAATGATCTAATGGGATAATGGATAATGTATAATTGTCCCATTGGTCTGATGGTATAATGTTAAATTGACCAAAAGGACTAAATTCCTAATGTCCAATTCACCTAACGGAATAATATCCAATTGGAAAATTGTCATATTGGAGTAACAAATAATTTTCCTAATGGTATATTGAAAATTTGGCCTAAATAACTAACAAATGAATGGAACAATGGTGTAATGTTAATTTGGACTAATGGCTAATGAACAATTGGCCAACTGGAATAATATCATAATAGTTAATTGGCCTCAAGGACTAGTGGCCCATTATCCTAATATCCAGTTTTCCTAAAGGTCTGATGGCCAATATTCCAAAAGGCATATTTTCAAACATTTAAATTTGGACTAATTTCCAATTTTCCTAAATGGATAATGGATAATTAGTGAAATTTCAAAATTTCCAATTGTCTAATTGTTCTAATATGATAATGAAAAACTATCTTAAAGTACTATTGGCCAACAAGGTAGGGGAATAATGTAAAATTAGACAAATGGGTTATGGATAATTAGAAAATTATAATTAAGGAATAATTTCCAATTAAGATAATTTACTAATGGAAAATTTTCCAATTAAACTATTGTGATAATGAAAAATTGGCCAATTGGCATAATTAACTTGTAGTCAATTTGATTAACAACAGAATGGAAAAATTGGAAAATGGATTAATGAACAATTAGACTAATGATCTAATTCCTGATTGACATTTTTCCTAAATAAATATTTGAAAATTTCCCTATTATTCAATTAGACAACTGGTATAATGTAATAATTAACTAATGGCCAATTGTAGAGTTTTTGTATTCTCATATAACTGAGTGGACTAATTGGGAAAAAATCCTAGTGGCCAATTGGAAAATTTATTTAATGGACTAATGACCTAATGAACAATATGAATATGTGCTTAATAGTTTAAGGGCCAATTGACCAATTGTGTTAATGAAAATTATATTGTTATCCAACTATAATTCATTCATATATAGAAATAGATTATTTATATTTAAGGATTATTAATTTATTATGAATTCATAATTTGAATTATTGAACTTATGGGCCTTTTTTATATTATTTATACCACGTAAAAATAGTTCATATTATTTATGGGCACATGTATTAAATTAAATAAACTACGATTAATTTATTTTATCAAAATTGTTTATGTGATAAACTGAAATAATAAATCCTTAGAGTTAATAAAAAATTTCATATATATTAAAAAATATTCTATATATTGAATAAATGGAGTTCATATTATTAAATGAACATAACTAAATCATATTAAAAATTATAAAATGTTCATAATTAGTAACTAAAATTATAATTTCTTTCTGATTAAATTGTTTTTATGAATCATTAATATATGTTTATCACATGATAGTATTTTTGAATTGTCCATTTATTTAAATGGTATTCCAATTTATTATAATTTTACATTAAAAAATGATTATATTGTAAACCTGATTATTCTAATCAATGAATATTCTAATAATTAGTATCAGGAATAATAGTTTTTTTCATCATTTAAAATTATTTTTATTGAGTGGGATGAAAAAGGATCTTATTTCTATTACTGCATAAACATGTGGAAAGAATGTTAGAATTTTATTTATATTTCAAATTTTAATATGAAAATAAAAATAAAATAAGTTTTTTATATTATCAACAGTTTTCCATAGAGGCCCTTAATGATAAATACGAATACAATTTTTAAGCCAAATAATCATTGAGTCTGGTATTATGTGATGTTCCCTAGGGGTGTATAGTTCTATCCAAAGACAGAAATTATCAAGACTAGGTATTTTTTGGAATGAGTCTCCTCTAAAACCTATCTGGACATCGAGTTGAAAAGGTATAATGCCGAAGCAGATGGGGTTAACAAATAACTTTACATGATTGTGAAATAACTAAACTAAAAACTGAACACTTACAAAGTTCTATGTCATTAATAAGACTATCACTGTATTCATAGGTTTATAATAATTTTGAATTATATGTGGAATCAATGTGCTCTTCAAATGAATGAATTGTTGACAAAATGATGATCCTAGTGGGGTTGAAGATGATGGTGTTACGAATGATGATGATTCTACTATTCCAAATGATGTTGTTGGTGATGAAAATGTTGCTAGTGTTGATGAAGATGTTTGTGTGGGGATAGTTATTAATCCCCTGAAATTTTGGCAAAACATTAAAGTGATACGTGGATGTAGTTTAATGACATGAATGGTTTGGTTTTTTGGATTTATATGTTTCTTAAATTATTATAAATAGTCTGAAAATTATTACAAGTAGTTTGTTTGATTATAAATATAAAATATTTGTATTTATTTTGAACATGGAAAATGGTTTTTATTTTATTTACAAGTTTCGGGGCAATAAGTTCTTCTACAAAAAAAAATGTGGAAAAACACTATTTCAAAGAACTAGAGAATCATTAGTATATATTTTATGTTGGGAAAAGATATACCCATTGTTCGGATAAACCATGGGTATTCTAAAATCCTCTAAGGATAAAAAAATTATTTCTATAGAAAAGATGGGTATATTACTATATCAACAGATCCCAAATCTACTATTCTAGAAACCTTGGATTTAGGATATTCCCAATGTTTTTGGGTCTATACCCATAGTTCTAAACAGCAATTATAGAGTTTTTTTCAGTAGTTAAGATGAATTACCATTCCCTTTAGGATTGTAGTCCATAAGTATGTATGAATAGGTTATCCATTTTATCACTACATATAATGAATGAAAGGTAAAATTTAATTCACCATTACCAAATTATTTGTGTATCATTTAAATTATACAAATTAATTTTAAAATATTTATCACTATCCATGAAAAAACAAAAGAAAAAAAGTATCAAATCGATTCATGAAGGCGGTAATCCACACATACACACAAGCAATGTAATCATTTTCCAATGGAATGGAATTTATGAAAGCATTTGGGATATTATAAATCAATTATTATATATATGAAATTATTTTCATATAAATATTATATATCCATAATCATATATAGTTGCGATAAGAGTTCATTGAAATTTAATTATATCTGTTTGTGATGCAAGAGTAAAACATTTCAATTATTAATGGAGTCATTTTTAATTTTACAGAGGAGTATATATATTTGGGTCATTTAATTAATGAGATAACATCAAAACATATGTAAGATACTAATTCCATTAAATCTGCATAGATAGATAAGATTTTCAATGCATGGAAGAAGACATAAAAACAAAAACACTCAGTTATGAACGATAAAACTTATTCAGACAAACTACATAACTAAGTGAAATAGAATTATTTGGATGGTTTCTTAATAAAACTACGGCATCACAGATTTGTGTTACACCTTATGTATTTCCATGTAAATTTAATACTGAATACATGAAAAATTGAGTGTCTACAAAACAACACATTGGTATAACCTATCTAATAAACAAAATTTTCTACTTTTTCATTTTGAATTTCAAAAATCATGACATACACGGTTGTGTTCCGGTCGATTTTTTTTTGATTGAATAAATTTAATTTTTTATGAATAGTAACATACACATACGAATTGTATCCTACCCTTCTGTATAGTATCTTGAACCTTATGAATAGTAATATACAATTAAAAATAGTAATTTACCCTTATGATAAGTAATGTACACTTATGAATAGTAATTATACCCTTATGAATTTTAATGTACCATTATGAATATTAACATCACACATTTTAGAATTGATAATATAGAGGCACCTTATAAATGAGATTGAATATTTTAATAATTTATAATTTAGTGTGGGTATTTTTGTTAGTAAATTTTTTATTATAATTTAATAATTAATAAATTGATTTAACTGAAATATAATTATTCATAAAATATATTCCTAAATCAACATTTTTTTATCGTAGGAATTTGGGGTCATTTAATATAACTTTAGTTAAATATTCAGGGCATTACAAAATCAGTTTTATTTTAAAAAAATAATTTTATGAGTAAATGAAATTTTTATTTAAAAATGAAATTTCACATATTTGGAAATTATTTTGTTTAAATGGAGTTAAGATTTGGATTCTACACATCAAAAAATGGTTATGGTAATTTTTTTTTGATTTTTCTATAATACTTGAATTTTTATGTATAAAGAAATAAGGTAATTTACTATATATATACATCATGGGTTAAATTAACTATTCCAAGCATAATAACAACTGTAACTACCCTTGTTTTAAATTCACATGAACATATTACTTTTTTGGGAATTAAATCATCACTATTTCCTGTCCTATAGAAAATTAATAAACTAATGATTAATATTTTAATAAAACTCGCCTCTCCTCCACTATAAAAACCACCCACACTCCCATCGTCACATCACTTCTATCAAGCCATTAAGATTTTATAAATTATGCTCAAATATCCTCTCACTCTCCTACCCTATGTCCAATATCCCTTCATCTCATAAAAAGTCCAAATCCTCTCCCCTAATGAGGCTCTCAAAATGTTTTTAATTCAAGAGGTAAATTCTTCTTTTCAATACTTTTACGTTACTTTAGCATCCCTTTATATTCTTTTCAATATTTACCTATAATCATACAAATGTTATGAAATATATATTAAATTATGTGTAATTTAGTTCTTTTATGATTATGTATTATGTTATTATCATCGATCATTTATCCTTATTTTATGCCAGTAGTAAAAAACACCATCCGAGATGTGCTAATTTACCACATTCAAGGATGATTGGATTTCAATTTATAATTCTATATTCAATTCAGGTAATAAAACCATTATTATGGTAGAACCATTCTATAATATATTTATTATATCTCATCTATGGTTGTGAAATCATTTTGTACACATGGCTTTGATTTATAATAAAAAATGAGTTCATTGTGTACAAAAAATCCAATCAACCCAAAAGATTATTATTAAATAATTTACATAATGATTCGCCTCCACTAAAAGAAAACAAATTATATTTATAACTATTTATCCTTCTGGATGTTCACTATTAGATAACAACTTCAATTTCGGAAAACTGTCCTAATTTTACATGATTCTCCTTTCATGTATATAAATATACCGATTTAGAAACAAATAGACAAAAACCATGAAAATAAACTTATTAATCTACCAAAAAGGTCATTAATGCACTCAATAATATTTTAATAAATCAATTACATGGATATGAGTTTCAGTAATTTTTTATTAAGGAATCAAAACTTGATTATTCATGTGATTAAGATCATGTGGAGAACACCATCGAACTTATGGTATGAGTTTCTTCAGCTCACTTCCATATTTTTCAAATATTCGGTATTCACAACTACTACTTGTATATGGTTTATGTATAATGACCATTGTATTTTCAAATCCAGAATATATTTATTTATATGATATTCAGTGTGTCATTTTATGATTATTAATATTATGGAATATGATTCAATGGATTAAAATGTTGTAAGTATTTTGTACGTGAGCATCCATTTTAATTCGGGTTTCAATTATTCTAAAATCACCTCATTGAAATTTATATTTAATGTTATTTAATTCTCATAAATTCTGTTTTAATGTTCTATATACTTTTACCAATCATAATCCTTCTTTATTTTATGTTGAGTTTCATGTTTTAAAATAATCATTAAAAAATTCTTCTGAAATGAAAGATAGATTCAAAGAACATCACGATTTCTTACATATATTGAAGTTCACTCTAAAATCGGTTTTAATCCAGAATACCTTTATAATATAACACATTATAACATGAAAATGATTTTTTAATTGCTATTTTTATGAAATCATGCAAGCCTTTTCACTTTAAAATGACAATAATGATTTCCTTAAACAGCACTAAAATTTTTTATTTCAAAAGATAATTTAAAAAAACATTTTTCATGATTTCACATCAATAGGAAAAAATATGTTCCTAAAATGAATTCTCAGTATCCTTACAATTTATATTCTATGATATAAATGTTTAAACCATATTTATGGAAAATAAGAATTATTTTCCCAAATAACTCTTCTTTCCAATGTAAAATAAATTTTTTATCACCTCAATTTAAATGTTTTGAGATATATTCCTTATTCGCCACCTATTACTTGCATGTGGTGTATGTAATTACCCTTATAATATCATATAGAGTGTCTTTTTATTATCATGATATTCAATGTTATTATGAAATAAATATTTCAAGGTGGTATGTGATGCTTTGGAATGTTTTTGGATTATTTCCTCGAGATTTTTCCAATGGTCTCATTTAAATGAATTTTTTTAAACATCAATTAATTAATAAAATATTTCATAGTTGTTTATATATTATGATATTGCCTACAATATGTTGTTTAAGGGATTTTTATTTTATATAGTTTGGATTTTTTGTCTCAATATAATTCACCTATTTACCTTGAAAGGATAATGTAAATGTTTAATGTACGAAGAATGTTATTTACAATTTATATGAAAGTTTCTATATGAATGTATATGTTGTTTAGGTTTATAAAACTTCATAATAGAAATATATTGTTATTAATAAGTGTCATGTAAGGCCCACCATATCCCTTCAGTGCATCAGTAGGTTACATTATACAAAATATTGTCTTGACACCAGGCCTTGAGAAAATTGATATTTGTGGTATGACCACGAGGCCTTTATATTTTGGTTATAATGTCCTGAATTATGCATTCCTGCATTATAAAACTAGTATGTGAATGTTCTTGATGTTATTAAACTAGTAGAATTCCAATTATTATTCATTATTATGGCGTTATTTGTCAAGTAGTTATTCTTAACATAATGTGATCATGTTTATTCTTAAATTCATGTGTTTTTATTTATTCACCATGCCTAAGGTTTATTTTTATGATAAATTACACTTTTATCTTACCCTAACTGAGAAAATTAACTCACACATTTCTTATGTTTTATTTTATTAGGAAATGAATATATTTATTGTGAATGACATGCATGGATAACCTTAGTGTTGTGGATGCTTTTAATAAAAATTATTTTTTTATTACATTTCAAGTTATATTTATAATCCTATGTATGTATCTAGTTTTCCAAAACTAATATTCTATTCAATCATTTGTGACAAGACTTTTTTGAATGCATTCCAATGTAATGAAATAATGCACCAACTCCGGGAAACAATGATCGGTTTGTTATAGTTGGTATCAAAGGAAGTTTAGTAGAAGAAACGAAAACTTTATTTCAAACATGTTGATTAGAGAACAGACCCATAAGATATAATTTGAGGATAAATATACCATAACATTCTAGAATTGTTGTAATGAATAGATTTTGTCGATCATTCATGAAAATACAACCCTGTATGGATAATACATGTGGAGATAGTTCAGGAATAGATGTACCTAGGTGTAACAAAATCGATATGTAGTTTCATGATTGAACCAATGATTTCTGGTATAGAACAAAGGTCATTACCCCACATATGAATTGACACTATCAGGGGATATGGTTAGGACAAATCACATTTTCCATAAAATCTATTATGAAGTATTAAAATGTAAATTTTTTCTTAAAGAAAAAATGTATATGAATATGAGATTAGATATGCAAAATAGTTTAATTTATGCCAATATTTTTTTTAATGTTGAGATTATACATTATAATACATAACCTAATCCTGTGAATTCTTTTATATTAAAAGGGTGCCTAGCAGATGGAATGAAAACATTAGCAATAAATGTGATTAAATATTAAGAAGGATCATATATTTTATGTTATTAACCCATATTTTCAATACATGATAGTCTCCCATGTATCCTCATCATATGAGAAATAGTATCATGTGTTAACAAGATAGGTAATGTATTATCTATGTCCTTTGGATTTAAAGGGAATCAAAAAAATAATAGGATGACAGAAAAACTGATCGATAAAATGGAAATGAGAATGAATGGTTTTCCAACCTGTGATAACTATGGAAAGAATTATCCTACTAAATTCTTGAAGGGAAGTGGAATTTATTATATGTGTGGAGAAAAAGGAAACCAATTTCTTGATTTTGATGGTATTAAAAACATCTCTGATGTAAAATTAATCAACAACAAGGACATAGGAGACTATGTGAATCAATATCTCAAGAATCAAAAAAATATCACCAAATGGTATTACTAGATAATAATAATGTCATGATATTTTCATAGATAAAGATGATGTATTTATATTCCTCTTCATGATTCATTTCATTTGAATATTTATTCATCAATGTATTTTTTATTAGAATTATGGAGTATATTAGAACTATAATGCAGTACTATTTCATTAAGTGTTTGAGGTTGTATGATTAATTGTACAAATGATAAGTGACTTAGTAGAAAGTTAATATATTGGGAATGTATATGGTTAATGGAAACACAACCCAAAATATATCTATAATGATTAAAACCATGGTGAAGAAATGGTTGATTTGGATTAGTATTATCTACCTAAAAACTTATTATTGTCTTTCTGACAAGAGGTTTATGCTATTATTGAGGTATTTTACTACATTATTGGATATAGGGAATATATATAATATCATGAGTAAGGTTGAATTATTATATCCAATATGGTTTTGTTGTGATTTTAGTTATTACTATATTTCAAGAGGATATATGATGATGATATTAACAAGTTTTGAATGTGAAAATTTAGAGTTGTTTCATGTTGATTAACCAAATAAGGAAGCAGATGAATTGTGAAGGATGGTTCCTGGAGTTCTAAGCAAAAGGAGAATTGGCAAGGACCCCATTTACATTGCTATTTAAATTATTGATATGGGAATGATTCTATAGTATTGGATAATGATCTTTTTAAAGATAAACCATTAATGAAATGGATTTAGTTGATCATTTCATAATGTTTTTGAGTTTAATGTCACCACATGATGCAACCTATGTGATAGATGATGTATAGATAGTTCAAAGAAAAAAAATAATATTTTGATTATGAAATAGAAGTATATATTTATACACATCTAAGACTGAAATAACTACTAAACTCTTGAAAAGATTAATAAATTAATAGTTTGTGTGATTATTATATTTTTTTAATGATATCAATGAAATTTTTCATAAATGTTGTTAATGGTTTTTTGCTAATGATCATTCACTTGAGAATGTTCTATATTGCATTCCAACAGAACATGATGCATTTATTTTTCTACCATCACAATATTGTGAAATTAGAATTCATACTTTTGAAGTAACCAATGAATTTCACGTTACCTATTATATAAAAGTTATTTTTACCATATTCATGTCATGGGATTCCCATGTGAGAATTTTCCGGTATCAACTACTAACATTATAATTTCAATTTTAAATTTTGAGGATGATATTTTTAAATGGAGGGGGGAACAGGTCATGAACCATACTCTGGGACCCGTATCATTACTACCCCAGGACCGCCTTCTATAGGCCAGGGGCTGGAGAATAGCACGAAAGGCGTAAATCCCTAATACTAGGAAGGAATTGCCTTTATAAATCGTAAACACACATAACCAGAGTAAAAGCAGAAGCAAACACTTAGTAAAAGATATATAACAAGTGTACTGAATATAAAGGGGGCCAGAAAACAATCCCAACTATAAAGTACAAATACAACTGAATGCAAGTACAACTGAAAGGGACAAACAGCTGATAGGTGAAAGAAACTCCTAGAACTCCCTATGGGGTTCCTATCAGAAGGGTAGTTAGAGATGGCCTCCACAGCACTCCACAGCTTTCAGACACCCCCATGTAACGATACTTCGTAATGTCCTCCTTCAGGTACCGTCCAGTCCTAGTGCTCTCGGCCTCTATCAGCATTGTCCGTTATCTGCATCTAACACAACGAGTTTTGGGCATAGATTGTGCAAGGTTATGTATAACGATACTTTGTAGGGACCTCGAGACCCTCAAGGTCTCACAAAATCCAATAAGGATAACCCAAAAATTATGAAATCAACTGATAAACATTACTTATCTATATGCATGTACATATAACTATGTTATCAAAAAACCCATATCAATCATGAGGAAAACACAAAGGCCATTGTCTCTACTCAAACTAGGATTTTCATTATCGAAACTACAATTTCTGGAGAACTCCTCATCTATCGAGAATAGTGGGCTTGTCGTCACACCAAGGTGCTTCCCACTATCCTTAGACTACGGAGGTACTCCTCCTGTCGAGTACTGCGGGTCTACTGCCATCTTCCAGGAACTCTATCCACGGTGGGTCTACCGCCAAATATCAGGTTCCCCCCCTATATCCTACAAAGGTACTCCTATTATCGAGTACCACGGGTCTTCTACCAACTACCAAGTGCTCCGTCTTCCAGGGGTCTGCCGCTAACTACCAGGCACTCGCCACTGGGTTAGTCAAATCACTCCGATCAAATCAGTCTAGCAGTCGTCATGTCTATTAGCTAATAGGTATCTGCACTGTATACACTTGTCTCCAGGAGGATCTTTTCCATGAGCTAATGGTTGATACTCCAAATGTCACGATGTCTAATGAAGAAGTATCTCAAAGACTGCCATGTCATTGGGTTCTCAATGCAACAGACGTCGTGTCAATCGGATGCCCAGTCTGAGAGTTATTTTCCTTTTAGTCTCAGGGGCCTGTTTGGTTTTGTGCACGAATCAACATGACCGTATCTCAAATATACACTGAATGCTCGTGGGGTATTCTCAATGGGATGACTTCGTTCCAAGAATATCAGCGGCACAGACGGTTCATCAAACGAATGCCCGTAGCCCGAGTTATTGGTGAATAGGTGTATTCGGGTCTGACGGTTCTGGACCGGGGTCCGACTCAGTTCGTGAGTCCGACCCGATCTCAAGGGGAGTCGTGTAATAAATACGGGGCCCGAAACGGTTGGCTAGTTGTGTGGCCCAGCCCGGCTAGCTGTGTGACATGGCCCGGCTTGCCGTGTGGCTCGGCTTGGCTGGCCGTGCATCGCCCGGCTGGCTGTGTGGCCTGGCCCGCAGGTCGTGTTGCGCCCGACTGGCCATGTGGACTACCCCTGCTAGCTGGACCGTGTGGCCGTCTAGCCTCGTAAAGTGGGGTGTTACACCCCCAGGCTCTTGAAAAGGCCAGTTCAGGGCACTGACACTTTTAACCGCAGGACCCAAAGGGTCCCGCCTGGTGCGCACCGGCAGCTGGCTCAGCTAGCCACCCTATGCAGTTCACCGCGACCTTAGGCCGAGGGTCTTCTCCGGCGCAGCGCGATGGCGCCAAGCCACTACTGTGTAGCCCAGGCCCGTACTGGCCGCTGTACTACACCACTGGCGAAGCACGACGGCGCCGCACCCCTCCTCCACGACCCACCTTGGCCACGACCTCTTGCTTCCCTTAGAGTGGCCTTCCATGGCCGTGGTTCTCCTTTCCTCCATGTGGCATGGTGGTTTTGCACCTTTTTGGTGAACCGACGGTCTTGCTCCATCAGTTTCTTCACTGTCGGCCTGACTCCGGCAGACGTTGTCTGCTTCCGTCATCAACAACAAACAAGATCAAAAGGGGGAGGGTCAGCCGTGTTGGTGCAGTTCGAATCCCCCATTTTATGTTGATAACATTTAGCATATCATAAACACAAATATTAAATGATGTAGAATGGAAAAAAGGAAATTCAAACCACTACCTTACTTTTTAGGGATGTTTGACGGAGTCGCGGGAAGGTGGCGTCGTTCCGTCAACGTCGGAAGAGAAACAGAAGTTCTCATTGTTGGCAGATGAGCGTTCGAAGGTGACGATGTCAAAGATGACATCGGCATTCCTCACGGGCATCACTTCCCTTTCCTTTCCTCAGTTGAAGAAGGAAGAAGGCGACGTTGATTTTCGATGGAAGGAGTGTTCTTCGCGTTCATCACTAAGAGGATGAAGTTCCCTCTCATGTTTCCACCCAAAAGAATTTCCAACCAAAATAATGGGTTAAGCCAACCCATTATTTAATTGTTGGCAAAATAATTCAAAATGATTTGAATTAAAAGAAACCATTCACATTATTAGTGAGGGGAGGGGTGGACATTAAATGGGGGCAAGTTGGAGAGACTCCCCTACTTTATGGAGAGTTTTACCAAATTTAATTGGGTGTTCGAGGGTGTAAAAGGGGTGTTAGAGAGGTAGGGTGGTCCCCACCTAATAATCCTCCCAAGGGATGTTATGGCGTGGTGGCCCCCACCTCCATCCTCCCCTTGGCAGTTTTAACAACCAACATAAGATAATGCTAATTTGTTAACATAATTAAATTTAATTAAAACCCCCCAAAACTATCTTCCACTCTCAATAAAACGCAACTATGGTGAAAGTCTCACTAAGAAATCACCTACGCTGCAAGTTCAACGGTGCCCTCAGAATTCGATTCGGAGCACCAGTTCAGAAGTAATAAAAATTAACTCATACATTTACTGAACGTACCTAAAAGTAACATTAGAAATTGATTTCGGATACACTGGGCCTAAGAATCAAGTTCTGTAAAAAATTACAGACTCGTAAAATTTACATGTTTTTAAAAAAAATCCAAAGGAATCCTAAGTCGTTACATTCTCCCCACCTCTGGGCTTTACGTCCTCGTAATCTATAACTCACACTAAAAGAATAATTTGGGGTAATGAGCACGTGTCTGAGCCTATTGCTCCCATGTGATCTCCTGGATGTTCTCGTGCTGTCAGTGAATACGCACCAGAGGTATCGATCGTCCACGTAGGACCCACTCCTGTCGATCCTCAATCCCTACTAGGAGATCCGTGAACGTTGCCCCTCCATCGACGTTCATCTCCATGTGGTCGATGATATGAGAAGGGTCATCCACATATCTCCTCAGCTGAGATGCGTGGAAGACATCATGCACCCGGTACAACTGAGGTAGAAGAGGAAAGTTGTAAGCCACCTTGCCAACTCTGCTGAGGACTTGGAAAGTTCCAATGAACTACGGAGATAAGTTGCCGCCTCGGCCAAATCTCCATAGACCTCATCGAGGTGAGACCCGTAGGAAAATGTGGTCAGGATCCTCGAACTCCAGAGGCCTCCGCCTCTTGTAAACATACAACTTCTGCCTTCTCTATGTAGTCCTCATCCTCTCCGGGATGATCTACACCATCTCCGCGATAGTTTGTACCATCTCTGGTCCCACTAGTGCTGGGTCCCCTGTTTTTTTTCAGCACAGTGGCGATCTGCAATGTCGAACATACAAGGCCTCAAAAGGTACCATTCCGAGGGTGGAATGATAGCTTTTTTTTAGCAAAACTCTGCCAAAGTAAAGTGATCCTCCCTGTTGCGACCGAAGTCGAGGACACAACGATGAAGCACTCCCTCAAGGGTCAGGTTGGTCCACTCAGTCTGACCATCAGTTTGAGGGTGGAAGTAAGTGGTCAATGGATGATATGTCCCATAAACATCCTGCAAACCCTTCCATAGATGGGTAGTAATGGTGTGTCACGTTGGGAGACAATAGAAGAAAGTACTGCATGTAAATGCACAATATCTTTCACGTAGAGGTGTCCCAAGCTCTATACTGATCCCTACTCTCTGATCGGTGGGAATTGGGGTGACTTGGTGAGTCGGTCAACAATCACCCAAATTGAGTCATGACTCATGGATTTTTGTGGAAGACCCATCACGAAGTCCATGAATATCCCA
This sequence comes from Viscum album, assembly GCA_963277665.1. NCBI lineage: Eukaryota > Viridiplantae > Streptophyta > Magnoliopsida > Santalales > Viscaceae > Viscum > Viscum album. Next base: position 336,217,535 of record OY728142.1, on the reverse strand, counting down.
TCCCACTTCCACTATGGTACCTCTAAATGATGAACCAAGAATACTGGTACCTAGTGTTGCGCCTTCACTTGCTGACAAGTGAGGAATCGTGAGACAAACTCAGCTATCGCCTTCTTCATATCTGGCCACCAGTGCTGTCGTCGAAGGTCCTGGTTCATCTTCGCCACCCATGGATTTACCTCTAGAGGGGAAGTGTGGAACTCCCTCAACACCTCCTCCTGAAGTTCAACTGGTACCATGGTATGTTCCTTGAATAGGATGATGTGCTTCCCACCTTCATAAAATCCATCAGGTTCCTACCCTGTGGATATCTGACCACGTCAGGTCTCGCAGTCATCATATCCATGTTGTACCTCCTTGACTCACTGCACAAGTGGAGGGGTGACTGTTAGAGACTAGAGATAGCTGACTCCATCTCTATCCACAATGGATATCTGCAAGGCTGGTGGCTGCTCCGTCGCCTCTCCTAGCAGCTGAATACCAGTCCTCCTATTGTGCGCTTCCACATCAAATTTCCCCTTCCTAAGAGTATAGTATATATTTAAGTCATAGTTCAAGAGGAACTCAATCCATCATCGTTGTCTTCGATTTAGGTCCTTCTGAGAGAAGATATACCTAAGACTCTTGTGATTAGAGTACACGGTAAAATGTTTTCCCATCATATAGTGTCACCACATATCCAAGGAGAAAACCACTGCTGCTAACTCCAGGTCATCGGTAGCGTGGTTCTACTCAAGTTGTCTTAGCTACCGAGAACCATATGTGATTAGTACTTTCTCCTGCATCAGGACACACCAGAGTCCGGTCCCTGAAGCGTCGCAGTAAACCATATACCCTACGCCTTCATATGGAATCATCATGATGGTGGCACTAGTCATCCTATGACTCAGCTTTTAAAAGCTCTTCTAGAAACTATCTGACCACACGAATGGTTTACCCTTCTTTGTCATGGCTAAAAGCGGTGGTGTGACTCTGGAGAAGTCTGGAATGATCCTCTAATATTAGCCATCCAAACTCAGGAAACTCCATACCATCACCATACTCCTAGGTGGCTCCAAAGAAAGCACTGCCTCATTCTATGCCGAATCCACTACAACTCCAGCCTCCGAGATGATGTGTCCCAATAAGTGAACCTCTCAAATCCAAAAATGGAACTTCAAGAGCATACCATAAAGATAGTGCTCTCGGAGAGTGTCCAATACTACCTGCAAATGGTGGGCATGCTCCTCCTCAGTATTCAAGTAGATCAGTATGTTTTCGATGAAGACTACAACAAAGCGATCTAGTTAAGGCTGGAGGATCCTATTATTGAGACTCATGAACACTATTGGAGCATTGGATACGCCAAAGGGAATAACCAAAAACACGTAGTGGCTGTAACGACACCTGAAGGCTGTCATCTGCACATCCTCGTCTCGAACTCGGAGCTGGTGATAGCGTAATCTGAGGTCTATCTTTGAGAACCATCATGGTCCCTTGAGCTGATCAAAGAGGTCGTCAATCCTCGGTATTTGGTATATGTTCTTCCCCACCACTTTGTTCAGGTGCCGATAGTAAACATAGAGCCTCAGGCTCCCATCCGCCTTCTTGGAAAATAGAATTGGGGCTGCCCAGGGAGAAACACTAGGCCAGATGAAGCCCTTCCCCTACAAGTCATACAGATGTACCTACAACTCATGAAGATGAGTGGGAGCCATTCGATATGATGGATTAGATATCGGTGCCATACCAAGGTATAGGTCAATGTATAAGTCCACCTATCTACAAGGAGGTAGTTTTGGAATATCTTCAAGGAAAACATCCACGGACTGGTCCACCACTACAAGATAAGCTAGACTCTCTACATCTACTACTCTAAGGGTAAGGCAAGCTAGCTGGTGAGTGATCAGCTGCACCCTCCCCCGAGTAAGTATGTCCTATGCGGCAAAGGTTCCCTAAACGCCGATGAAGGTGAACCTGGTCCCATCTATGCAGACACTCCACACTTTTCACCGAATATAGTCGATGCATGCATGAACTGTAGATAACCATTACAAACCCACGATGACGTCGTAAGGCCTCAACACCTCTACTAAGAGATCCGAGCTGATTCTCTCAGCTCCTAGAGTAAGCTAGAACTGCCGGTACTAGTGTGTAATCTTTGAATCAGCTCCCGTTGTAGTCTCTAGCCATTAGGATTGAACTGACAGCTCCTTCAGAATATCCATGATCTGAACGAGGGACGTGGAAATGAAAGAGTGACTGTCACCTGTGTCTATAAGAATGGTAGATAAGGTGGAATAGACACATATTGTACCTCAAATCATATTTGGAGTTCTGTGATCATAGGCCTTAGATATATTTAATTGTGCTCTACCCTGTCCACCTACTCCCTGTGGTTGGGGTGGACCTCCTGGTTGAGGTGGCGGTAGCACCTCATAATGTTTTCCACTACCAACTGTGTGGCCATATCCTCTACCATGTCCGCCTATGCCCTGTAGACTACCTCGATCGAACCATTTCCTCTTCATGGAGGTCCCCCAACTATCTGGTGATCATCAGAGTGTCGGGTCGGACAGTCACGAGCCATGTGACCAAGCCCGCCGCAAGAGTAACACTCACTGCTCCTAGCATGACTAGATCTATATCTACTCTGGGTTCCCCGCACAACCGATCCTGAGTAATGAGGTCAACCACCTATGGTTCTAGTCCTCTTGAACCTCTACATCATCTATCGACTGCCAACTATAGAAGACTTCACTACATGTCGACTAGTAGTAGGTCTCACTTATGGTGACTTCTCAGCAAGGAAACTCACTACTAGGAGGGCTCTCTCTAACACTCCAGCCTACTTGAGAATGCTGAGGTAGATCATCGAGGCTTTGATCTCTCACCTGAGCCCCTACTCAAAGGTCCGGGCCCTGAGGAATGGGTCATGTACCATATCTATTGAGTAGCGAGAGATGTTAGTGAACCTCACAGAGTACTGTGCTATTGTCATGATGTTTTTCTACATTTGAAGTATCTTGTGTATCTGCACCGATCGAAGGGTGGCTGGAACAAACTCCACCCAAAATAGGCTATCAAAGTCTCTCCAGAGAATTTCTGCCTCGTTGTAAATCTGGAGCATCCGGATCCACCATCTTCTTGATGCTTCATGAAATAGGCTGGTAGCAAGGATCTCCATGAAGTCGTTTGGGGTCCTAACCAGTCTGAAGACTCCCACCACAGCCTCCGGCCAATCCTAAGTTGCATGTAGGTCCATCTCTCCCCTGATCCTAGGTGTCCTCTGGAACTAGAACTCATACCGCGCGCTCAAGCAGCGTGCACTCTTTGCTACTTGGGATTGTGGCATTGGTGGCCCAATGGAAAGTAGTACCGTTGGTTCCTCTGCTGGTGCCTCAACTGGAAGACGGCCATGAACTGAGGCCTCGTCGCTCGGTGGGTTGTTAGTTCGTACAACTCTTGGGGCACTAACTAGTTGTCCATGGGGTGGCTTCCTGAACAAATCATATGTGACATGGTCAAACGTTTATAACTAGGGAGCTGACCAGGTTTGAACTGACTTTATGAAAACTTTTGAAAACAAACACACAATCAGTGTTTTTGTTTACTAAGTCCGAAATCAGTAGTCAGGGTCTTAGTATAAAGATACGTTTTCTGCCGCACCAACACTATACTACCTGAACTGAAAACCAAACTTGGTATCCTTAACACTCTTTCTTCACATAAAAGAATTATCAAAATCCTATGTTCATCAGTAGAACTTCTCTCTGATACCAATTTTTCACGACCTGTCCCCCAGGGCTCGTATCGTGACTACCCCAGGTCCGCCATCCATAGGCCAGGGGCTGGAGACAAGCACCGATGGCATATATACCTAATAATGGGAAGGCATGAAATTTATAAATCGTAAATACACACAACAAGAGTAAAAGAGGGAGAAAACACAAAGTAAAAGTTGTATAACCTGTGTACTGAAATTAAAGGGGGACAGAATACAAGACCAATAGTAATGTACAAATACAACTGAAAGAATGTACAATTGAAAGGGAAAAATAGGTGAAAGGTGAATGTAGATACTGGAACATCCTTCGGGGTTCCTACTAGAAGGGTAGGTACAGATGGCCTCTATAGCACTCCATGTCCGTCAGACTCCACAGTGTAGTGATGCGTCGTACGGTCCTCCTCCGGGTACAATCCAGTCCCGTAGCTCTTGGCCTCTGTCAGTGTTGTCCGTCATCTGCATCCAACATAATGAGTTGCGGGCATAACCATCACAGGGGTGAGTATAATGATACTTAGTAGGGACCCTGACACCCTCAAGGTCTCACAAAATTCATCAAGGATAAACCACAAAGTATGAAAACATCATATTACCATAACATAGCTATACGCCCATATATATACCTAAGTTATCAAGTAAACCATCTCAGTCATGAAGAAAACAAAAAGGTCAATGACTCAGCTCAAACCAGGATTTTCATTACCAAACCACAGTTGCTGGATAACTCATCCTCTGTTGATAACAGTGGGCCAGTCGCGACACCAAGGCAATTCTCACTAACCATAGACTGCTGAGGTACTCCTCCTGTCGAGTAGAGCATGACTACTGCCAACTACAATGTGCTCCATCCACTATGGGTCTGCTTCCAAATACCGGGAACTCCCCCTATAGCTTGCAGAGGTACTCCTCTTGTTGAGTACCGCGAGTTTCCTACCAACTACCAGGCATCCGTCTGCCATGGGTCTGCCACCAACTACTAGGCGCTCCCCATTAGGCTAGTCGAATCACTCCAAGTCAAATCGGTCAAGCAGTCATCATGTCTGTCAGCTACTAGGTCTCCGCACATTTTACGATTGCCTCCTGGAGGATCCGCTCCACGTGTTATTGGTTGATACTCCAAGTGTCACAATGTCTCATGAATAAGTTTCCCAAAGCACTACCATTTCATAGTGGTCTTAATGAAACAGACGGCGTGTCAATCAGATGTCCGATCTATGACTTATTAGTCTTTTAGTCCTAGGGGCTCGGTTGGTTTCGTGCACAAAACAACCTGACCGTATCTCAAATATACCCCAAAATCTCATGGGGTATTTTCAAAGAGATGGATTCATTCCAAGAATATCGGCGCCGATGTCATTTTGTCAAATGGACGTCCGTAGCCCGAGTTACGGGCGAATAGGTGTATTCAGGTTTGATGGGTCCGGGTCCGGTCCGACGTAGTAAGACTGACCTGACCTAACCCGGGTCTGGACCGGGGTCTGACCCGGTCTGAAGGGGCATCCCGACCCGAAGGGGCGGCTAGGCCCAAAGGCGTGGCCCGAACTAAAGTCACAGACCAGCCCAAAGGCGCGGCCCGACCCAAAGGGGCAGCCCGGCCCGAAGGCCCAGCCTGGCCCGAAGGGGTGGCCCGGCCTAAAGGCGTGGCCAGCATGGTTGGCTGGCCGCGTAGCCTGGCCCGGTTGGCCATGTGGCCTGGCCTGGCTGGCCGTGTGGCTTGGCTTGGCCGGCATTGTGGCACCCAGACGGTTATGTCGCATGGCCTGGCTGGACATGTGGTGTCCTGCTGGCCGTGTGGCCTAGCCTGGCGGGCTGGCCCTGGTGGCCAGTGAGCCACGTAATGGAGGTTGTTACACCCCCCGGGCTCCCGAAATGACCAGCGCAAGGTGCTGGATCTTGTAACCACGGGACCCGAAGGGTCCTACCTGGCGCGCCACGACAGCCGACATAGCCGGCTGCCCTCCCCTGTTCACCATGGCATTATGCCGCGGGTTTTCTCTAGCGTAACGCACCTGTGTCGCACCCCTAATCTCCCACTTTGGCCCACCCTAGCCACAGTCCTGCACCGCCGGCGCGGCACGATGGCACCACGCCCCACCGCCTTGTCCTGCCTAGGCCGTGGCCTCATACTGACCTCCGCACGATGTGACGATGTCGTGCGCCTCTACAGCAGCCCGAAGTGGCCTCAGTTTTCATTTCTTGTACGTGTAACGACGGTTCTGTTCCTTTTCGGTGACACGGCGGACTTGCTCCCCCAGTTTCCTCACGGTCGGCCCAACGGTGGCCATAGTTGTCCGCTTCTGTCGTCAACAACAAACAAGATCAAAAGGGGGAGGGTTAGCCATGTTGTTCTAGTCCTAGTCCCCATGTTATGTTGATAACATTATACATTACGTAATCTATAATTTTGAACGACGTTGAACGGAAACAAGGCAACTCAAACCCCTCCCTTGCTTGTCGGTGTCATTTGACAGAGTCGCGGGAAGGCGGTGTCATTCCATCAATGTCAGAAGAGGTAGAGAGGTAATCATCATTGGAGAATGGGCATTTGAAGGTGAAGAATTCAAAGTCAACGTCAGCTTTCCTTGTGGGCATCGCTTCCCTTTCCTTGCCTCAGTTGAAGAAGGAAGAAGTTGACATCGATTTTCGTTGGAAGGAGCGTTCTTCACGATCTTGGTTAAGGGGATGAAGTTCTCTATCAATCTTCCACGCAAAAGAAATTCCAACCAAAATAATGGGTTAAGCCAACCCATTATATAATTATTGGAAAAATAATTCAAAAATATTTGAATTAAAATACACCATTCACTTAATTAATGGGTGGAGAGTTGGAAATAAAATGGTGGGGGAAGGTGGAGGGGCTCCACCACTTTATAGAGAGTTTTACCAAATTTAATTGGGGGTTATAGGGGGTTAAGGGGGAGTTATAGAGGTCAGGTGGGCCCCACATAATAATCCTCTCAAGGGAGGTTATGCCGTGGTGCCCCCCACCTCCAACATCCCCTTGGAGGTTTTAACCACCAACATAAAATAATGTTAAATATTTAACATTATTAAATTTAATTAAAACCCCATAAACTATCATCCACTCTCGATAAAAAAACAACTATGGTGAATTCCTCACTATGAAAGTGTTGATGCTGCGAGTTTAATGGTGCTCTCAGAATTCTATTCCAAGAACCAGTTTAGAAGTTATAAATTTCACTTGTATGTTTACTGATCGTACCTGAACAAAAATTTTGAAAATGATTTCAGACACACCGGGCCCCAAAATCAATTGCCATCAAAAACTGCTGACTAGTAAAATTCAAATCTATTTTAAATTACTCAGACTTACATAGTTGTGTTCAGAATAATTTTTTGTGTTTTATAAAAAAAATTAATTATTGATGAATAGTGACATACCCTTATTACTAGTAATGTACCATTATGATTTGTATCATTCCCGTATGAATATTAATGTACCCATATGAAATGTATGTTGACACTTATGAATAGTAACATACCATTATGAATAGTAAAATGTTACTCAAGGATAATATCATCACCCATCTATGTATAAATAATATTTTGGAACCATCTAAATTAGAGTGAATATTTTACAAATTAATAATTATGTGTTCGAATTTCTATGAGGAGAAAATATTTAATATCAATTTTATATATAATAAAATGAATTAAAAGGAAAATAATTATTAATAAAATTTATTCCTAAATGAATATATTGTTATCCAATTATTTTTGGTTAATTTAATAAACACAGTGTTAATTTTTCAAGGCATTACAAAATCAGTTTCAGTTTTAAACCTGTATTTTATAGGTAAATAATGATTTAATTTAAATATTAAATTTCACATATTTATAAAATTATTTTCATAAAATAGAGTTCATATTTGGATTATACACATAAAACAATGGTTAATGAGAATTTTTCGGGGGTTTTCTTAAATACATGAATTTTTAATGAATAATAAAATACGGTAATTTTATGTATGTATACATTATTAATCAAATAAACTATTCCAAGAATCATCATAGATTTAATAACCCTTGTTTGAAAATCACATTCACTAATAACTATTTTTGTTTATGAATTCATCACCCTTTATTTTCTTTTGGGAAAATAATAAAATAATCATTAAACTTTTAAGAAAACCCTCTTCTCATCAACTACAAAAACCACCAACAATCTCTGCTTCTCATTGCTCAACTAAACACGTTTCCTTACCTAAATTATACTAAAATTTCCACCCAATATCTTCCCCCATGTCCAAAATCCCTTGGTCTAACAAAATTCCAAATCTTCTCCCCTATATAGGCTCTAATGGAAGATTAATTCGAGAGGTAAATTCGTCTTCTCAACTCTTTTACATTCATTTAAAGTTCATCAGTTTTCATTGTGTATCATCACTTTTCCTCATACAAATGTTACGAAAACTATATTACTTCAACATTAATGAATTTTTTTATTATGTTATATTTTATTATAATTTATCTTTACCCTTATTTTATGCTAGTAGTATAAAAAATTATTTGATATGTGATTATTTTCTACATTCAAGGACGATGAGTTTTCAATTTCTATTACAGTCTTCAATAATGGTTATGAAATCATAATTATTGTTGAGAAAGAATATTATATTTTTATTATGTCTCATATATGGATATGGAATATTTTTGTACCCATAGTGTTTGATTTATAAAGAAAAATGTGTTTGTTCTGTTCAAAAACCACCAACTAACCATAATAGTTATCAGTAATTAATTTATATAATGATTCATATTCACTCCAAATAAACAAATGAAATTTAAAACCATTTAACTATCTTTATATTCAATATTAACATATAATGTAAATTCTAGAAAACCATTCTAATTTTATAGAATTATTTATTCATGTATATAAGTATACTATTCACGAAACAAACAGACTCGAACAATTAAATTGAACCTCTTATCCAATAAAAGAGTCCATGAAGGAAGTTATTATGTTTATAATTAATCACTTAAATTGATAATTGGTATTGGAATTATTAATTAATTATCCAAAATTTTATTTTGATGCTCATTATGATCACATGGAGAACACATTCAGTCTTAATGCAATTTTTCATTCATCTCACTTATATTTTTGTGAGATATTCCATATTCACTACTAATAAAATTGTATGGTGTATATATACTAACCAGTGATGTCTTATATCATGAGACACTTTATTTTAATGTTTTTAAATGTAATATTGGATGAATTTTAATTTTGGGGCAGGCGATTTAAGTGAGTACAATGTTGTAAGTATTATCTACATGAACCTCCACTTTCATTATCGTTACTCTTATTATCTAATCCCCTTAATGAAATTATTATTCACTATTAATTAAAAATCATTAGTTTTATTTGAATGTAATATATATGTTTACAAATAATATAAATTATTTACTTCATGTTGTGTTATATGTTTTAAACAAGTCTTTAAAATATTCTTCCAATATGCAAGCCCGAATCAAGGAACATCTAGAATTATAATCCATTTTGAAGTTCTCTATATAATCTATATTAAGCCAGATTTTTCATTCTATAACAGAATTTTTTAACAAAAAAAATATATTTTGGTTCATGTATAGATTTATGAAAGGAAAAATATATTTCCTGTTTAAATTATCCTTAATGAATTTCCAAAGCGACACTAAATTGTATTAAATCCAAATCTTTTTAAAAAACACTTTTTACATGATTTCTCTTTTGGGGGGACACCATTTATGCCAAAAATGTAACCTCAATTACCATTAATTTTTTTCTAGTACATAAATGGTTAATACCATATTTATGACAAATATAAATGATTTTCCAAATGGACGAATTTTTCCAAAATAAACATGATTTTTTTCACCTCAAATTAAATTTTATGTGATATATTACTTTTTCACTTATTATTCCACATTGTTGAATATGTATTGCCAATTTTTATATCATATGAATAGTCTCTTTCTTATCATGATATTTTAAATAAGTATTATTTTAATGTTTCATGGGGGTATATAAAATTTTAAAACTTTTATGGATTATTTCCTGAAGAAATTTTCAATGGTTTTATTTAAATGTGTCCTTGTTGTTGTAAAAATCCATTTTGAATCATTTATTTAATAATGTTTAATATATTATTATCTCCTCTACAATATTTTGATGAAGGGTTTTTAATTATTTTGATTGTGGGTGTTCAATATTGATATCATTCACCAATTTACATTGAATGGTATGAGTTTATGTCTAATGTATGCAGAATTTTTTTTAAATTTATATTATAGATTCAATATGAATGTATATATTGATTATGTTTATCCCCATTCATATGGGGATGTATTAGAAATGGTATGTGTTAGGTGGGTCCCTCTTTAGCCAATAAGTGTATCGATAGGTCTCATGAGACAAAATTTGGTCTTGAAACGAGGTATGACAAAATAGATATTTATGATCCAAGAATGAGGCCTTGACGGTATGGTTATGATGTCCAACATTATTTATTACCTACAAATGAAACTATTAATTGAAATTTCATGTTTCTATTTGACATGTAGGATTTAACATCCCTGGTAAATTAAGAATATCCAAATTTCATATTTATTAGTATTTGTGAATTAAATTTTAATTTTACATTAAGGGGATGAAATGTTCGATGGCATACCCAATACCCAACAACATCATTCTTTGAAATCTTCTGTTTCTCACAACATTGAGTTATAATAAAAAAATAATATAGTAATACTATTATAATGAAAGTTAGTTAACACATAACCATTGTATTTGAGGGAATGAATAGAACTAACTAAAATATGATTTTATATGATAGTTAAATGTTTCTACATTTATCAAATAAATGTTTGAGGCTTAAAATTTGAATGAATCTAATTTTATGCATAAAAACTCTAATATTCATTAAAAGGTTGATTTACCACCGTTTGATGGATAACCCTCATTAAATCTAGTTTTGTCACTTTTATATGTTCTTTTTGACAAAATATTTTTTTTGAATCGGGACGTAAAAATTTACTTTGGGTATATTTTATCTATTTTTATAATAATTTTTTTAATGAATAGTGAAAATATTGAAGTTTAATTCCAAAATAGATTTTAATCAAAATTATTTTTTAATATATAGTATCTTTTTAATTAGTTATAATGAGAAATTATATTATGTTTTGCCATTTAATGGGTAATGAACATTCTGTTTCTATGGATGACAAACTACTGCCTCACGAAACGATGATTGTTCAATCTTATCCTACCACCTCTCATGGTGGCCATTATGATGGAAATCTATTTTTATATGATATATATTATGTTTATGTTATCTATATTTTTCTATAATATTTATTTAAAAACTTACCTTTATGCTTTCCAGTATTTTAAATACAATAATTTTATTTTAGGAAGTGCGTACTACCACCCCCTCAAGGTTATATGATTCGTTCATGACATAAATGGAACGTATAAAGGATGGAGTTAATGAAATAATGTAACATCTATATCATATGATATTATAATATAATTATTACATACCTTTATCATTAATTTTTCATTCCAATAGATGTGAAATAGAAATGAATGTAATGTACATGCGTACGGACGGCTTACCGTCTCCATGACTGGTGCATTTCATTTCTTATCATTAATTATTATGTAACATTATGAATAGATTAATATAATGGATATATATGATATATATGATATTTAAATAATGAGTATAATTCTAGATATAGTGGAATTTTTACCAGATGAACAACTTGTAATTATAAGTAGTACATTTTTTACTCTAGTAACAAATATCGAAAAAATGACCACTATTAACATAAATGATTGGATAATGTTTGTAACATGGTAATAAGTGATATAAAAGGAATAATAAAAATGAAAATGTTTTTAAGAAAGTATAAATTAACTTTATTTTATTATTCAAGTTATTAAATAACTAACAAGTCAGGTCGGACTAGAGGTAAGGGGTTTCTTATCTCACTTTTAATTTCGTAAGATTTCAATTATTCGCCACTTATTTATTGCATGTGGTGTATATTGTAGGGATATTTGATATAAATTATAATTATTATATTTATATTCATGTTATTATGTGATTAATTTTCTAGTTATTAACTTTTGGTCATATGACTAGATTGATTACAACCTATTAAAGGGGTTTTCATCTATCTTTTTATACTTGGGTTATTCATTCAATATTTGGCACAATTTTCTCCGATGTGGTGTATGTACTACACAATGTTGTATTATTTTTGTATAACACAATAAATTGTGGGTATTTACATCTTAATTGTATTATCCATCCTTAATGTAGTGTATTTTTTGTAAGTTACGAAATAGATAAGAGAACCTTTCACCCTTCTCTTTTTAAAAGACTTCTTCTTATTATGTCTTTAAAATTACATATTCATTTGTTGGGATATGTTATTCTATATCATTATTGTTGTAAATATTATGTCTATGTTGTGAGATACCCTTTTTCTCTCACTAAATCATTATCTGAATTTTAAATTGACATCGTTAGGCTGTCGAATTTCTCTAAGCGAACTTCTTAACCAAATTTCAATTCTTGGGGTAAAACATCTACTTATTAATTTTGTCATTATATGAATTTGTGAGATTGACCTATGATTTTTTTACACTGAATATCATATCATATTGATTGTATTAATATTTTACACACATTTTTATTTAATAAATTTATCTTTACTCAAAGGATGAAATTTTTATAAGGGATTTCTTCTCCATTTACATTACATTTAGGCTTCATGGTTGTTATACAACAATTCACTATTTTATGGTGTATATACTATCCATTGGAATATTATATCATGAATACCATTATTCTCATGATATTTTAAAGTTCTGAATAAATTTTATTCCATAATTATTTGTATTCATGTGTCTCTCATTTTGATTAAAACTCTTTAGCTACAATATTGTTTTTAATGTTTTAAAGATATATTCTTCTAAATATTTCTCATTAATTTACTTGTTTTAAAAATAGTTTTTAGGATTTATTTATATGGTTATTAATGTCTACAAATTATAATTCATTTAAAAGTTTCAATGTGGTATGGGTCACTTTGATTTAAAAATCTCTTTATTAAGTGTTTTATATGGTTTTAAAAATGGTTTGATAAAGAATTGTTTATTTCAAGATCATGATATAACATATTGTGATTGGAATGTATAAATATTATATTTTCTCTAGGTGTGCGTTTTGAGTTATGATTATGCTATGGTTATTATGCATTATATACATATATGGTTGGTTTCATGATAAACTAAGGGCGGGTGACCCCAGGATAGATCTCCAATGCATTGGGTAATATGTTGAAGGAAAATGTTAATGTTTCTCATAAGAGATTTAAGAAATATACTTTGATGTTTATTCCAATGTAACTCCCAATGTAGCAATGATATCTACAATGTAAGTATGATATGGAATCCACAAATTACCTTTATGACTTATTGTTTCTACGTGATATTCATAAATAATATGATTTTATGAGTTATGTTATGATTTAGAAGTATTGTTTCATTGATTTGTATTTTTTTATGGGTTAATATTTCCTTTCCTTATTTAATAACCTTTACTATGATTTTTATGTTCATACAAATTTTTGAAATGATTTTCACATGACATTAAGAAGAATAGAATTAGGGATGGGATGAAGGAAAAAAGTTAGGTTTCCTAAAACATGGAACTAGAAACGTTTTTTTAAGAGTTTATATTTTACGAAAAAAATTGAACCAGAGTAGAAGTGTCTACATTGTATATTTTTGAGATGTAATATAATAGTTATGGGCTAATTCTCTAATACTCTAAACCTAAAAAAATCCCCAATGTGAATTATTAATTTTATTCAATAGTAATGAATATTTTATGGTTGGGTCCTTATATAGAATACCAGTTATTTTTACTTATTATGGAATTATTTATTTATCCCTTATTTATACCATAATGTATTCATGTTATTTTTAAAGGCATGTGTATTTAGTTATTCACCATGCATAATTTTTATGTTCATGATATCTTTTGATGGATTGCATACCCTTACTGGGCATCTGATCTCACCCCATTCTTTTGATTAATTATCTCAGGACAGAGAGAAGTTTATTATTAATGAACTAAAAGGATAAATATAGAGTTCTACAGGTTCCCAATAAAACATTTATGTTTTATTTCAATTTAGGTTATACTGTTGAAACTATCTTTGTATCTGGTTTTCCAAAACTACTAACCTACTCAGTGGTTTGGGGTATGACTTTCTTGAAAGCATTCTAATGTAATGAAATAATTCTCTGGCTTCGAGATTCTTGGGTCAGGGTGTTACAATGTGTGTATTGAATAAAGAAATGATATGTATGTTATATAGTTGAAAAAATGGCTTTGGTATTTTGAAGAGTATAAAAGAGAATATTTCCTTTTATTAGTGGGGAGAGGAACGAACACATTTTTATTAACAATTGGAGAGGAAAAAAATTATTGATGTGAGGAGAATCTTATACACCATGGATATACAAATAATTTTAATATAAAATTTATCACACACAATACTCATTCTCTATTAAACAACACATTGTTATTATAATTATTCAAACAAGAATGATATAACCCAGACATTAAACAAAATTTTTCCACTTCTATGCACTTAATTTCAAAAATGGACATACATGGTTGCAATAAATAAGATATTTATATTCTGATAAGATTATATTATTTATTCTTGAATAAAACCGTGATCATTTTGAATAGTAATTATAGACCTATGAATATTCAAATGAAACTTATGAATAGTAAACCATACCAATGAACCGTTTCCTCATAGAATAATGAATTGAATAAGAATATTATAATTGAATTCACCGTGTAATGGTATCATAGTATATGAAAATAAACGTTTTATAAAAAATTTATTAAATATTAATATTTTATAAAAATTATATTTATTGTTAAATTTATATTTAAAATAATGATTAAAATGTAAATTTATATTCATAAAAAAGAATGTTTTTTTAATATTAATATGTCTTATTATTATAATATAATATTTTTACAGCATACTTAGTTTTTCAATGTGAAAAAAATTGTTTATAATTCTAAGAATTGTGATTTTTGAGAAAATGATGTCATTAATTAATATTTTAACTTAGCACATATAGAAAAATATTTCCATAAAACAGAGTTTATTTTCGAATTATAAATATTGAAAAATGATTCAGAAGAATTTTTACTAATTTTCTAAAATAGTAGATTTTTAGCGATTAATAAATAATAATGATTTTAGGAAAATACGATATTTTTTGACACCATCATGATATATTTATGATTAGAAATTTTTAAATATTATGGAATAAATTAATAATAATTTATTAAGATATAATTATTATTGAATTAATTCGGAACATATAAATTATATTTTTCTTGATTAGTAAGAAAGAACAATTGTCGGTGCGGATGAAGTGCTTTAGCCGCACATACAAATCCATTTAGGTTCCTTAAAAATAATAATTTAGTGCTAAAAATTAATTTAATTTTTTTTCTTAATTATAATGTACAATTAATTTTCATTATGATTATTTCTAATGTTATTTTTATATTCTATTAATCTTATCAAAAATACCAATGTCATGCTTCCGTAGGGAAGGAAAATACAAAATAAAAAAATAAGAGATGTTTTCTTGTTATATATATGAGTGAATAAAAATAATTAATAAATATATAAAAGAATATTGAACCTAATTAATTTATTTTCCAGATATAAAATTATTTTTAATTTTTATATAGGAAATATTTAACATTAATTATTACACAATGCTGAAGCAGTACTTAAGAGGGAATAATGAAAATAATAAACTATCATTAATTAAAATTACATAAATTATTAAATGATACATATTTTTCCTAAATAATTTTATATAATCAGTTTTGGACCATGTTCATGTTTATATTCGAATTTGGGACAATTTTTACCCACATTAATCACATTAAATCCTTTGTAATATTTTATTTCAAATTTATGTCATGTTATCACATTAATTTTTTAAATTCATGTAGTCTTTTAATATGGGGTTTGATAGTTATTTTATTATAAATAGAATAATATTTGGAAATTTATTCAAATTATATTTATCATAGAGTTTTATTTTTATTTTATAGAGAAAAAAGAAATACGATAATTTATATAACAATGATAATGCAATAATAATATAGTTAATGAATAAATAAAATTAATGATATTATAAGTAAAAAAATAATTTTAAAATGAATATTTAAAGATAATTAATGATTTCATTTGATGATTATAATGATTCTATGATATACTAAAAAATATTAGAATACAAAACTTTTTTTAGGTGCTAAATGTCGTAGTTATAAATAGTTTTTATTTTGAAAAAAAATTATTTCTCATGAATATAACATTTTATTAAATTATTTATAATCACATAAATATTTAACAAGACTAGAAATTAAAATAATAATTCTAAAATTAAATCCCCTTTATATTTTCGAACATCTTGGAAATATTAATCCATATAATAGATTTATAATTATTTAGAAATTTCTATAAATCTATAGTTACCCCTCACCTAACATTTAAAATGTGGATTTATGATTCCCAATTACTCATCACCATGAGATTTCATGATAATATAAACTCATAATAACTAACATATAATCAAACATTTGTACCTTATAGTGCTTCTGGACTCAAAAAATGACCACTTACCAGAGCCCAAGGAGGTTTTCAATGAGAATTGATTCAAGAGGTATTGTTCATTTATCTTATCTTTTAAATTCTTTTTCACTTCAAACATACGATAACATCATATCAAATGATTCATGAAAATTATATTATCATATATAATGTAATTTTTTTTGAAGGTATATGAATCATAAAATCTAATATTTTCTTCTTTTATTCAAATATAACAAAATCGTCATCCACTTTCTGTCAATTATGCACTGTCATTGTTGATGAGTTTTTATTTCACATTAATGAAATATTATAGAATTTTAATTAAATTATATATATTTATAATGATCTATATATATTATGAATTTTTTATTATTAATTATTTTTACATGATATACCATAATAAACTGACATGGGAATCCATGAGAAGAATATACCCAAATCAATGTAAATAAAAAAAATATTATTTATTAATTAGTGGAAAATGTTATTAGAAGATTATGTAAGGAATTATTAAAATCATTTTTGTTATGAAATATTTTATTAACTCTGTTAAAACTAGTGTACAATAGATTTGACCAAATTTGATGGATGTGAAACATGAGATAAGGTATATAATTTTTTTATTTAAACATCTATTCCATTGGTTATGTTTTTACAAGAATATTTTTTAATTACCTATGATTGATTTATATTATATATCCACTTATATTTTTTGTTTTTATATTTTACACACATAATTATGACATTTATTTTTCCTCACCATAATGATATGATCTTTTTAAAGGTTGATTTTTCTATCACATCATGAACTGTGATTGTTTATATGTAAGTATTTATTAGGAAATATTTGTCATCCATTTCTCTGTTTTTAAAATAAATATTTAAATGGAATATTTTTACATATTAATGTATGTACTATTTATATAATACTTTGTTTTAAATGTTTTAAACATTTATTCTTGTAAATATTTCTCATTCATGTCCATGTTTTCTAAATGGGATTTTTTAGATTTAATTATATGGATATGAATAGTTTAAAATATAAATTTTGGAATTTCTCTTAAATATTTAAATGTTTTATGGGACATGTTGTTTAAAAAATATAGTTTTAATATTTCTTCTTATATAAATGTGTGTTTTTTGAATAAATTACTTCAATGTAAAAAGTATATTTTTCTCACGAAATTTTAAGGATTTTGTTATTGTATTTTCATTTATGTCAACTGCCTTAGTTGGATCATATGTTTTATTGAGGATTATCTTTTATGATAACATTAAACATATTTCATTTTATATGTTCTGATTTTTTTTGACTGTGGATTCATTATTTTAATTACATTCACAGTTTATGGTAAATGTTTTAACAGTTTGTATATAATATTTAATACAAAGTTTTATGTTGGTTATGTTTCACAATTTATATATGAGGATTCATTAGACATATTAAGTGATGGGTTTTAGACCACTTAATAAAACCCATAAGTGTTGGGGACTGGTTAATGAATGTGCTATGGGATGGGGACCGATTTGTGAAATCTACTCATTGAAAAAATATTTCTCCTGAGACAAACAAATTTTTGATTTTATTTATTTATGTATGTTTTTAAAACAAGGTATTCAAAGTAAGGTTGTGATTTCCTAAATAATACATTCCCCCATTATGAAACTAGTACTTTATAGTCTACGAGATTATTCGGGTAGTATAATATCCATTGTTATGTTTTATTATAGAAGTAATTATTCATCTTTTATTCCTTCCATATTACACTAAAGATTAAGTTCTAAGGGAATAAATTATTTAGTAATTCCCCATGATTTATTCGTTATGCTTCTACTATATTACTTACCCTTATTATTAATATGATCACACACCTTTTTTTATTATTCCATTCCACGTGTTATGAAGATGAAATCATTGAATAAACATTCAAGGTTGTAGTTTATTTCATTTTATATTGTATGAAGTGTTATATTAATTTACCTATATATTATGGATATCATGATTGTTATATGATCATCCAAGACTGCTAAACAGTTTGATCTTTAGGATTTGAGTCTATATAATCAGAAAAATGTGATATAATAATGCATTGGTTTCCAGCCTCTCGTGTCGGTGTGTTATAGTTGTGACGCCGACCCAGCCTTGCAAAATCATCTCCAATAAAAAATAAATTCTATGTCTAAAAATATTCGTATATTACCTTAGATTTAAAAAAACACGAGTCAATGAAACTACACCATTATATACCATTATCTAGTAATACAAGTATGATATTGGTATAATTCAATGAAGTCCACATTAGATCATTGATGGGCCTTATGTTTCATCCTCATGTCAGTTAACTGATAGAAAAATAACTCGTTTCTAATAATATATACATGGAGTTCCTTTATGAGAAAATAGGTTTCACTCATAATAAATCACGCCTCGATAAAAGCCATTTATATATCACAAAATATTGATGAATTATATTTATTATAACAGAAGTGAATTTGAAAATTTTATATTACCATACAATTGATGCTCTCAATGTATAATTTAGGGATGGAATTATATGGGAAATTCCCATCACTGAAAAGAAGTACACTAAGAGGTTATGTATAATTCCAAATGGCTAAGGAAACCAACACCATTACCCAGAATAATTACTCAGTATGGTTTTTTACCATCTATACCCATCTATTCGAATGAAGAGTTATCAAACCTATACTGTTCAACTTCTTGAAATATGATCAGCTTCACCTACAGATGTATTTCCACTCACTAATCAGAATCCTGCTATACTAGATCCACCATATAATCACACATGACATTTCTCGGTGTCATGATAATAAATTATGTAACAATTTCAATAGAATGAAAAATCTACCATACTGACATGTAAAGATACCCAATAATCTTAGAATATCATCCTGAGCATTGGGGAAATTTTGATTCCATTAATTCATAGGTTATTAACTATAGATATGTCCTAATAGAATACTTAAATCCTCAAGGATAAAAGGTTTCGATGAAATCAACATTATTTTTAATCAACATAGCAAATTGATGGACACCACTTATATGAATGCACACTAATATGTTGTTTTAAAAGAATAAAAAAACAACCTCGATACTATCCCTAAAATTTATACCATTTGCATCCATGTATCTGGCATTCATATAAGTTATTTAAACCAAATTCACAATTCTCTATAAGAACATTAACATGGATAACGACAAACTATATAATCCATGACTAAAAAATATTATAAGGTCACACTACCTAAATGGTTTCCGACTAGGACCTAGGCATGTATAACCTATTTAGAGTAAGAATTACATATTTATCATTCTCATAATAAGGGTTCTATTTAAAGTCAATGATTTTTAATAGGAAAAATGGTTCCAAAATATTACCATTCATCTGAAAGATCGCAACTTTTAGCAAGCCATTGAATCTCTAAGAGTGTTACATGACTCACAATAACCCCAATAAAATAATATGTGGTGAAATTATATCTATTTAATCCAAATAATATTTCATTAGTCCATACTACTATTATTTAAGACCTCGCTAAAAAGGAAACGATTTTTGGAACATATAATGTTTCTATTGCAATGAATTATTTGGATATGTTTAAACTAAACATACTTGATGGTGTAAAATCATGATACCACCTAAAGGTCCATTTAATATCTTTACCATGAATCACAATAAATATTTAAAGACATAATATATTTTAATATTAACACCATATACTAAATATAATAAAAAATCATCAAACATAATTTAATGTATTGTTCATGGATAAATATGTAAGTCTTTAAAAAATCATTTCAATCATTAATCATTTACTGATGACCCATATTAATAAATAAAATTAACATACAATTTTTTTTAATAATAATACATATTAATAGATACATTTACATGCGAGGATCTTCTTAATCCAATTTGGATTCATCATAATCCAACACAATGGAAGTTATATAATTATCAAGGATTAAAAACATCCCTCGTGGGTAATCTAATATGAAACATATCCCAACTAACCTATATGGGTCATTTATTTCTTTTAGGATGTTATAAAAAAAAATCAAAAAGCATGTTTGATTCAAAAACAATCCATTATAGACACAACCATCCACTATTTATAATTTAAATTACCCTTAACGGGTTTTATCTCACAAAGATAATATCAAAAATGGCCCACTATGGTGGAGTCTTATAATGGTTCCATAATAATCAATTATATTTTAGATATAAATTATATATATATTACACCAATATGTATATAATAATATACCATGGTCAAATATACAGGTTCAATTACATGGGTATCCCTCTCCCAAACAATAATGCACTCGTAAACATAAATATATCATAAATTGGATCAAATTAATTGTGACCAATTGTCATTAAAATTTGAATCTGAGAAGGTTCTTCATTTCCAAAATGGTTTGTAGATATACTTTATAAGATATAAATATGGATCAAGGACACTGGTTATCTATTTTCAATTAAAAATGTTCACAAACACCATACAATTATGACTAAGTCTCGTTTAATGAAATAAAATTTGATTTAGAACATTCAACCAATTATATATCATGATCTTAACTAGTCATGTTATCAAAATAAAAAATGCAGAGGAAAAAAGATAATAAGCATAGAAACATGATACATTGGCATGATAGGCTAAATAATTAGTTAGTAGGAAATACAATCATCTATGAATTGTGTAAATTCAACATGCTAATGGAATACCTAAATAGGTTCAAAAATAATAATATCACTAAAATAAAAGACATGGAAAATAACATCAAGTCGAATAGTCACTCATGACACATCATCATAATCACTTGGTAGAATACAAATGCACCTACATAGACTTCCATATGCTTGACATTCCAATATATATGTTCAAATAATGATTTATGTAATGATAAATCCTTTTTATATTATATCATGGGAAAATATAATAAATTACATAAATTTCATAAGCTAATATTCATGAGATTTTACACCAATCATTGAAGGTGAAGTAATAATCAAATTTAAGATCAAATGGAATTAAAGAAAATTCAATCCATGGGCACATGGATTTTTCCCCATGGGATGGTTTCTCAATCCCGAACACATCTAAATACCTTGTAATGTCACATTCCTAGTATACAATAAATCATCCCTATGAAGTATGAAAAAAATCAATACAATCATGCCACTTTGTAACCTCCCATCACAACTAAACACTAAATCACTAGTCGAACCAGTAACCACATGGACTCAATTACACCTTCCTATAAGATTGACATATCCGAATAACAATGATAGTATAAGGAGGTGATCATGGGGAGAAAATACAATAATGATCATGGTATCACAATGATATATAATAGAACCAAAATAGTCATTAGCGAAAGAATTAATAAATTAATGATATTGTATTGGAAGAATAAAATCAACAAAATATATGTGGCCCATACCAATATATAACAATGCAAGAATGAACTGAAGTTAATAAATAAACTAATATAGTTTACAATCAATATGAAATATAATACAATGCACTACATGAATATTGAAAAATAATAAAATCCTCAAGGGAAAATCATGTGAGCAACCAGTGTTGTAGATTAGTCCATTTATCCTAGCACCCTAGTATATGAAAGACATCAAAAACATAATATAGAGTCTTATACATTTTATATCTACTCAGGTACCCTAGCGAAATTGTGAACAGATAAGGGTGTGAGATAAAACCCAAGACGGACACCAATAATGGTGTATAGATTCAATCTATTCAGTTCTCATAGATAAACAATGTGATAGTATTAATAAAATAATATACAATGTTATATATATATAAAAATCACAATCAAAATCCATAAGGTCACCTAGATGATATAACATATTTTCATCATAACTAGAATGAGTCTATAAAAAATTACTATATATATATATATTAATTATATATATATATATATATATTACAGTAATATATTTTTTCCACCCATATAGACCATGCACTTGCAGATGTAAGTGGATATATACATGGAATATTAGGTGTTGGTTGGATCAGGGTGTAACAAAGACATCCATATCCTATCTATAAAAGTATATAATTCTATGTGATATAGTACATTACCTACATCTCATAACGAGTGAAAGATTTCATGATCATTACACAAGATGGTGGGTGTTTCATCATACCAATACCTGAAACATGGGAAGTGGTGTGTCATTACCACCATCTAAATAGTGTCAATGATGTGAGAGATCATGATCAATACCCTATATAAGGGAGAGTGAAAAATAATTCCCAATACGTCCCATAATTATTATATCACATTCATTATTAATTGTTTAATAATAATAATAATAATAATAATGCATTAATTAATAATATAATTAATATTCCCAATATATCAAATGGAATAAAATTTTTTAGAATAAAAATTCGACATTTTTGTTGAACTATAGAAGGTGGTGTGATTGTACAACCCATTTAAAATTTGTTTAATTAAATTAATTCGATTTAATTAATCCATTTCAATTATTATGTCCTAAGAATTTATAATCAAGGAATTACACCCCACAAATTAGGTGGTTTTAATTTGAAATTATTAGTCTTAGGGAATTCCATTCCCCCTTATTCAATTTTATGAATAACATTTTAGTCCAAGTACGAAGAGTGTAACATATCAAGAAATAACATACGGTCATATGGAATAAACATTGAAATAAAGGCATTCATTATTTAAATCACTAATAACTACTTTTATTTTCGAATAATGAGAACCTCATATGAGTTATTTTATTATAAATGACGTTGTTAACAAACTAATCATTGATCTCAACCATGAATCACAATCATTGGAAAAAAATCAATCACCCAAATTTTCGATTCTATAAAGATACCAAATAAGTGAAATAAATTATATGGTTCAACATGGAACTTATAAGGTTCTATTATCAATTATGAAATTACCTAATAAGGGAAAATCAATTTATAATTCAATCAATGCAATTACGAGGAGAAAATTATCTTAAACTAATTACATAAGAGTGGAAATTAAAATTTTAAACCATGTTGTAAGATTAAAATCTATTAGATACATTTGAGAAATTAATTATAAAATTATATATTATGATGGAACAACCAATGGGTGTCCATCATCTAGGATGGAATCCACAACTTACTAAATAATGTACAATGAAAGTATATCATGGTGAGTATAAAAATTTATAATGATGAATACTATTTTTAATCGATGGATGAAAAATTCCAGCATGTAGAATAGTATAGATGATATGATAACTTATAACATTTGGGTAAAATTATGATAAAACGAACCCTAGGGACATTAACATCTCCACATCAAACGGAGGCTTTATATGAGATGTAGATAATGAAAAATTGATGAAACTCTTTGACTCCCTTAATATAGGAAAAATATATTGCCCCTAAGTATGATAAAATTTTTGATGATAAACATAAAATTGATGGTATATGCCATGATATTACATATATAACATTCCAAATCCTTCAATGGATCATAATTCAAATGTTTTATCAAGATGTTATGTTCATTGCTATGCTATGCTTAAGAGTGAGATACCAAATAATAAACCTAATCCATCTAGTAGAATGAAGTGGGGGGGAAAATAGAATGTGTTAATTAGTTTCATAATGAAATAAATATTAATATCAAACTTAAATGATGGGGAACCCAATTTGGATAAATGATTTGGCCAAACGGTACAAAAAATGTTCTATTTCCACTACTGAAGGAGATACGTCACATAATTAAGGTGCATGGTTTTATCTATCTATGAGAAAAATGTGTGAAAATCCTCTATAAGAACAAATATATGGAATTTATGAGTGTGCTACGTAGGTCACATAGTTTTTGAAAAACCATGTGGCCCCTACTTCTCAAAAAATTTCACATATGTTCACCCCACATAGTTAGTTATACTTGTATTAGTAAGTGTGTAATCTACCCCTTTTTTTCATTTTCTAGAACATCGTGCTTCAAAAAATCCCCATAAACTCATGGGACCCACCATAAGCTGTATTTGATGAATAGAATGACATTTTCTTGTAATTAAAGTGAAAACAATGATATATTCATTTTAGAAAATATGGGTCATCATTACGATATAACATAAAGGATTAAATAATAATATTAAAATATTATTGCAGTTAGATAATATTTTTTTGTATAACACATGATATTAATGAAATAAAATATTTTTTTAGAATCTCAAGGTGTTACATGTCTACACGCTTAAATAATATTTTCCCTTCATGAATTTAATATATTCCCACGAATCAAGAGATTAAAATTTAAAAATCCCTTTGTGGATAACCCATATCGTAAAATGGTTTAATAAAACAATCTCTTAAAAAGAGGGAATGAAGAAAAAATTTGTATTCTACAATAACCCATTACTTGGTTTCAATATAGGATAACATTATTGGGATTTGAAAAAATGGACAAATAATAAAATTATTTTCTATATATAATTGATCATAATAATGTGAATGGACATGAAAATGTTATTGACTATAAAACTATAAATAATAGAGGTGATAAAAATACCCTAATTTCATTAGGAATGATATTATTGTAATAATAATTTTGATAAATTATCCATTTCTTAATGTTTGGTAATTTTAATTAGAAAACATACTTACATGATTTAAATCCATTTCAGGAGAACAATATCAATCTTTTATGGTGGTGTGATAATTTTCCACTTCAGTTTTTACACTATAAAACCATGATAAATTGTTATTGCCTGACACATAAATGGATCACATGATCCATAAAATTATTACAATTCATTCCTTCTATCTATAGCCATCATAAAACTTTCCTATAATAATTTATAAAATATGGAAAAATTTTCATTTGATTTAGTAACACATTAAATATTATAACCTTGTCAAAATTTCTTCTAAAACCATTCAATCAATGGATTTATTTTTTAGAATAAATAAATAAATAAATTATATTAAATATCATTAGTTTCCAAAATCACCTTAAATTTGTTTATCCAAAAATATTAATGTAGCTCTTAATTTCCACCTACTAATATGCAAATACAATGGTTATATTTCCTCATAATTTATTGTAAAAACAATATTTTACACAAAACCACAATAAAAACATACATGATTCATAATTCCCTAAATAAGACAAAAAATTACTGAATATCAACCAAATATAAAGAAATTAAATAAAGTCAATCTATGAAAACATAAAAAAATTATTCATCAAATAAATATTGAGTAACAATGAATACAATATAATGAAATTTTCTTTTTCAATATCAATCATACCTTTATCACTTCTAAAGACTACAACCTCAACATCAATAACATATTAAGTGTTTTCTAAACATTAATCAATTTTTTATTTAAAACAAAATCCTTTAATTAATTAACATTTATAGGTCATTTTATATATTCAATACACTCTTAAAATAAATTAATTAAAAAATTTATTTAGAATAGTACATATTTATATCATGATTCATATAAAATAATTCATGTGTTCTATTTCATAAACTCGTTAATACACATAATTCATAAAACACTAACTAGGATGTATCATATTATTATTTAAGACATCCTTCTATTCATATTTCATTTATAGTTTCTTCAAAAACAAAAATAATATATTAATAATATAACCTTTCTTATAATTATTTTAAAAAATCCTCATAGAACATATATTCGCATAGTTCCCATAAATTCCACATTTAAAACATTAATATATTAATGGGGTGTTAGGGAAACTATTATTATAATTCATTGAATAATATAAAAATTTAATTTCTCTTTAAAAATTACATACATTGTTCTCTTATTATCCCCCACATAAAAACATCATCCCAATATTTTGAGATAATCTCATTTGTTCTTCTTCTCAAATTTTCAACAAATCGTAAATTAAATATTCATTCCACCATGATCCCTACCACATGTAGTTTTATCCAACACTATCCTTCTAATATTTATTGATTTTGAGAGTTTTTAAGGTGAGAATTAATAATAATATATTATGGTTATTTTTTGTAATAATCTCAATATTATTCTCACATGTCCTCATCCCATTTGGGTTCACATTACAATATTGTATACCAAATTCAAAATTATTGTGATTCCTTTTTATTCCTCTAAATGTCTACTAACTAAAATCATAATGTTGGAAACAATATTAATTTTCCAAAATAATACAATAAATAAAAATAATTTATTGGATGTTTAAATTGTGAGATATTATTTTCTATCTAAAACAGCATAGCTTTATTATAGGTTATTTAGGGTTATCATAAATTCAAAATCATCAGTATGTTTTAGAAAGTGTTTTATATTTTGTAAAACATATCCCCATAGAGTTGTAAACCAATTTTTCAGTAAGTCCATTTTTCATGAAATGTTTGATAATGGATTCAATACACAATGATCCCTTTTTAATGTCATTGCTTCGAGGTACAATTGTTCTAGATCCACATCCACCTATAGTATCCAGGAAAGGATGAAATTTATTATAAAAAACTCACTCTCTCCCTCACCAAAACATCATGATACATTCTTATATATAGAAATATCCTTAGACTTATCCTTGAGGTTATCAGTAGTGATTTAACATCCTAGTTCCATTGGATAATTAGACCTTCCCTCTAATACCAACTATAACAATCCATGAATTTAATATATAAATATAACAACATTTTAGATAAATATTCAGTACATATCATAGATATATATCTGTGAACCATAAAATTGTACTGTCTTTGGATACTAGATACACAATCATCTAATTTAATTAAAGATATTAATATTCTAAGATAATGATATTCTAATTTAAGAAACATCATAGACATTTCCAATGTAAAAATTATTTCATAACTAGATTAAATGATACATATGAATCTGTGATCTCAAATGTTCATCAATGGTAAACATGGGTGACATCCCAAAAGGATCATAACAAGTCATATGATAACAAAATGGACCAAGATCATAAATAGAATGCACCAGGTTCATAAAAAATCATAAAATCATCATAAACTGAAGTAATGGAGTAAAATATTATAATATACAAGATATGAATCCAATGAGTGAAAAATAATCATAAATATATAATCACGAATATGTTCAGTTCCTATAAGTGTGTCACTATAATATGTACAAAATACATTATTTATGTCAATGTAGACTAATGAGACTATAAAATCATATTGGATCCTGTAATCCTAATTGTTTCCTCTATCATCATGTGTTTGTAATCAAAATTGTTTTCTCATAGTGAATCATGAATATCATCAAGTTTCCCATTGGGGATCAATTAAATTATCCTTCTTAAATATCAGATAAAATACATCTTCTTGATTTACAATAATTTATTATGTGATATAAATCATTACCCATTGTATTGGATGGGGGTATATTTACCAGATTTCAAATAATATATAAAAATTTATTATAGAAGTTCATAATAAATTCACCATATCATATCCCACAGATAAGAAATGGATTTTTAGACATTTCAACCTAGTAAAACAAGTTAGAAATAAAGGATATTTATAAACTTGTCATCATTTCTTCAATGCATAATCCATGTATGAATAATATGTTTCATAAACAAATCTTCATCATAAAAATTAACATAATCCATCCATGTAATGAATAACTATAGTAACATTTGATCAAATCAATAGAAATTTGTAATAAATAATAATGTTCTTTTCATTAATGAATAGAAAATCCATTAAAATACAAGTAAAACATCTATTTAAGAAAATATACATTACATTTTTAATATCATTTATAAATTATTCAATATTACAAAATATTATATAAATGTTTTTCATTGAAACTATCTTTTATTAGTTCAAGTTTCTTGATTCAAATATTTTAGTGGTCATTATGGTGGTGAATTCTATTTATGTCGTAAATATTAAAAGAACATTTCTCTTATCATTATTAGTAAAAAAAATGTACCATGTTATGAAAATTCTGTTAAATTCCTATAATTATAAAAAAATATTTTACACAGTTGTTGATTTTTTTGGATTTTTTATAAAAAATATGTATTTGGATAAAAAATGAATGTCTACGAAAGATATATATATTTTTATTTTTGTAAAAAACAATGTTTTAATTTATTCCAAAAAGTTATTAAAAATAAAGGAAAATCTCATTTCATTATAAGTTACAATAGACGATGATGTTTTATTAGTTAATTTATAGGTATATCATAATATTTTTCAATTGAAAACGTATTCCTAAATAACCTAAATACACAATAAAATTATAATAGATAATGATTTCAAAATTGGTAAATTTTGAATCGTAACCCCATGAAATTAATATCATTATAATTATTTTAAAATAATAATAAATTTATTAATAATTATTATACATTTTATTCAAGGGGATTATGTACACCCCATAAAAAATGAAGTCATTATTATGGATTGTGACTCCCAAAAATAAATGGGAGACAGTTGTCCCTTACTTCTTCAGTAATTTTATGAATCATAAGTCCCATTAATAGATAAAACCAAATAATAATATTATATGTAAAATAATTATTTTCATGATATTAAATTTAAATCTTAAGTACATAAACAACATAAAGTAAATGAGTGGATATTATTTCTTATGTCTCTCAAAAACAAAAAACAGACCAAAAATCAGTTAAATCAATTATCAAATATATTCATAAAAATATGAACCTACTGTATAATAAATATAGCTATTTTATAAATGTTTTATATGAAAATAATCATATATATAATACCATATATGATTTATTTAATATTTTTAATACCCTTTTAGTATATGTTTTCTAAAATAATGTCTTCTGTAATAACTAATTTGTGTATTATGACTTTTTTTGTTTTCTAGGTTAACTAATTTTACATTTATCATGCTTAAATAATTTCAAAAATAATTTGAGAATCATATACATGTAATTATTTTTCTCAAAAAATATTAATGATATAAAATGAATTTAACTATTAAAGAAGATGGTAAGAAATATGTACAGATGAATGTCGTTTCCCATTCTCAATGATTTGAACAAAATGAAAGGTAAATATAAAATATCATTTAACCAATAATATTAATATAAAATATATAAAATATATAAATTATGTATTTCTTTATCACCATCCATTCTAAGAATAAAAAAAAATGAAAAACTTTTCATTGTAGAGGTGGTAATCTATACACACACATGAGTGAGATTATACATTTCAAATGGAGTGTGAGTTATGAAGGTAAATGTGATATTATAATAAAATAAGTATAATTATTTAAGAAATATTATATTAATGTTTTATATCCATTCAAATAACCCTCTGTTTGAGTTGGTGATGGATGGAAAGTTACATCGGTTCACGAGGCAGTAGTCCACTATTCACATGATCGACATTATTGATTTTTATTTGAAGGAAGATTATATGGATATGGATTATGAAATTAAAATAATCATACATAATTAAATTTTATATTATATGCTATTATAAATTTATATTTGGAGAATAATATATGGTTGTTTATGAAGATATGATACCAAAAACACTCTATTGAGAACAATACATCTTTTGTAGACAACCTTCTTAGCATAACACAAAATTACTTATTAGGAGGATTTTATAATAAGACTGGTGACTCATGTACATTAAGAGGGAATAAATAAAATTATTTGGGAAGGTACTTTTTAGTTAAAATATCTTTTTGAGTTTGAATAGGATATGATATGTCTATTTATACAAGTGGAGAGGAACCACTTTGAACCTACATAGAAATATACAAAAATAATCAAAAACGATAATGTTTTTTTACTTAAAAACGATTCTAATCACCAAAATTATGAATCTTATTTTGGATAAAGTATTAATATATTCATACAATTGGATTTCTTTATGTGATGTAAAAAAAATTACATGTATCTTCTTGTTTAACCACTCATAAACATATATTATCCTTAAACACAGTAATTAAGGTTTACCATTTTCAAAATTAAGACCAGAAATTATGTTGTTAAAATTATATAATATTAGATTAAATTATTAATCAAAATATTGAATAATTTTTACCAAAATAAATTATCAAATGTTGGAGAATTTAATTTTACATTAAACCATCATGCATGATCGAAATGTGTGTCTTATAACAAAATTATTGTTTAAGTATATATGATTTTTATGGAAAATAAATAGAATATTTTTAAAAATAAAATAAATTGAAATATTTTTAATATAATTTAACTAATATTTATATTAAACAAATTTTAAAATATAATTTATTCTTCTAAATGGATTAAAGGAATTGGACTTTATAAAATTTTACTATTTTTCAATATAAATAAAAAATGTAATTGTTTCATAAAATTATTATAAAATTAATACAATAAATGTTTTATAATATTATTTATAATATTAATTCAATATTATCATATATATTTTATAAAATTGGTAAAAATTATTATTAAAATAGTTATCCATAACATGCGACAAAACATTTTTTGACAAAATACATAATTTTTACATCAAAATTGACATATTATTATACAGTGAATAGATATTTTTTTGTAATAAGTATAAAAAATATTTTTTCTATATATATTATATAAATCTAATTATTGAAATTATCCAGTAGTAAATTATATAATTTATTTATATAGAATTATTTCATTAGTATAAAATCAATGTTTAGAAAATAATTTATTTCAATTTCAAATGATTTCGTTCCAATTAATACTGAATTAAAAAAAATTTAATTTATTTTATTATTTTTTAATCACAATAATTTTCATATTTTATTTATTGAAATTAATACCCTCTTATTTTATTTCAATTTCTTAATTTCCAGCTATAAGTAATAATATTACTATTATATTGTTCTTGACTAAAACAATCTATTGTGTTTATTTAAGTTATCAATGAAAGTAATGTTATATAAACCAAAAATAAAATTATTGGTGTTACGACAAATATGTAAGATGTTTTAAGTAGAAATTATAATTATAGAATAAGAAATGAATATCATCCATAACATCTTAAGGTAAAAATATTTTTCTTAAATGCAGAATATATAATAAATGATGACTGGAAATCTTCCAATATAATGTTTGATTGTATAGATAGAATATGTGGATAATGATCAAAATATAGAGTAATAATAGAAAAATTCAAGTACTAGTATTTTAATTTTTTAAATGAATCATCCAACCAAATAGACAATAGGGTTGATAGGTAACTCTCAACACTATTTCTAGAAGGAACATTAAAGAAGAACCATAATACGATGTATTTGTTTACATTTTGTATAGGGTATTTAGCGTGTAATATGTTCTTACGGGAGACCTAAATTTGATAAAATTAATGAATATAACATATCTATAAATTAATTTATCATGGAGTAGCACTGTGGTAATTTTTCCCAACATTTAAGGTCCCAAATTTTCTGGAACTGACTCGTGATGATTTTCTCGAACCCTATTTACATTTTTTGTTTATTGTTTTATTAAATAATTTTTTTGGTTTGTTTTGTGTAAAATTAGAGATTTTTGGTATCCAAATTGGTTGTGTGTGGTTTTCACCCAGTTAAGTAAAACCATGTTGTTTAAACCAGAAAATTTTGTACGTTATTTGGAGAGACATGGGTGATTCACATTTGATGATTTGTTTGACTAAACCACAAACATCTCTTAACCATGAAAAAAATAGTTCGATTTTCCATTTTTTGGTGCATGATTTTCTAAAATGTACACCCTCCTTATAGTAACCATTTGACCCCATGGATAGGGCAAATATATGAGTTGTAAGGTTTAGAAAATTTTAAACCCCAACTAAGGAAACAACATGTGAACTACTTATTTCAAAGGAAATTTATTTTCAATATCCGGAACCCCTCAGTTCTAACCTAAATTCATATTTTCTCATTTTAACATTAATTATTAGTTTTTGGGAGTTCCAAAATAGATTACATGAACCCTTTAACTAAAATCAAGATGAATTTAAGATCAAATTAGATGATATCCATCACTTCTAGTAAGTGATCTCTTCTAGCGTGGTATTCCCTTTATTATGTATCTTCTTCCAATTAAAAAGAATTATGTTTTACTATAATTTTGATGGTTCATATCTATGTATACAGGTATCATAATCTATTTGATATTGGATGTTGGTTTTGTTTTGAAATATTTGCCCCAGTTGTGAAATAGATCATTCCGTTTCAATTTTGGAAATTTTATATTTGGTAATGGTCCATAATATATATTGAGATAGGTGGTCAAAATTTCAATTCATATATTATTGATTTATTTTGTTCTATGCAATTGATAAATTTAAATTTCTATTATTGGGAAACTGTAGCCGAAATTGAATTGATTAAATTGAATTTCCATGTGATAATGAAATTTGTTGGACTTGGGGAAATTAAAATTAGTTGAATTGGGATAAATTAAATGATGGGTTATTGGGAAAATTAAATAATTTGATTAATTTTGACATGCATTTATATAAATGGGAAATAAAGGATAATTGAATTCACCTTGAAGGAATAATACTTTATGGGATTAAATGTTGAATGAATGGCTTAATGGTGAATTGAATAAATTCATAAATGTGATGGAAGGGAATATCCACATTTAATATAATATTTTAAATGGTAAAATTAAAATTAATTTTTGATATGATGTCTTATGGTTCCTAACCTTAGTGTATTTAAAATATTTGATAAATTATATATATATATATATATACAGAAAGTGAGTGTTTAACATAAACTAGGGCCTCAAATGAAAATGTGTGATAAGAATGAGTGTGTAGACATGACTGATAGTTCAAAATCTCATTTATTATAAAAATTAGGTGTGGGGTAGGTATAGATTATACAAATACCCAGGTGGTCAGAGACACAAAATTATAACCCCAAGTCATTTGCATTGGTCCGGTGTTCCATATAGGCTTAACATTAAATTTTTATTAAATGAGTGATGAATCCCAATTATATAATAATTTTTTTCTATACATGATAATTTTGATAATCGACATGATCCAAAGAAGGGATTCATGGTGTAGATATCATTATAAACCCTATTGATTATGTGGATAATAAATGAATCATTTTAAAATTGATAGCACATAAATTATTATTGTACATTATTCCTAATAAAAATTCCTAAACTCTTATAGATTATATATTATTTTGGATACTATTTGGGATGGTGTGTTGAGTTAAACTCACACTATAATTTGGCATCCTGATCAGAACCCAAATGGATATCATGTTTTCATGATATTTAAATTGAAATATACTTATGATAGATGGTTCAGTTGGGATGGATCATGGATAAAAGAACTGGACATAATGTCAGCACCAACTTGTCGAGTGTTATGGTTTTTATTATTTGGGTTTTTCATATACACAAATGAACCATATATGTGATGACATATATATTGGTTTATTTTAGACACTATTGTCCTATTCTGGTCCACCATGTATTGTTTTTATGTATTTGTTACGGTATTAATCTAGTTGTTGGTTAAATCATTTTGTTATTGTTTTTTAATTTAATTTGTTATATTATCTAATAAAGAGAGTATAGTACCCTATAATATATATTTAATCATCCATTCTAATAGTAAACCTCTGGCATGTCGAGGTTGCACCTGAGTTCACTTAAAAATCTAATCGGGGCATTAGAATGTTGCACCCTAGTCAGGAGGTCACAATGTTTTATTAAATAAATTATATGATCTATTACTTTGGAGTACTGCATGGGAAGTTAGATAAGATATATATTTTAATTAGACCTTTTCCATGAGCATTTTCATTGGAGTGACTACTCCATATATGGGTCTAAAACCAAGTACCAAGGTTGATGTTATTGTTATTGATGTGTGATGTTATAGTTGGATCTTATCCCACCTTGTATGACTCACTTTTTCTTTTGTAATATAGTTTTATGATATTTTTTTCATTGCCCAGTGTGGAATATATATTGTAATACTTGAATCAATTTAGTAACTAATTGATAGTATGTGAAATTTTTCATTATAGATATCCATTGAATATACAATTTTTGGAGAGTTGATCAGATAGAGATTCTTTTCGTTAATTGGATGATTTAAATAAAAATATCCTCTAATATGAAATTGAAATATGTGAATCCTTATAAATGTGATAAAATAATGTAGATAAAATGATGTCTAATGTGAATAATTATTTATGTAAATGTCTTTAAACTATGTTATAAATTAACTATATGAGGTATAGTTAAGGGTAGTGAGAGTGCCTTGGTATTGAACGGGTGGTGGGGTATACTGGATGAATTTTTACGGCTTTATTTATATCCCACTTACGTAAATGTGATAGTGTAGTGTATTTATTTTCATATTCATGTGTTTTAATTATAGTGATATTCTTCAATGATGATAATTGTTGATAAAATAACATGAGGAAATTATAATATTATTGGTCTAATAGTATAACCAGAGCCTCTGATAGAGTCAGATGATGGAGAAGGAGAGCGGTTTATAGAGAACATTTCACTCTTTGTGAATTTTCTGGAAAGGGAGCTAGGATGGCTTTGTGAAGAGCATGTATGAATTATCACATGTGGTTCAGTTGTATCATCTTATGAATTTTACATGATAGGGTGTACTTGAGGCATATGAGATGTGGATTGAGTCTATCTAGGTTATCCTTGGATATATACATACTCTTTATAATAAGATAGTCAAACTTATTGATTATATATAACGTAGTGAAGAAACATATTGGTGGAAAATATATACATAGGTTGGATAGTTGGAAAATATGGAGGGTATGTAATTTCTGGAATTTTTCATTGAGAATAATTTTACTGAAACACTTAAGAAAATCATTGTAAAATGTTTCATGAGGTTAACCCATGGTATTTTTTCCATGATGGACTATCTGTAATGCTTTTATGATTTGTAGTACCATTCTATTCCATTGGAATGCTATGAGGGTACTAAAAAAAACATTATATAGATGTGATTAAATGTCAAATTATGTATTAAGATAACAAATTTAGTAGAGTTTAGAAGGTAAAAACAATTGTGAGTATGTTTGAAAGACATTAGTTTATGAAAAGGGTGTTCTCTCGAGGTTGGGGTTTTTTTCCTTGGGATCTCTACATACTATAATGTTTCGTATTTGGCATGATTTTGGGTATGGACTAGTTAATATCATAAAAATACCATATAAATTTCTACCATAGGTGAGTTATCGATACATCTCATGTGGGTGACAACTATGTTCATTGTGGAGAATGGGATATATAGGCAGGCCATGCAATTCATAGTACCCTCAACAAAAGGACTACCCCTCCTAGGCAGAAAAAGGTTGAAGAGAGATAGTGACCCTCTAAGTCCCACATCCAATTGGCCCTCGGTAGGTGACTCGCACCGAGGGTATACTAAACATCTAGATGGTTGGAATTACCATCTCACAGAATAACATGAGAATGATAGAGATAACTAAAACAACAAATAAATCTTTTGTAGACTACAATATCAAATAAAAAACACGTACATATATGTAATTTCATGTAAGAACTACTAAAATTGATATGGAAAACTGATTGTACATAATAAAGTAGAGACAAAAGTTACCACAAATCGCAAAAATATCCCTCATAACCCTAACATAATAGTTACTACAATGATCTCCAACCTCCTCTAACTGACCTGAAAAACAGTTCATATACTCATAGAGTGAGTATAATACTATAATCAGTTGGACCCTCCTTGGATCCTATCACGAAAAATATATTTAATGAATGATAAATCACCCTGAACAAGAAGTCAATATAGCTCATCATCTAAATAGGTATATTATGTTTCTAGCCTCACCATGGCTACCCGCTCATACAAGAGAATATAAAAAATAAATAAAATCAAGGGTACCCTACTATAGCTTCTCCACTAGAATGATTTTTTATCCCCAAAATTCCACATCATGAGCATCTCTCTTCAAAAATCAATGACCATAAACACTATAGAAATAAACCATGTTATGTACCTAGTATAACACACCAACACATCCATGTAACCAGAACTATCTTGGTCTATTCTGGGATCCACCATAGATCGAAAAAATGTGTATCACAAATTGGGTATTATAAATCAAGGCACTACATCTTATACACTAAGTTCAGATCCCCAATCCATCACAACCTATACACATTATTCATATAGCAGACTATAAAAAACTATATCCATTATTTATGTGTGATAAATAAAAAGAAGAAACTCTATCCCTCAACATAAATATATGTGGAAAACTAAAAACCATGGATACCATCACCTGTAATTACCAAGAGTATAGAGTGAAGCCATAGGGGATAGTATGTCATCCATTATCCCACTAGGATGTCAAAGAAAACACTCCCACCCCATGGCTAGAATTCCTTGAGGTTTCCATTTCTCTGACATTCAGTGTAGACTAGAATATATAAATAAATAAATTTACATGATTTAATATTTCTCACAACCACACTATGGGAATAAATAGTCATAGACTCAACTGAATCATATTCCTCTGGGACTCATGACCACCACTTCTTAGATACTATATCATATAATAACACAATTATTTATAGAGATACACTAAATTACAATATATTTATTTATTGTTTTCATAATAAGATGTTTAATTATTAAACATTAATTAACTATTATCAATTCCCCATTACATTTCAGTACAATTTCATCAATTAACCATTCCCTCAATGCATAAGAAAACTAAGACCATGTCCTATTGGCATTATAACATAAACATTGAATCACATGAAGCTTCAATCCCATTTGACTAAAAAATATTAATTTATTAACAACATAAATCACTGTATTACTAGGTTTATAATGACAACATTCTTGGATACCAAACATAAGGGGATAAAAATGGCCAGTAGATGAACTACACTTCGAGCCATTGAAACCTACAGTAGGAGTGTAGACTCGTCCTACCATGAGAAACTAAATGTGGAACAAACATAGAATATAATAGGAATATTCAACACACATGGAAGGAGACTAACAAAAACTATCTACCTCAGCCAGTGAAAAATGTAGTCAAGAAAAAAAATCTTATCCTTCATCCAATCAAAAAATTCAATCAATAAAACGAAATTCAGATCAACCTGTAATCCCATCTTCAAATTGTTCAATCATCTCTGGTGTTCCCCCACCCCCAGACACACACATCCATATACTGATGCATCATTCCTCTATATGCAACACATATTTCCACATCAATAAAGCCTACCCACCCCTTATACCACAAAACCCTACTTGATAAGACATCATAGGACCATGTAACATCACAAGAAAATGGAGATCTTGGTCCTAACATAAGGTATTCATCCATTACACAAAATGAGCACTTATAGCTCCAAAACACATGGCACTCAGCTTTTATATGATAGAGGTCTTCCCAGTCCATATAAAAGCATTTTGTTTTTTCACCTAAAAATTTATTATTCATTCTTGAATTAACTAATTCATTATTCATATTGTCTATCTAAGGAAAACCTAAACAACAAGCTATCAAGCTATCTCAGGCTCTAAATAATTAATTAAATAATTAATTTATAATTTTTTAATTTTATCAACTAGAATCATCTTGCTTTAGTTTCATTTACCAATTCCATTAATCATTCATTCTTTTATCAATTTTATTAACATCAATTTTAAAAAACAACCTTGAATATTAAAGATACCTCTATTATACCTCTAACAAATTAATTATCTATTAATTTTAGATTTATGTTCCTTACTAAATTACATCACGAACAACATCTAAAAAAATTAAAGGCATAAATATCACACAATATAGAAAATAAATAAGTAAAACTTTATTATGGCACAAAACTGCATCATCACTATGTGATCAATACCAATTCATTAATCTAGTAAAAATATTAAATTATTTAAATTTCATTAGGATATAAGGAGATAAATATTATGAACTCGGTGATTTTTGTAAATTAATATATATGTAAGGAATCACCTACCTCAAAATGTCATCAATGTTATTCGCACAGGAATAAACAAAGAGAAAAATCAACGATCACCCCTCCCATAAGAACTGCATCCATTTGAGGATGTTAAATCACTACAACATAAAAACCCAAGAGAACCCCCATTATAAATATTTGTACACAACCTCCATAGAATAAAAAGATGATAATTGAGAAAATTTTATAAAATTGGGGGAAAACGCTATAAATCATATAAAAAACACAATTTGTATCAATCTAGGTTACCACAGATCAGAAAGTGAAGCTCGAGGTTGATTTACATCAAACGAAACTCAAATATACTAATGACCGGACTATCGGGTCACATAAGACGAGAGACATGGAAGCTAACATTGTAGGGTTCGACAACCCGACCAAATGGAATGTTTTAAAAAATTACTACATTGGGGGATTCCACAACATTTAATCCACTATAACATCATGTAATTCCTAGTGGTCTATTTCTATTGTTAAAACTATCCCCATTAAAATTAATATTATTGTTCAAACCAAAATTTTTTTACACAATGTTAAGCAAAATATTTCAACATAATTTTATTCTAAACCGTGTGAAACCCACATTCACCCAAGGAATATTCCTTGATCATAGTTATAATCACCTAAAATATAAAAAACTTCCTCTGACCCTCTATGAAGATCCACGATTCATGGGTACACACAAAGGGTTAATCCAAAATGATCTATTCACATTATTTTAGATACCTCTAAAAACACTCTTTTCCCCAATAATAAAATTCATTCCATTGGAAGAATTTGAAATTGGTCATCCAAATTAAGACCCCCTGAGATAACTCTCCTAGATCTCAATAATAAGACAACCCAACTACCTCGCTAGGGGATCAATTTTAAACCACATAACACCAAATACTATATCCTCAACACTATCACAGGGGAGATACCTCTAAAAAGAGATAAACCCACAATAAGTATCAGGTGAAATCCATCTCACAACTAGAAAATGTCTATGAACATAAAATGAACAATGATACAATATATAAGATAAATATAGAAACCCTAGACTATAACTCCTAAAATTACATGATTTTTAGAATAATTATGCATCAGAGTACAATCCATGTATCAAAATTTCTATCGTGTTGGAAGACAAGGTACATAAAACTAAAAACATGGAACTAAATATAAAATTTCATTATATAATCCTCAAATTTTGATCATAACTTAAATTGTGCTCAAACATCTTCATATGGTACCCTAGGGGTCACATGAACAAAGGTATGAGCTAAATATCCTAGTAAGGGAATAATCCACAAAACAAAGCATAAGAACATGGGATAGAAGGCATAGAATGATGATATAGAAAGGAATGTAACATATTAAATCATAACTTATTATCATGTAATCATATAATCAGGGATTTTTAATAATTTGGATGAAACATAAAACCTGACTTTAGCACGAGTCAACACTAACATCCAAGAACATTGTATATGATAGTAGAAGCCAAGGCTATCCACTAAGATTTCCGCACATGGTTGCAAAAGCCAAGGATAACTACCAAGACCATCACAAATAACATCTTATGAGACTCAACATTACCCAATGTTTTTGAGTTCTAACTGGGAACACCCATATTAACATTTACTAAATATGCTTCTATATAAAAAAATTTCCATAATCAATCTTACATACCCATTAGAGTTACTCAAGATGGGTACAAGAATCATGTCCTGAAGCATAAAAAATCATTTATCATCAATGTTTACATGAAATAAAGGAACTAGAATATATATTAAAATTCATAAGGAAATATTTTAATGTATCATAAATTCTGTAACATTTTTAATGGAACCATAAATCTACCATACCGAAATATAAAGACACCCAATTATATTGGAATGTCATCCTTAGCATTGAGAAGAATTTGATTCCATTAAAGCCTATGTTACTCTACTACAGAGATGTCCTAGTAGAAAACTAAAATCCTAAATGATCAATGGTTTCACTAAATCAACGGGATTTTCAATTAACATAGAAAATCTATGGATACCGCATATATTAATGCAGACTACTATGATGTTTCAGATGAAAGGAAACATAACCTGGATACTGTCTATAGGATTTATACCCTATTTATCCATGTTTCTTGTATTCATATAGGTGATATAACTGAAATTAATATTTCTCTATATGACCATTAATGTGGATGATCACATACTAAGTAATCTATGATAAGAAATATTATATGGTCACATGACCTAAATGGTTTACGACCCTGACCTAGGGATGTATAACCTATTTAGATTGAGAATCACATAATGATCATTCACATAACAAGGGTTCTATTTAGAATCTATGATTCCTACTAGGGACAATGGTGGATAAATATTACCAGACATTAGAAAGATCTTGACATTTGGAAATTCATTGATGCTCTGATAGAGTTACATGCATCACAATATCCCTTATAAAATAATAAGCGGGGACTCTATATCTAGTTCATTCCACTAATATTTCACTATAACATACAACTATCAATTAAGTCCTCACTAAAAATCAAATGGTATATGGAAAAAAGTATGTTTCTATTGAAATGCATTATGTGGATATGTTTATACTACACATACATGATAGTTTAAAATCAGGATAACACATAAGGGTAAATTTTATGTTTACCATGATTCATATTTAATATTTAAAGACATAAAATATTTAAATATTAACACTATGTACCAAATATAATAAAAAATTCATGGTTCCTAATTTAACTAATTCCTCAAGGAAAAATACGTATTTCTTTAAAAAATCCATTAAAACGTTATTTTTTTACTAATGATCCATCATATTCAATAAAATTAACATATAAATTCCTTTTATGAATAACACATATTAACTGATACAGTGACCTATGAGGGGATTATTATGCCAATTTAGATTCATCATAATGCAATCCAATAGAAGTTATATAATTACCAAGGTTTAAAAACATATCTAGGGGTAATCTCATATGAAACATTCCCCAAATAACCTATATGGTTCAAGTTGTTCTTTTAGTATATTGACCATAAAAATCTGAATGTCAGTGTGATACAATAATAAGCTATTATAGATGCAACCATCAAATATTTATATTTTTAAATTACCCTTAATGGGATTTATCTAATAAGGATAATATCATAAATGGCCCACTAGGTTGGAGTAATGTGATAGTTTCATAATAATATATTTCATTAAACATAAAAAATAGATTTTACATATTTAACTATATAATAATATTCCATGGTCAAATATAAAGGATCAATTACATGGGTATCCCTCTCCGAAAAAATAATTCACTAATACACATAAATAGATCCTAAATTGGATCCAATTAATTTTGACCAATTGAAATTTAAATTTAAACATGATATGGTTTATTATTTCCAAAATGTTTGGTAGATATATTTAATAAGGTTATAATATCATTCATCCAAATTGGTAACCTTTCCCCAATTTATAAGGTTCACATACACCATACGGCTCTTACTACGTCTCATTTAATGAAAACCAATATGATTTAGAACATTCAACCAATTATATATCTTGACCATAACTAGGAATTTTATGACAATAAAAAATGCCAAGGAATATGCTAATAAGCACAAAATCATGATACATTGGCA
Source organism: Viscum album (assembly GCA_963277665.1). Lineage (NCBI taxonomy): Eukaryota > Viridiplantae > Streptophyta > Magnoliopsida > Santalales > Viscaceae > Viscum > Viscum album. The sequence continues at coordinate 336,175,327 of OY728142.1, read as the reverse complement.
TGATAAGCTAAATAATTAGTTAGTGTAAAATACATTCGACTATGAATGGTAGAAATTTATGATGTTAATAGAATACCTAAATAGGTACGTAAATAACTATGTCACTAAATAAAAGACATAGAATATGACATCCAGGCCAATAATCACACATGACTCATCATCTCAATCAGTAGGTAGCATAAAAATGAAACTACATGGCATGCCATATGCATGACGTGAAAATATATATGTTATTGTAATTATTCATGTAATGATACATACTTTTCATATAATTTCCTTGGAAAATAACATAAATTTCCTAAATTTCATAAGTCAATAGTTAGAAGAAAGTACACATGTCACTAAAGGTGATGTAGTAATCTAATTTAATAGAAAATGTACTTAAACAGAATTCCATCTCTATGCACTTGGATTTTCCCCCTTGGGTTGGTTGATCGCTCCCAAACACATCTAATTACCATGCCCCATGACAATCCTAGTATACAATCAATCATCACTACAATGTAAGATAAAAGAAAATGAATACTATCATACAACTTTGAAACCTCCCATCTCGACTAACCATTAAACAACTAGTCGAACCAGTAACCAAATGTCATCAATTACACCTTCATATATGATAGAGTTATCTTATTAAAAATGAAAGTATAAAGAGTTGATATTGGGGAAAAAATACCTTCATGATCATGGTATCACAATGATATATAATAAAACCCAAAATATTCAATAGCAGAAGTATTATTAAATGAACGATTGTGCAGTGGAAGAATAAAATCAACGGAATATATATGGACCATACCAATATATAAAAATACACAAATGGAATTATTATAATTAATAAACAAAAATTGGTTACAATAAATATGAAAAACAATACAATGCAATACGTGAATAATGAAAATTAATAAAAACCTCAAGGGAGAACCTTGTGATAAAATTGTTCTCAAGATCAGTTTATTTATCCTAGATCCCTAGTACAAGAAATTCATCACAACAAATAATACAGAGTCCTATGAAGTTGAAATCTACTTAGGTACCCCAGGGAAAAGGTGGACACATAAGGGTGTGAGATTAAACCCATGAAAGCCACCACCATTGGTGTCTAGATGTAATCTACGCACTTCTCATAGATAAGCATTGTGATGGTATTAATGAAAAAATATATAATTCTGGATATGTAAAACCATCAAAATCAGAGTCTATAAGGTCACCTCAATGATATACCTGATTTTTCTCATAATTAGAATGCCTTTATAACAAATTACTATATATATTTTAATTATATATATATCATAGTAATACACCTTTTACACCCATATGGATCATGAATGTGAAGATATAAGTGGATATATAAATGGTATAATAGTCTTTGGTCGGATCAGGGTTTAACTCAGACATTCATAATCTATCTAAATAATAATAAAATTCTAAGAGAGATAGTACATTTCATATATCTCACAATGAGTGAATGATGCCATGATCATCACACAAGATGGTGGGTGTTTCATCATACCATCACCTGAAGAAAATGATGTGGTGTGTCATGCCCACCATACAAATAGTGTTAATGATGTGAGATATCATGATCAACACCCTATATAAGGAAGACTGAATGATCAATCCCAAAAAGTCCCTTAATTATTCAATCACGTCCAATATTAATGGTGTATTAATAATAATAATAATATTAATCCATTAATTAAATAGATAATTAATATTCCCAATATATCAATGGGAATAACATTTTTTACAATACACATAAGTCATTATAATTGAACTATAGAATGTGTTGTGATTGTAACAACCATTTCAATTCCATTTAATTATATTAGTTTGATTTAAAAAATCCATTTCAATTGTTCGATCATGGAATTTTAAAATCAAGGCATTCCAACCCCCAAAGTATGTGGTTTTTATTTGAAATTGGTATTCATAGGGTTGTCCATTACCCATTATTAAATTTTGAGAATAAAATTTGAGTCCATGTACTATGAAAGGAACATATCTAAAAATAAAATAGTGTCATAGGAAATAAAAAATTTAAATAATGGCATTCATTATTTAAATCACTAATCACAACTTTTATTTTCGATGAATGAGCACCTCATCTGAGTGATTTTATTATAAATGGAGTTGTTAAGGAACAACTCATTTATCTCAACCATGAATCACATACATGGGGAAAAACTCAATCACCCAAATGTTTCATTCTAGAAATATACCAAACATGTGAAATCAATTTAAAGGTTTAGCATGGAACTTATAAGGTTATATTATCAAATAATAAATTACCAAAAAATGGAAAATAAAATTATAATTCAATCCAATAACATATGTGGAGAAAAGTACTTTTAACAATTTTCATTAAAGTGTAAATTTAATTTTTAAAACCATGTTGTAGGATTTAAATCTATTACATACATTTTGAGAAATTTACTATAAAAGGATATATTATTAAATCACAACCAATGAGTTTCCCTCATCAAGGATTAAATCCACATATTACTATATAATTTACAATGATATTATAACATGGTGAGTTTAAAACTTTATATTGATGAAAATTAATTTTAGTGGATGGATGAAAAATCATAGCATGTGAAATAATAGATATGCTATGAAAAAATATAGAATTTGGGTAAAATGATGAGAACACCTACCCTAGGGCCATTATCATCTCCTCATCCAATGGAGACGTTATATGTACTGTAGATTAAGAAAATTTGATGAAAAAATCTAATGCTCTGAAAATAGGAAAAATATATTCCACCTAAATATCACAACAAAATTGAAGATAAACATAAAATGGATTGTATAGGACACTATATCACACATCCAACATTCAAACACATTCAATTTATCTTAATTAAGATGTTGTATTGAGATATTATCTTGATTTCAATGTTATGATTGAGATAGGTTGCCATCGGAGAATAATCCTAAGCCATCTACAAGAATAATGTGGGAGGAATGATAGAATGGGTTAATTAGTTTCATAATGGAATATAGAGTAATTTCACCCTCAAATATTGGGGAAAGAAGTTTGGATACATTATTTGGACAAACTATATGAAAAATGTTCTAATCCCACTATCGAAAGAGAGATGTCACATAGTTATGGTGCATGGTTTCCCAAACGATGATAAAACTGTGTGAGGAACCTTTATCAAAAAACAATATACCCTACATGAGTGTGCCCCATGGGTCACATAGTTATAGATAAACCATGTCATCCTTACATCTCAAAAATATTCACATATGGTCACCCCTCATGGTTAGTTATACCTATATTGGTAACTATATTATCTACCCATTGTTTCATTTTCTTCAACATCATGCTCCAAAAAATCCTTGTAAACTCAAAAGACCTTCCATAGGTCGTGGTTATGGTTTACTAGGACTATAACTTGTATTTAAAGTGAAAACAACGATATATTCATTTCTAAAAATATGAGTCATCATTAGGTTATAACATAAAAAAATTTATAATAATATTAATATTATAACATAGTGTGATAATATTTTTTATGTATAACACATGATATTAAATAAATAAAATATTTTTCAAAATATTTTCTTAAAATCTAATGGTGTTGCATGTATACCCCATTAAATAATACTTTCCCTTAGAAAATGAATATATTACCAAGAATCAAGGGATTGACATTTTTAAATCCCTTTGTGGGTAACCCATATTGTAATGATGTTTAATAAAAAGAACTTCTAAAAAATGGAAGGAAAAATATTAAAGTATTCTAGAATAACCCATAACATGGGTTCAATATTGATTGACATTGTTGGGATTTGAAATAATGGACTTGTAATAAAATTATTATTTATAGATAATGGATCACATGATTGTGAATGAACATGAAAATTATAATGACCAGAAAACTGTAAAGAATAGAGTTGATATGAATACCATAAATTCATTAGGCATGATATTATTGTAATAATAATGATGATATAATACCCCTTTCCTAATGTTTTGTATTTTTCATGAGAAAATATACATACTTTATTTAAATCCATTTCATAATAACAATATAATACTTTTGTGGTGGTGTGATAATTTTCCACATCATTTCATACTCTATGAAACCAAGATAAATTGTTCATCCCTGACACACTAATACATCATGGGAACCATAAAATAATTACGTTTCATTCAATCTATATATATCCATAATGAAAAAAAATTATTAGAATAATTTATAAATTATATATGAATAGAAAACTGATTTAGTAATATTTTAATTATTATATCCTCATCAAAATTGCTTCTAAATCGATTCAGTAAATAAATTTCTGTTATAAACGAAATAAATAAATTATAATCAATATGCTTAGTTTCAAAAATCACATTAATATTATCCATCCAAATATCATAATTTTTCTCTTCCTTTACAACTACTAATATGTGAATATAATGGTTATATTTATTATCTAAATATTTTGTAATTACATGAAGAACCATAAAACCTCAATGAAAACATACATGATTCATAATTCCCCCAAAAAAATAACAAATTACTAAATATCATCCATAAATCAAAAATATATATAAAGTCAATCTATGAAAACATAAAACACTTATTCATCAAATAAATAGAGAGTAACAAGGACTAAAATACAATGAAAATTTCTTATTCTATATGAATCAAATTATTATCCCAACAAAACACCACAACCTCAACATATATAACTTATTAAGGGTTATATAAACCTTAATAATTTTCTTATATAGAATATCATCCTTCAGTTAAGTAAAATTTCTAGGTCATTAGATCTATTCAATACAATCATAAAATCCAACAATGAAAAATTTTATAAAGAACATTGCATATGTATTTAATGAATTATATAAAACAATCCAGGAGTTATTTTTCATAAACACTTCAGTACACTAGATAAATAAAACAATAACTAGGATCTATCATATTATTATTTAAGACCTCCTTCCTTTAATTTTTAATTTATTTTTTCTTCATAAACTATAAGAATATATTACTAATATTACCATTATATATTTTTTCAAAAAATTGCACATGGGACAATGATTTTCATAGTTCCCATTCATTCCACATTTGAAACATTCATCTATAGATGAGGTGTTAGGGAAACTATTATTCTTATCCATTTAATAAACTAAAATTTTATTTTTTCATTCATAATTACATACAATGTTCCTTTGTTATCCAAACATAAAACTAATTCCCATTATTTATGATAATCTCATGTGTTCTACTTCCAAAATTTTCAACATATAGGAAACTAAATCTTCATTCCACCATGGTCCCTACCATAATATATTTCATCCAATACAATCCTTATATATTTATTGATATTGAGTGGTTTTTAATGTGAGATTTAATAATAATATATTATGGTTATTTTCTGTAATAATCACAATATAATTAGAACATGTCCTCATCCCATATGGGTTCTCATTACAATATTGTAAAACAAATTCAAAAGTAATGTAATTTCTTATGATTAACCCAAATGTCTACTAACTAAAATAATTATGTGGGAAACAATATTAATCATATGAAACTATATAATAAATAAAAATCATTAAATAAATGTATAAATTGTGGAAAATTATTTTCAATTTAAAACTACATAGCTTTATTTTAGGTTATCTAGGGTCATTATCTATTCAAAATCATCATTAGGTTTTATAAAGAGATTATTAATTTATAAAATATATCCTCATGGTGTTTTAAAACCTATATTTAGTAAGGCCCTTTATCATGAACAATTTGATAATTGAGTCAATAAACAAAGATCCATTTTTAATGTCATTGCCTCTAGGTACAATTGTTCTAGATCAACGTTCACTTTTAGTATATATAAAATGATGTAATTTCTTATAAAAAAATCTCTTTATCCATCCCCAAAATTTCACTAAACATTCTTATAAAAAGAAATATCCTTAATCATATCCTTGAGGTTATCCATAATGTTTTAACATCCTATTTAAAATTGTTAATTAAACATTCCCTCTGATACATACTATAACAATACATGACTTTTAAATATAAATATAACATTTTTAAGGTAAATATTCAATAATTATCATAGATACATATCTGAGGGCCATAAAATTATACTGTCTTTTTAGACTAGATACACAATCCTTTAATTTAATGAAATACATTAAAATTAACAGCTAATGATATTCTAATTCAATAAACAACATAGACATTTCCAATGAAAAAATTTCTTCATAACCAGGCTAAATTATGCATAAGATTATGTGTTCTAAAATGTTCATTAATGGTAAACATGGGTGATACAACACAAAGATCATAAAAAGGCGTATGAAAACAAAAAGGGTACAATATCATAAACAGAACATACTTGGTTCATACAGAATCGAACAATGATCATAAACATGAGTAATGAAATAAAACATTATAAATTACAAGATATGATTCATAATAGTGAGAAATAATCATAAATACGTCATCTGAAATATGTTTATGTCCTAAAAGTGTGTCACCATAATGTGTACAAAAACGATTTATTATGTAAAGGTGAACAAATGAGACAATAAAATCATATTGGATCATGTATGTTTACTGTTTCCCCTATAATGATGACTTAATAATCATAAGTTGTTTCACATAGTGGATCAAGTATATCGTCTTGTATCCAATAGAGGATCAATAAAATTAGCCTTTTTAAATATTGGATCAACCACATCAGCTTATTTCCAATAACTATTCATGTGATATAAATAATTACCCATTTAATTGTATGGAGATATGGTTCCCCACTATCAAATTATTAATAAAATTGTTTTCCACAAGATCTTAATATATTCATCATATCGGATCCCACAAATAGGAAATGGTTTATAAAGACATTTCAACCAAGTGAAAACATTTTCAAAAAAAGGTGAAATATAAACATGTCATCATTTACTCATAGAATTACCCATGTATGGATAATGTGTTTCATAAACATTTCTTCATCATAAAAATTAATATAATCCATTCATATAAAGAATTATGATAGTACCCTTTGATAATATCATTAGTAAAGTGTATGAAATAACAATTTTCTTTTCATTGATGATTGGAAATTCAATTAAAATACCATAAAAACATCCATTAAAGAATATATATTTTAAATTTTAAAATAAAATTAATAAATTATAAATACATCCCAAATATTAAATAATAGTTTTTCTTAGAAACCATCTTTGATAATTTCAAATTTATGATTCAAATATTTTATTGTTCAAGATGGTGGTGAATTATATTTATGTGGTAAATCTTAAAAAACTTTTCCTTTATCATTATTAGTAAAATTTATAAATGTAAATTATTTGGAAAATTTTGTATAATTCTAAAACTGAAGAAAAATTAATTTAAATAGTTTTTTATATTAGTTTTGTATTTTTTATAAAAAAACATGCATTTTGATAAAAAATTGATTATTGTTCAATGAGAGATATTTTTTTTATTTTTCATAAAAAAATTTCTTTAAAATTAATCCAAAAAGAGATTGAAAATAAAGGAAAATCCAAATTCTTTATTAGTTACTATATAAGGTGATATTTTATTAGCATTTTTATATGTATATCATAAGATTTTTCCAATAACAACCTATTTCTAAATAACCCTAATAAACAATGAAATTGTAATAGAAAATTATTACAAAATCGGTAACTTGGGAATCGTAACCCCATGAAATAAATATCAATATAATAATTTTAAAATAATCATAAATTTAATAATAATAATCATAAATTTTATTCAAGGGATTTATATACACCCCATAAAAAATCAAGTGGTTATTATGGAGTGTGTCTCCTAGAAATATACAAGATACATTTGTCCCTTACTGCTTTTGTAATATTTTGAATCATAAGTCCCATTCAAGGATTAAATTAACTAAAAATTATTATATTTAAAAAATATTATATTCATGATATTAAATTTAAATGTTATGTATAAAAAATATTAAATAAGTGAGTGGATATTATTATATATCACCCATAAATAAACGATGGGCCAAAAATCCCTTACATCAAGTAACAAATTTATTCATAATTTCGAGAACCTACTGTATAATAAATAAAGGTATATTTTAAAAGTATTATATGAAAAAAAATCATATATATAATAGCAAATAATATTTACTTAATATTTTTAATACCCTTTTATTATGATTTTTTTAAAATCAGGTCTTCTGTAATAACTAATATGTATTTTATGTTTTCTGGTTTTCTATGTTAAATACTATTTCATTGATCACGGTTATATAATTTACCTAATTTTAAAAAAAATTACGAATCATGTATATTAATAATATATATAATTATTCTTATCCAAAAATATTAATTATTTAAAATGAATTACACTATTAATGAATATGGTAAGACACGTGTATAGATGATCATCGTTTCACTTTCTCAATAATTAGATAAAAATTAAGGAAAATATTAATTATCATTTCCCAAATAATATTAATATAATTTATATAAAAAATATATAAATTATGTATTCCTTTAGAATCATCCATTCAAAAATTAAAAAATGTTCCACTCTTCATTGTAGAGGTGGTAATCAATATAGACACATTAGTAAAGTTATCCTTTTAAAATGAAGTTTGAGTTATGAAGGTATATGTGATATTATAATTAAATAAGTATAATTATGTAATAAATATTATATTATTGTTTTATATCCAATCATATATCTCTCCATGAGAGGTGTTGATGGAAGAAATGTTATATTGGTTCACGAGGTAGTAGTCCACCATACAGATGATCCACATCATTGTATTGGATTTGGCGGAAGAGGAAAAGGATATGGTTTATGATATTAAAATATTTATATCAAATAAAATATTATATTATATGTTATTATAAATTTAGAGTAGGAGAATATTTTACTGTTGTGTAAAAAGATTTAATACAAAAAATAACTTATTTAGAACAATACATCTTTTGTGGACAGCCTCTCTATATTAGAACCAAAATACTTATTATGAGGATATTATAATCAAACCATAGCCTTCAGTACATGGGGAGAGAATAAATAAAAGTATATTGGATTTTATTTTTTAGTTAAATTTCTTATAGTGTCGATGGGATATGATATGTCTATTTATATGAGTGGAGAGGAACCATATTGAAACTACCTAGAAATATAAAAAAATAATAAAAACGATAAAGTCATTTCCATTAAAAATTCTTTAATGGACCATAATTATAAATTTTATTTTATATAAGGTATTAATGTACCCATAAAATAGGATTTTGACTAGTTATGTTGAAAAAATAACCCATATCTTCTCTTTCAACCCCCAATAATCCTATTTAAAGCATAAACACATTAATTAATCTTTAATACTTTTATAATTATGACGAAAAATTAAGTTGATAATATTATATAATATTAGATAAAATTATTTTTCAAAATATGAAATAATTTTAACCTAAATAAATTATCAAATGTTGGAGAGATTATTTTGATATTAAACCATCTTGCATTATGGAAACCATGGTTTTAAAAGAATACAATTCTTTAATTATATATTATTTTTATGAAAAATAAATTGATAATTAATAAAATTAAAAAATTAATTATAATTAATATAATATAACTAATATTTATGTTATCCCAATTTTTAAATATTATTTATCCTTTTAAATGAATTAATGGAATGGAATGTTATAAATAAATTACTATTCTTTGATATTAATGAAAAATGCAGTCATTTCATAAAATTATAATAAAGAAACTATAATAAATGTTTTATAATATTATTCATAATATTAAATTAATATAATAAAATAAATTCTATAAAATTAGTAAAAATTAGTATTAAAATAGTTGTGAATAACAAAAAAAATCATCTTTTTGAAAAAAACAACATTTTGTATGAACATTAAATTTGAAATATTATTATATAAAGCATATATTTTTTTTATTTATAAAAAATATTTTTTCAATAAATAATATAAAAATTTAGTTATAGAAGTTAACCATTTGATTATAATTTAATTTATTTATATATAAGTATTCGGTTCGTATAATGTCATTATTTATAAAAACATTAATTTTAATTTAGATTAATTTTTATACTAATTGATACTGAATTGAAAAAAATTGTATTTATTTTATATTTTTTAATCAAAATAATTTTTATATATTATTTAATAAAATTCATACCCTACAATTTAATTTCAATATAATAAATTTCAGATATAAATTATAATATTACTAATATATTATGGTTCACTAAAATAATCTATTGTTTTTATGTAAGCTATCAATAAAATTAATGTTATATATACAAAAAACAAAAAATGTATTGTTTTTACTAAAAATCTGTGAGATGTATTACATGGAAATGATAATTATATAATATGAAATTAAAATTATCTATGACATCTTGGGATAAAAATATTTTTCATAAAAGACAACTATATTGTAAATTAAGACATTGAATCTTCATAAATATTGATAAATTGTATGGATCCAATATATGGATAATGATTAGAATATAGATTAATAATAGAAAAATTGAAGTACAGTTCTATGAAATTTTTATAAGAATCCTCAAATTAAGAAAAAGGTAGTGTTTATAGGAGACACTAAACACTATTTCAAGAAATAACAATGAAGAACCTAATTAACATGTATGTAATTTGATTACTTTAGTATAGGTGATTTAATGTCTATTTTTTACTTATAGAAGACCTAAATTCTCTTTAATAAATGAATATAATATATCTATAAATTTATTTATCATGTAGTAGCATTGGGAATTTTATTTTCTTTTATTTAAGGTCCTAAATTATCTAGAACTGAATCATGATATTTTTCTAGACTTGTATTTTATTTTTTTTGTTTATCGTTTTGTTCGATGATTATGTTGGGTTATTTTGGGTAAAATTGGAGATTTTTTGAATCAAAACTAGTTGTGTGTGTTTTCCCCTAATTAAGAAAACCATATTGTTTAGACCAAGAAATTGTGTGCTTTATTTAGAGTGAAATGGGTGATGCATGATTAGTGATTTTTTTGACTAAAATATGAAACATAACATAACCATGCAAAAAAAAATAGAGAGATTTTATTCATTTTTGTGTGCAAAATTTTATAAAATGTACACCCTCCTTGTAGTAATCGTGTGACCCCCAGTATGAAGAAAATATATGAGTTGGATGGTTTGGAAAAATGTACACCCTAGCTATGGAAACTATTTGAGAATTGGTTATTTCACTGAAAAATTATTTTCAATATCCTGAATGCCTCTCTTCTGACATAACATCACATTTACTCATTTTTTGAAATTAATTATCAGTTTTTGGGTTTTCCAAAATATATCCAAATCCCCCTATAACTTAAATCATGAATAATTATAGATCATATTGGAGGATATGCACCACATCCGGTAAGTGACCTCATCCAGTGTGTTTTCCACTTAATTATGTTTCTCCTTCAAGTTGAAAAGGTTTATTTTTTACTCTAATTTAGATGGTTCAGAACTATATTTACTTGGATGATAATCTATTTGATATTAGATGTTGGTTTTGATTCGAAATATCTGCCACAGTTGTGAAGTTGATTATTCCATTTCAATTTGGGAATTTTTTATTTGGTGAAGGTCCATAATATATATTGAGGTAGGTGGTAATAATTTCAATTCCTATATTATTGATATTTTTTATTGAATGAAATTAATATATTTCCATTATGATTATTGGGAAACTACATCCGAAGTTGAATTGATTAAATTGAATTTCCATGTGATTATAAAATGGGTTGGCTTGGAGAAATTTGAATCAGTGGAATTGGGATAATGAAATTGATGGGTTATTGGGAAGATAAATCATATCATTAATTCTAATATGAATTATTAAAAATGGGAAATATGGGACAATCAGTTTAATCTTGATGTAATAATTCTTTATGTGATTAAATGTTGATTGAATGGCTACATTGTGAATTGAATTGATTATTAAATTTGATTTAAGTGAATATCAACATTTAATTTAATATGTGAAATGGTGGAATTTGTAAATAATGTTTGATAATAAGGATTATAATCCTCCACCATGGTGTATTTAAAATATTTGATAAATTTGAATTTTTATATACATGTAGACAATGAGTGTGGGACAAAAACTAACGCTTAAAAGGATTATTTGTTGTAAGAATGAGTGTGGGGACATAACTGATAGTTAAAAATTCCATTTGTGATAAAAATGAGTTCTGGGGTAGGTACAAAATCTATGAATACCCATGAAGTCAAAGAAACGATGTTCTAACCCCACATTAATTGCAATGGACATGTGTTCCAAGTAAACTTAACGTGAAATTTTAATTAAATAAATGATGAATCCCATTTTTATAATTATTTTTTATTGGATACATGATATTTTTTAACACATAGTTGATTCAAAGAAGGCATTGATGGGATAGATATAACTATTAACCTAGAGGTTTATGTAGATAATAAATGAATCTTTTTAAATTTGATGGAACATAACATATTATTGTACATTATTCCTAATACAAATTCATACCCAGTTTTTAACTGTATATTGTTTTAGAATCATTTTGGGGTGGGGTGTTGATTTTTACTCACACAATACATAGTCTTCTTAATCATAACCCAAATGGACTTCATGTATTAGTGATATGTTAAGAGAATGATCCTTATGATAGGTGGTTTATTTGGGATGGATCATGGATGAAGGAACACATCAGAATTAAAAGACCAACTTGTGGAGTTTTATGGTTTTCATTATTTTTGTTTTTTATATTGAAAAATTAAATATATATGGGATGATATATATATTGGTTTGGTTTAAGAAATGACGTCTTATCTAGGTCCATCATGTGTTGCTGGCCTATTTTGGTTATTTTATTAATCTAGTTTTTGGTAAAATCATTTGGTTATTGTTTATTAATTTAATTTCTTTATGCTTTAATAATGACAGTATATTCTCCCATGTTATATATTTGATCATATTTTCTAGTAGGCAACCTAATGAATGTCGGGGTTGCACCTGAGTTTAGTGACAAACCTAATCGAGGCACAAGAATGTAGCACCCCAGTCAGGACGTCACAATGTTGTATTAATAAAATTTTATTATCTATTAATAACGAGTACTACTTGGGAAAGGTAGACAAGATATATAGTAGACTTAGGCGATTTCCAAGAGCATGTTCATGGTAGTAACTACCCCATATAAGAGGGTAAAACCAAGTACCTAGGTTCATATATTTTTTAATGATGCGTGGCGTTATAGTTAAATGTTACCACCCCATGTATGATTCAATTTTTATTTTTTACTAATGTTTTATGTGATTTTTTCTATGTCCCATTGTTTTATATATGTTGTCGTACATAAAACATTTTAGTCTCTAATGAATATTATGTGACAGTGTTCATTATAAGAATTCATGGAATATCAAATTTTTGATAAGTTGTTCAAATTGATATCATTTTCTTTATTTTCATGATTTAAATGAAAATGGATCCAAAAATGAAATAGAAATATGCGAATCTTGATAAATGTGATAAAATAATGTAGATAAAATTTTGTCTAATGAGAAAAATGATTGATGGAAATGTTTTTACACTATTTTATAAATGACCTATATGAGGTATTGTTAATGGTAATGATAGTTCCTTGGTTTTGACCGGGTGGCAGTGTGTACTGTGAATTTTTTTATGGATTTATTTAAATCCCTCACACATAAATGTGATAATGTAGTGTAGAGTTTGTCATATAAATGTGTTTGAAATAACATAGATATACCACCAGGATTAATATTTTTGATATCATGACATGTGGACATGTCTAGAATTGTGCCTCTAAAAGCCAAACCAGATGCTCAGATAGTGTCAGGGGAAGGAGAAGAAGATAATTTTATTGAGAAACATTCTCTCTATGTGAAAGTTATGGAATGTGAGATAGGACAAGGTCATGAATAGCATGTATGACTAGTCACGAGTGTTTCATTTCTATCATCCTTTGAATTTTACATGAGAGGGTGTACCTGAGACATATAGTATGTGGATTGAGTCAATCCAGTTAATCCTTGACTATATACATACTCCTTCTTATAAGATAGTGAAACTAGTTGATTAAATATATCGTAGTGAAGTATCATGTTTGTGGAAAATCTAGACATATGACGAATATTTGGAAAATATGGTGAAGATGTAATTTCAGGATATCTTCATTGAGAACAATTTCACTGACACACTTTAGAAGGAAATGGCAGAAGAGTTCATTAGGCTAACCCATGGGATTTTGTCCATGATGGACTATGCATGATGCATTTTTAATTTTTTTTACCATTATTAATCATTGCTAGGATATGATGGTACTACAAAAAAACATTTTCTATATGTGTTTAAGTATCAAATTATGTACTAGGATAACATTTTTAGTATAGTTGAGATGGTAAAAACCATTGGGATTATGTTTGAGAAACAGTAGTTTATGAAAGGGGTGTTCTCCCAAGGATGGTGAGTTTTGTTTTCCTTGGGTTTTCTAAATTCTATAACTATCATTATTTGACATGATTTTGGGTATGTAGTAGTTGATATCATACTGAGCGTAAATAAGTTTCTACCATATGAGAGTGATCATTACATCTAATGTGGGTGACACCCATGTTCATTAGGGAGAATTGTATATATAAGAAGGCCATGCATGTCACAGGACCCTCCACACAAGGACTACCCCTCATTAGTTAAAAATGTGAGAAGATAGATATCGACCCTCTGAGTACCACCTCAAGTAGTCCCCGAATTAGTGAGTCACACAAAGGGTATAATAAACATGTAGATGGGAGGCATTACCATCTCATAGAATAACATGAGGATGGGAGAGATATTTAAAATAGAAACCAAATACTTATTATACTATAATATAAAATAAAACACATGTACCAATATGTAATGACATGTACAAACAACTAAAACAAAAATGAAAAACTAAAAGTACATAATAAATAGAGACATATGTAATGTAAAATCCCAAACAGATCCAGCAAAAACCTAAGCTAATAGTAACCACAATGACCTTCAACATCCCCTAAATAACCTGAAAAAACAGTTCATATACACATAGTGTGAGTGTAATAGTATAATCAGTAAGATCCCCCTCAGATACTCTCTTGAAAAAGATAATTAAATAATTATAAATCACCATGAACAACAAGTAAATAAAACTCATAACTTAAAATGTATATTATTTTCCTAGCCTCACCATGGATACTATCTCATATAAGAGCATACAAAAAAATAAATAATATCAAGGTTACCCTACTACAACCTCTCCATTAGAATTTATCTCTTCACCAACATGCCACATCATGAACTTCTCTCTCTAAAAATCAATGACCATATACACTATAGAAAAGAACCATGTTATGAACCTAGTGAAACACACCACCACCTCCATGTAAACAGAACTAACTAGGTAGATTCTGGGAGCCACCATAAATCAAAAAAATGTGTACCACATATCAGGTATTATAAATCAAGCCATCACAGCTCATACACTGAGTTCATATCCCCAATCCCTCACAATATATACACATTATTCATATAGCAGTCCATAAGAAAATATATCTAGAATATATGTGAGTTAAATAAACAAAAGCCATTATAACCCTCAATATAAATAAATGTGGAAAACTAACAACCATGGACACCATCACATGTAACTACCATTAGAATAGAGTGGATCTAAATGTTCTAGTCTTTCATCAATACTCCCACTAGGATGTTGGGGAAAACAACACCACCCCATGGCTCAAATTTTTCGACGGTTCCATTACCCTAACTCTCATGGTGGACTATCATATAGAAATAAATAAAATTTCAGGATATATTATTGCTCACAACCACTCTTTGGGAATAACCTAGCCTTAGACTCAACTGAATTAAATGTATCTTGGACTCCTGGCCACCACTTCTTAGACCACGTATCATATATAAACAAAACTATTTATAGAGCTACACTAAATTAAATTACCTTTATTTATCATTTTTATAATAAGATATTTAATTCATAACAATTTATTAACTATTACCAATTAAATATTACATTTTAGAATAATCTCAACAAATGTCCATTCCCTCCAAGGATAAGAAAACTGAGTCCACGAACTCTCAGCATTATAACCACAACATTGCATTGCAAGAATCTATATCCCCAATTTACAAAATAATTATTAATTTATTAACAACATAACACTCCATATTAAAATGTTTAGAATGAAAAAATTATATGATACCAAACATAAGGGTCTAAACATGGTTAGTAGATGAACTACTCATCGAGTCATTGAACCCTATAGTATGAGTATAGACTGGTCTAACCATGATAAGAAAAACGTTGAATAAACATAGAATATGATAAGAATCATCAACACTCTTGGAAGGAGAGTTACCAAATCCATATACATCAGACAGTGTAGAATGTAGTCAATATAATAAAAACCTTGGACTTTTCCCAATCAACTGATCCTGACAATAAAACAAATTTTACATTAACAGGTAATCCCATCTTCAATATATTCAATCATCTCTGGTGTTCCCCCACCATCAAACACACACATTTATATATTGATGCATCATTCCACTACATGCATCAACTGATTACACATCAACATATCCTACCATCCCCTCATACCATGAAATCCCTACTAGATTAGACATCTTAAGCTCAGGTAACATCACAAGAAATAGGAAAAAACATAAAAATCTATTTCTTGGTCAATAAAGTAAGTTATTCATCCATTACACACAATGAGAAATTATGGCTCCAAAATAGTTGGCACATAGCTTCTACAAGATAGAGGGATACTCAAGCACTATAAATGCGTTTTCTTTTATCACATTATAGGTTCTTATTCAATCATAAATTAACTGATTCATTATTCATAGGTTCCATATAAAGGCAATCTAAACAACAAGCAATATCAGGCTCTAAAAAATTAATTAAATCATTAATTTAACATATATTTAATTATTTTATAAACATGAATTATTATTATTTAGTCTCATTAACCAATTCAATTAAAAAATATTACATTTATCAATTTTATTAACATAAAATTACAAAAACAACCATGATTTATAAGGAAGCCTATGTAGTACCTCTAACCAATTAATTATCAATAAATTTTAGCATTATGTTCATTACAAAATTACATCAATATCAATAAGTTAAACAATGAAATATATAGATATAACACAATATAGAAAATCAAGAGGTAAACATTTATTATGGTACAAAACCGCAACATCACTATCTGATCAATACCATCTCATTAATCAGGTACAAATATTTAATTAGGTAAATTTCATTAGGGTATATGGGAATAAATCATGCTAACTATGAGATTTCATATAAATAAATAGAGATGCAAGGAATCCCCTACCTAAGAAGGTAATTGATTTTATTCGCCCAAAAACAAACCATGAAACAAATATCTAATCACACCTCCCGTAAGATCTACATCCATTTGAGGATGTTGCATCACTACCACATAAAAAACCAAGAGAAGCTCTATTAGAACCATTATTCCAAAACCTCAATAGAATGAAAAGATGACAATAGATTAAATTGGATAAAATTTGGAGAAAACAAATAAAATTAGAAGAAAAACACACCTTGTATAAATCCATGTTACCACAGATCAAAAAGTGAAGATCATGGTTGATTACCAACAAAATGATCTCAAATATGCTAAAGAGGGGAATGGAGGGTCACTTGAGACGAGTGATATGGAAGCTGATGACATAGGGTTTGACAACATATCAAAATGGAATGTTTTAAAACATAACTATATTAAATAAATTACACAAAATTTAATCACATTTCACATCATGTAATTCCTGGTGTTCGTTTACTATAGTAAAAAATATCCCCATTAAAATTTATATTATTGTTTAAACTAGAAAATACTACACGACCTGAATCAAAATATATCAACATGAATTTATTCTAAATAGTTTTGAACTCACTTTCACCCCATGAAAGTTCCTTTCTCTCAGTTCTAATCAACATAAATATAACAATATTTTTCTAAGATAGTTCCGAGATCCACAATCCTTGGGAACACAAAAAGGTTTGATCGACACTGATCTAGTCACCTTATTTCAGATACCTCAAAAAAAGCTCTTCCCAATAAAAAACCATCCTAGGGAGGAAACTAAAAGGAGACATCCAAAAAAACACCCCCATGAGATACCTCTCATGGATATCGTTACCATTAAAATGAAACTACCTCTCCAGGGGAATAGTTTAAAACCACAAAACACCAAAAACCATCTCCTCAAAACTATCCAAGGGGATATATTTCTAAAAAGTGATAAAACCATAATAATAATCAAGAGATATCCATCTCACAATTGAAAAATGTTTATTAACATTAAATGAAAAAAGTTAAAATAGAGGAACTAAATATAAAAACCCTTGATTTTTACACATAACATTACATTATTTTTGTTTAATTATGCATCAAAGTATATTCCCTGTATCATAAAGTCTACTGTTTTGGAAGACAAGGTACAAAAAACAAAAAACATGGAACTAAATAAAAAATTTCATTATTTAATCATCAAATTTTGATGCTAACATTAATTTTTCTCAAACATCATCATATAGTACCATAAAGATCACATGAAAATAGGTATGATCTAAATAGCACAGTAAGAATATAAACAAAAGAACAAAGCATAAGCCCATGGGATAGAAGGCATGTAATGATGATATATAAAGGCATGTAACATTTGGGATCACAATTTATAAACATGAAATCATATAATCATGGAGTTATAATAATTTGGATGAAACATAAAACATGACTTTATCATGAGTCAATGCTAATTTCCAAGACCATTGAACATTGTAACAGAAGCCAAGGCTAACCACTACAACCATTGAACATGGTAGCACAAGCCAATGCTAACTACCAAGATAGTCACACATAACGTCTCATGAAACTCAAAATAACCCAATGTTTTGGATTTATAATAGGTAACTCCCATATTAACATTTCCTGAATATGTTTACACATAAATAATCATTCAGAATAAATCTTACTTAACTATAGTGGTAACTCATGTTATGAATTGGGTCCCACATTCATGTCATAATGTATAAGAAATGGTTGTATCATTGACGGGTCCGTGAAAGAAAATAACTAAAATATACAAGAACATTCATAAGTAAATATTCAAATGTATTAGTATATGTTATTTAAATTATAATTGACAACATGAAACAAAGTTATTTATGAAATTTTGGCATTAAATCAATGTTGTATTGTTTTAAGGAAAATACTATAGAGCATTTAAAATAAAAAAGTGTAAAACCCCTTATATAAAACTAGTAGTGATCTGAGATTGTTTTTATAATAAAGAAGATATTTTTTATAAATAAAATGGAGGCTTAATATAAAATATGTAGTGATCATAAAATTGGGTAAGAATTCAGGATGTTCCCTTAAAATAGGTTTGTTTATGAGACGTATTGATGAATGAATCATCAAAAGAAATACCAAAAAAAGAATGATGAATGTTTATTGATAAATGAATTTGGTAAATTTACACAGAAATTATAATATTCACATAAAAATATAGGATAAATTCATTTTGGTAAATGATTGATAAGGTAACCTGATGGAACAAAATAGGTACATGTATAATAGCATACTGATTATCGGTATGGTATAGGGTTTTCATATGAGTGATTAGTGATATATAAAGGGGATTATGATCACTTATTAATCAGGAGGTCAGTATTGTTGAGGACCTAAAAATGACCCATCATTAATTATAACACATAAATGGGCATAACATAGTGGACATTATTTAATAAATGTGAAATAGAGAGGATCCCTTACCATAAGTCTGATGGTGTTCTCCTCCTGATATTATTGACATGAATAATCAAATTAGGATCATTAATTAATAATTAATTAACCTTTTATATATGTTCTATAATTAGTAAAACCACTTTTAGTTAATTAATGACCATTTTTATTGTTTATAATCTTTATTATCATTGTTCGGGTACATTTTCTTCCTTTGATTTAGTGATCAGTTCACTTATTTTCATGATCAGACACACATGTAGGATACGTGTGGTTGTTTAAAATTTATGTTATATTTTATTATTGAACATATAAAATGTTAAATGGTTTTAAATAAAATTTAGATACTTATAGTGATGTTGAATAATTATATAAAACATTTGGGAGATTCTTTTGGGTTTGTTGACAGTTTGTGATCACCACAAACTTATTTTTCTTTATAATTTACTATCATGACTCAAAAAAATATGATAGAATCATAAATAGAATATATTGTATAATAATATGTCTTAAACATAACAAAAATGGTTTCATGACCATAATTGAAGATGGTAAAACGAATTCATATTCCATCATCCTTGTATGTGGTCAATTAACACATCTTGGATGGTGTCTGTACTACTAATATAAAAAAGAGTAAATGAGAGATGATAATAACTTATTAAATAATCATAACAACATTCCAGTACATTGAAGGTACTGCAGTTTTCATTATATTTATATGAGGATAGGTAAGGATTGAAAATAAAAAAAACAAACATGAAAAGAAAGTAAAAGAATAGAAAAGAGTAATTTATCTCTGGAATCATTCATCCTTGAGATCCTCTTAAGGTGAGATTATTTGTCCTTTTGAAGGGAATAAGATATTTAGGGAATAGAGAGGATATATGAAAGATAGTTGTGTAGAATATAGACAAGGCACAAGGCTTGAGATTAGTGAGGAGAAGAGGGTAGAGTGGGTGGTTTTTATAATTGGGGGGGGGGGTTCTTAGTATTTGAATCATTATTTTATTATATTTTCAAAAGACAAGAAATATTAATTATTCCATGAAAACAAATAGTAATAAGTGTATTTGTATTCAAAATAATTCTTCTTACATAATCCATGATGCTAGGAATTGTCCATTTATCTTATAATGTATATATAAAGAAAATTATTGTATTTCACTATTTATAAAATATTCATCTATATTATAAAAGTTCAAAAAATTAACCTTGACCATTTTTCACCAGGTATAATACAAAAATATATCTAGTTTTTTTTAAAAAAATATAATTTTCTAATTGTGATTAATTTTATTCTTAATTAAAATCATTATTTAATTGAAAAAGACATATTCCAAAACAATGACATATTTTAAAATGTTTTCAAAAATTAAACAAGGTCTTATAATATTAAATTAATATAAGAAGACATAAAATTTTTAATTTATGAAAAATTTTAGAAAAAATATATTTTATTAAAATTAAAAAATAAATTTTAATAATTAGTTTATGACTTACAAAAAATACACATACTATTAATATGGGAATATTATCACCTAAATGATGCCTAAATTTTATTTATACATACATGGGTGAGTTTAATATTATTTTGGATAATGTAATATTCATAAGGGTTGTATTACTATTCATAGGGGTAACATTACTGTTCATAAAAGTCTGTTACAATTCACCAAAAATTAAGTTTGTCTTATTAAACTCCAAATCATTTACTGATCACAATCGTTTATGTTATATTTTCAAAATTCAAATCACAAAAGTGACAATATTATGTTTTAAGGTCCCATAGTACATTCTAGTTCATTGTGTTGTGATTTAATTTGATTGTGTGACATGATTATAAGAACGGATTTCCATTGATAAAACATCAGATCATAACATTATCCCCCCTTACGGAATTTCACCCTCTATTTTTCATTTGGCATTCTATTCCATAAAGAGGTATGTGTAAATTTCCTTCATTTCCTCCTCCTGTTCTCATGTTTCATCCTCGTACTTAAGGTTCCTCCACAATACATTGACCATGCGAGTATTCTTGTTACGTAGAGATTTATCTCTATGATCAATGATATTCACTAGATGCACATAGTAATAAATATAATTCTGCAACTGTACCACTACTGGTGTGAGTACATGTGAAGGATCTTATATGTTCTTCATTAAGATGGGTACATGTAAGACATCGTGTAATTTAGACATGGAAAGTGGAAGTGCTAGTCGATATGCCACATTCCCAAAACAATCAAGAATATCGAAAGGGTTGACATACCTGGGACATAGCTCTCCATTATTCCCAAACCTCACAACCATACTCCATGGATATATGCCTAAAATCCCATGTCTCCATCATTGAACGGATGGTATCCTCAATGATTGTCTACATGACTGTTTTGTCAACATGGGGTTTCATTGATGGTATACTGAATGGTTTTCACCTTATCTACCATTTTGTAAACCGTTTAAGGTCCTAGAATCATACATTCATCATCTTCATTGCATCACACTAGTGTTCTGCACCTTTT
Source organism: Viscum album (assembly GCA_963277665.1). Lineage (NCBI taxonomy): Eukaryota > Viridiplantae > Streptophyta > Magnoliopsida > Santalales > Viscaceae > Viscum > Viscum album. Next base: position 336,152,923 of record OY728142.1, on the reverse strand, counting down.
CCCATGGATGGATTCATATGGTTCCATTCAAATGCTCAAGTGGAAACTGTCATTTTAGGAGAATTCAACCAGTGGAAGATGTTAGTACCATCCACCTTTGAAGTCGATAGAACATTCCCTCAACATATATTTTAGTTTTTTAATATTTTTCTCAAATTCGACATCATTATTAGGAAGATTGTCTGTACTAATGTTCATCTCGATGCCTAGAGCATGTTAGAGTATATTCTAGAACATTGAGGTGAATCTCAAATCTCGATTGAATACAATAGATTTAATGTAATCCATGCATACTAACCAACTCTTTGATATATATCCTTGAATTATTATTCAATGTGAAGTCCTCTCAAATTTATATTTAGTGTGTTTTCATTGTATTATTATCTATAATGACCCATATTGCATTGTTTCCTCTAGATGTCCTCAATTGACCAGTGATAATGTCCATGGTGTTGTTTCCCACATCCATGCCGGTATGGGCAGTGGTTTCATCATCCCATTAGACTTATTTCTTTCATCCTTCACTTTTTAACACACCAAAAACATTTAGGTATACTATAAAATATTCTTCATTATACTGCGCCACCAATAGTTCTCTCAGAGATCTCTATACATTTTTGTCCTCCCTGGGTGAATAGATATGGTTGAGCTATCTGTGTCCTTCAGAAACTTCTTATTTTTCTTTTTATATTATGGTACACCTAATAGTGAACACAATATTACAACTCATTCCTCGTGAATCAAAAACTCTATATATTTAACATTTTTAAAGGATTCGACCCTTTTTTGAATTTCCACATATTTTCTTTATAAATATTTTATTTTCTCAATGGGGGTGATTGAGAAATCATTTGATAAAGGATTGATGATGTTTCTCCCTCAATTATTCCAATTTCCATCCGCTTAAAATCTATGAAAATTAGATCCTTTTCAATTCTAATCATTTATAAAGTTGATTGTTCATTTCTACTCAGAGCATCTACCACCATATTTTACATACATGGATGGTAGTGGATTAGGTAGTTATTATCCATGATGAGCTCTATCCATATACGCAGGTGCATATTAATCACTTCTTTTTGAATATATATTAGGGACTCTTATGATTATTAAATATATCACATTTATCCCCGTATAGACAATGACACCCTATTTTTAACACAATGATCGCAACTGCCAACTTTAAATCATGTGTTGGATTGTTTTGCTAATGGAGTTTCAGCTACCTTGAGGCATAGGATGCCACTTTATGATTTTCAATGAGCATACATCCAAATACATTCTTTGAAGAATCCCAAAAAACCTTAAATTGTTCCCCACATGTTGGGAATGTGGGTATTAGCATAACGGTAAGACTATTTTTCAACTAATTAAAAATGTATTCACATTACTATGTCAAAAAAACATTACTCCTTTCCCTAATATCATGGAAATTGGTTTTGAATGTCATGAAATGTTCTTCAAAATTCATCAATAATACTAGGTATGTCAAAAAAAAACTACGGATAACCATTATATATGTTTTCTTGGGTCACAATTAAATCTATATTTTCATAGACGGGTCAATATTTATCCCTTTTATATTGATAACATGCCATAAGAATCATACTTCCTCTATCTAGAACACTCATTTACTATAGTTTTCATACATATTCTCCATTTGCAATGAAATTGACAATGTATTCAAAAGCCCATCAGCTTCCTCCTTTCTCTTGGAGTATATTAGAATATCATCAATAAAGACTACATCAAATTTGTTGAGGTAATCTTTAAAGACTATATTCATTAAATCAATTTAAATTACAGGAGAATTAGTGAATCTGATGGGCATCACAATGGAATCATAGTTTCCATACATCATTCAAAATTCAGTCTTGGGGATATCTTCATTCCTCACATTTAATGGGTGATATCCCATCCAAAGTTCCACCTTTGGGAAATAATGGGCCCCATGACAATGATCCAAAAATTCATCTATCTGAGTACTATTATAATTGTTATTTATAGTTATATTATTGAGATATTGGTAATCAATGTAAAGGCACATCGATCCATCTTATATTTAACAATGAGGATTGATGCACCCCATAATTAAGAACCCTGGAGTAAAAAAACCATCTTCTATATTATCTTACTGCTTCGTCAGCTCTTCCTTATCTAAGATGGCCATTAATTAAGTTTTTTTGATATATGAAGAGATAAATGAATAATATTAATTGAGAACTCTACATCATAGTCAAGAGGTAGGTCAGGAAACTCATCAGGGAATACATCACTGTAATCCCACACAATTTACATGTCTTCAAGCATGATTCTATCCTTTGTCTCAATCATTTTATCTAGAAATTATTTATCACATGAAATTGTCATCCACACATGAAGAGATGATTATATAAGATATTAATATTTTAACTTACACTTTTAATAAATTGGATGATGCTTCGGGATGTGAGGAGTGATCTCCCATTCCTAACAATTGATGTTGACTTTGAATAATGATAGCCAATCCATGCACTAGATAGCATCAATCACTACAAAAGTAAGTAAGATAAAATTTTCTGGGTTATTCAATACAAAAATATAATCCAAGGAGGAGATATGCATAGTGGATGAAATAAATGAACCATTCATTGTTCTCATAGTTCACATGTCCTCCATATTTGGATGCAGTGTTTGAATAGTTCAAATAAACATGAAAATTTAAAATAATGTGTAGAATGAAAATCTAGTGTTATGTTAACTATTCATAAATGAATAACTAGTGTACCGGTCACCACATCATTATTTTGCCTCTACCTGAGTTGTAGTGATTTCCTAATCCCTTCCTTATTTCCTTGAAGGTAGTTGTTGATTACCTCTGACAACCCCCATCATAAGAAAATTTGTTTTTATAAAGCACATGATCATTGCAGTTATATCACTACACTACAGGCTTTGTTTGGATCTAAACCATCATTTATTATTCCACATTAATGGGATTATTCATTCCCATATTGTAGTTTTTAGCTGGAATTCCCAACATTCCACAATTCAAGAAATTATTGGTTCCCCTTAGATTGTTCCTAGGATTATTCTTCCCATAATTTTTTCACATGAGATAGTTGGGCATATTTCTATCATGTGCTTTATTTGTGGAACCACCCACATTAGATTCTATTTTTCTCTTTTTTTTAATAGACCCAAGATATAATAAAGATTCTATGATCTCCATTTCATTTGTAACAGTACAACAAACAATATACACATTGTTGTTTCTGTCATGAATTTACAACTCTTTTCAAAGACTCGTCTTCATTCCACTAAAGAAGTGATCCACCCTAAATTGGGTTTTCATTTCATGGATAGAGGTTATCCCTACAATCCTTGTAATGTTTTTGTTATATGACTCAATTGACTCATCTTCCTTCTTCTTGAGTATGAGGAACTCTCCTTAAAATTTTAGAATGTGGGTTTGGGGAAAATATTTGGTTAAAAAACATTATATTCAATGATTCCCAATCATGGTAATCAATATTATCTTGGGGAATTGTATTCATGATCAGTGTCCACCACAGATCAGCTTCCCCATAAAAATAAGTGACTGCAAATATGAAATTTTCTTCTTCTAAGTGTCGTAGGGAAGAAAATATCGTTGTAATTGAGTTAATCCATTGTTATGTGAGGTGGGTATTAAAAGATCCACTAAACATGGGAATCCTTTTCTACATATAGGATTCAATGGAAACATTCTAATTACATGGAGGAGGAGGTTGTTCCACAAGATTCATGTTATTATTCATAAAATGACCCTATTGATCATGTATTTTCATTTTATTTTGTGAACCCATTCCCTGTATATTAGGCATACCATTAGGTAAATCTTCAAATTCTCTATAACATTTATTGATCACAAGAGTTCATTTATATCCTTCTATTGATTTCAAAAAATAACTTACAATTATTTGGATTTAATAATTAGATATTGATCATAAAAAGAAACCATTGAACATAAATGCATAAACTCGTAAAGGAGAAGTTTATCCTAATATGTGATTCCCTATGTTTCCATTTAGGTTATCCCTGATCTATTTCTTAACTTATATTCTTATGGGATTTTTTCAGTCTCTTAACTATGGGTTTATAAAGATAATGAATTTACTAAATCATATCCCTCTATAGTATCAAATCAAGTGTGTAGAAAGTCCCGTTGTCATGAAAATTTTCTCGTTGGAGTCTATCTCAAAGTAGGGTTTTTAGGTTTTAACCCTATATATCTATTCCAGGGAAAACTCTACATATTTTTATCCAGAAAAGTATTATTTTTCTTCATAAACCACATACTCTAGACTGACCAAAATTTAGTGATGTTTTTTTATTCTTATTCTTATCCATAATGATCTCACTAATGTTCTATATTTATATCCTCTATGAATAACTACACCATCCTATGATAGCATCTATAGAAACCATAGCATTTTACGCATAACATTAAATTTTTTAAGCATAATTATTCATCTGAGTATTATCCAAGGATCATAAATTCAAGTGTCTTATATGATTAGGGATATAAAACTGAAAAAATTGAACAAAATAAATCATTTCTTTATTTAATCATAAAATTGATATAATAACATCCATTGTGGTCAAACATCTACATATGGTACTCTCGAGATCACATTAACCAAGGGATGATCTAAATACCTTAATAAGGGAATAACTATAAGAACAAATAATTATAACATGGGATACATGGCATGATATGATGATATAAAAAGTAATGTAATATATATAATCATAATTTATAAACATGGAATAATATAAAAATTTAGTTATAATAATGTGGTAACAATGTAAAACATGACTTTTACACGAGTCAAGGATAACCACCAATACCATTTCACTTGGTAAAACTATCCAATTATATTGCCATGACCGTCATACATGGTAGCACAGGCCAAGGTGAACCGCCATGACCATCACTCATAACGTCACTTGAGGCTCAACATTACCCAATGAATTGGATAAATAACTGGGAACATCCATATTAACATTTCATGAATATTTTTTTAAATAAATAATCGTTCATAATCAATGTTACATAATCATAAGGGTTACTCATGGAATGAATTGTGTACCCCAATCATGTCACATAGAATAACAAATGGACATATCATTAAAGTGTAATTGAAATAAAGAAACTAATATATACATGGACATTCATAAAGAAAAAATAGGAATGTATCATGATAGGTTCCAACATGTATAAGTGACAACATGTAATATATTTATTTAATATATTTTATCATTAAAACATTTTTGTAGTGTTTTAATGAAAATACTACTCAGCCTTTAAAATGGTAAATAGAAGAATATGTTATATAAAACCAGAATTTAACCAATACGTATTTAATAAAAAAAAGAATGATTTTATAAAGTCAACATAAGATTAAAATATAAGATATAGTTAACATGAAATCAGGTTAGAATTTGGGATGTTCCCGAAAAACATGTTTTCTTATCGGGAAGTATAATGGTGGAAATCACATTAAAATATGTATAGAACCGAAAGAGAATGATAATGGGGTCTAAAATTACAATTTGGTAAATTTACATAGAATTTATAAGGTAAAGATGAAAATATAAGATAACTTCATCTTGGTAAAATAATGAAAAGGAAACCTGAAGGAACAATGGAGTTTTGGGTAGAATTGCTCATAGATTATTAACATGGTATCGACTATACATAAGAGGGATTAATGAGAGATAATGGTGTTTATCATCACCAACACATCATGATTGATGTACCGGGAAGGTTCTAAATCATACCCTAATATATGGGATTACACATAAAACGGAATAACACAGAGGCCATTCAGGAATAGATGTGAAACAGAGAAGATCCCTTACCATAATTTGGATGGTATTTTAGACTTCATTTTAATGACCTGAATAGTCAAATTAGGTTTGTTAATTAATAATTACAGAACATGTTATATATTTTAATTAATTATTATAAAATTTTTAATTTAAATTGTGTCCCTTTTGATTGTTTATGATGTTCAATTTCATTGTTTGAGTTCATTTACTTCTGCGGTTTTAATGATCGGTTCACATTTATTCATGTTCGGTCACACGTGTATGATAAGAGTGGTTTTATAGAATTTTATTAATATGTTATTAATTAAAATACAGAAGGATACATGATTTTAAATTTAATTTGGTTACTTATAGTTATATTGAATCATTATATAAATATATACTGTGAACCTTTTGGTTTAATTGGAGGTTTTTAATCAATATAAACAAAATTTTCAATATAATTTAACATAATTAGTAAAAAAAGATTATTGTAAATCAAATTATATAATTTAGAAAATAATATTTTTCAAACATAGAAAAAATATTTTCCTGACCAAAATTGAAGATGGTTAAAAAAAATTGAAAACACATCGTCCTTGAATGTTGTAAATTTACACATATTGGATAATGTCTTCACTACTAGTATCAAAGAAGAGTATATGAGAGATTATAATTACATATTCCATTGTCATAAACAAATTCAATTACATGTAACGTACTAATGTTTTCAAAACATTTGTATGTGGCCAGTTGAGGATAGAAAATAAAACAAATGTACTTGAATTGAAAGTAAAATAATTGAAAAGAGGAATTTACTTCTTTAAAAAATCATCCATGATAGCCTAAAATTGGGATAGGGTTTGGTCTTTTTAATATACTAAGGTATGTTTGAGTTGGGGGATGATCCATGGGAACGATTTGGGAAGAATTTAGCCATAATATAAGGGTTGATAAGAGTTATGAGAATAGGGGGAGAGTGGCTGGTTTTTATAGTGGAGTGGAGGGGGGTTTTCATAATTTTTTAAACATTAGTTTGTTATTTTTTCATAAAAAAAATATATTATTTATTACAAGACCAAAAATAGTAATAATTTCATGTAAATTGTAACTATGTTTTCTTACATCAGCAATGATGCTCAGAATAGTCCTATTATATTATAATGTATATATGTGGTAAATTACCTTATTTCATTATCCATCATAAAATCAAGTATTTTAGAAAAATATCAAAAATTCACCCCTATATTCTATCATCATTTAGAATCAAAAAAATAAATTCCTTTTTCAAAAAAAATCTTTTTATGTTTAATTAAATTTATATTTATAATCATAATTTACTTGAAAAATACAGTTTTTAATACAATGAATGATTTTATAATGCATTCAAAAATTACAAAAATTCATATAAAAATATATTAAAAAATGAAACATAATATTTATAGTTAATGAATTTTTTTAATAATGTATATTTCTTTTAAATTAATTTATTTATTTTAATTATTTATTTATAACTTACAATAAATAAAAATTATTTTACAATGGTCTTATTATCTACTATATGATGCCTAAATTTATATTATACACTAATGGGTGAGGCTTCTATTGTTTTGAATGATATACTATTCATAATAGTGATATTACTATTTATAAGGGTCAGTTAGTAATCTCAAAAATTATGTTTGTATTATTGGACTCAAAATATCTTGTAAATTGCAACCGTGTATGTGAGATTTTTGAAATTTTAATCATAGAAATAAAAAAATTATCATTAAAAGTCACATAGTCTTTTTTAGTACATTGTGTTGCAATTTGATGTGATTATATAACATAATTATAAGAATGTATTTCAATTAATAAAAAATTGGGTTGTTCAAATAAACATCAAATTTCCTAGGGTACTAAACATTTAGTTGTTACTCACATACCCATGTAGTCTCCTTTACACCTCTATACCACTACAAGAAACAAACCAATGTGATATAATTCACACACAACTCTTTCACATGGAGGTCATGGATATCTACAGGCTTCTCATCAGAGGTCATGTCATCATCAACATATATATTTCCCTAATAAATGACATGAGTGTCATCATAAAGATAATTAAAGTGCTACAACATGTGGAAAATAATGTGAATTAGGTTCATCTATGTGAGAAGTGATATTTGATAATCCATGACTCCAACATGATCCAACTCCTCGAAAGGCCCAACGAACTAGGATAAATCATTCTCCCATGACCAAACCATCATTACCCATAATAGGGGTTCACCTTCAGAAACACATGAGCCCCAATGTTGAACTCCATAAACCACCTCATGTGAGTAGTATAATATTTATTATAATATTTTTCTAACTTAATCATCTCATGAATAATTAGAACCATCATTATTTTATTTTATACATCTTCTTCTCTGAGAATCTCCTACTCTCTAACACATGTATAACATAATATAGATCGATAAGGTCAACCATACATGCTTAAAATGGAACCATACTGATGGTGGAGTAAAAAATATTATGTTAAATTAAAAATACTGAGGAAAGTTTCCTCATACATGAACATTAAAAATATCAGGAACAATAGAAAAAATGTCATGATGATTTTGGATTGGCTGCCCTATCTAACCGTTCATCTCTGGATGGAATGTAGTGTTAAGGATTAACTGAGAACCAAATTCAAGCTAGAGTCTTCTTCACACCCTAGAGGTAACATGAGGATCACAATAAAAAAATTATCATCCTATGGACTCCATGGAGTGTCACCACATTTTTAAATATTTCATTGAAAAAAATCCACAAATCATGACTACTTGATTTTTATAATGTGGGATTATTTGTCAAATGATCCATGACCACCCATATAGTGTCATATCATCCATGATTTTATTGTAAACCAGTAATAAGAAATATTAATATGTCTTTCCACATCCACTAAGGAAAATCTAATGTCTACATAAAAACTGAGGGAACATTTTGTTCATCATTCACCATCCGAAAGTCCAAACATTAAGTCACAAAATCAGTATCGGTATGATTCAACCCATGGAACCAAAATTGACTACTCAATTATTGATACATCACATTTTACACAAGGATTATACACTAAGGGAGATCTATGTAACTCTATATGAACCATTTCACATAGCGATTATGGAACAAAAATGATTCCTTGATAAAACACTTGATTTTGATCATCATTAGTCCAAATATGAGGGGTGTTGCTACAGAAATGTCAATCTATCTATACCTCCACTTCATGATCCCCTAAATTTGATTCATCCTCCTTCTACCCCAGAGATTTAGTCAGTTTCCTATGAAAAATACAACCTTTTCCTTGACATATCTCATATTTAGATAGAATACTGAATATTCTTCAATCACTATCTAGAAATCACATGATTCCCACACTGTATCACTACCAGACTTCCTAGTCAGCACATCGCCTATAATATTCCATATTCTAGTTGGAAATTAAATCACAAAGTTTTAATACTATAAGAACTCCATCCACTATTGTTATCATAATTATATGTGATTATGGAAGAAAACAGAAATAATGATCTAATGAACAATGAAGACCAAAAAATGTTATCCATCGAGGTAATGTCTCCAAAGCATCTGAGAAAAAACCATTGAAACCTACTTGATATTGTAGTTGTAATAGATACATTCATTGGGATATACAATTTAGTTCCCATAAGAAATGTATGATATCTGATGAATTAGAACACAGTCGAACCCAAGATGTGAAGAATTGTGGGAAACCCTGAACCAAATTCATTCTTCTAGAAATCAATGAGTGAGAATACATACAAAAATCTCCTTCATATAATAAAAATATTTTTTAAATTTTTTAGTCTATTATAATTCATATTCCTTTTCAGTCAATGTTTTCAATAGAGTCGCAACCTGAGAGAAATCCTCTATGATCATCCTCTAATTACATGAATGATTATGGAAAATTCACACCGTCACCATTATCTACGGAAATTAACAATACAAGGATTCTTTTATCTACAAAAAATCCAAAGTTACTCTTTATTGGGAAACAACATGGACTATGAAATAGAATGTCGATCCCAAAACTCACAATTCTGAAAACTCCCAAACAACTTTCCCTGACAACAGTCTCCAAAAAAGGGGCACCCAGATTCTCTGAAAGATCTTCCCAAGACATAGAGTACACAAGGATTTCAGCAATGCAAACCACCATGCAATTATATAGGATTTCATGGAACACAATGTTCATTAATTCTCTAAAACATTTGGAGATTTAGTCACACTAAATGACATCAGAAGAAACTCATAATGACCATTATGACTACATAATGATGTCTTCAGAACATCCTCTCCCTTCACATGCATCTCATGTTGTCTTGACAATTAATTGACTATCGACAACGAACTTTAAACAGTTATTTGAGAAAATAATTCATCAATATGGGGATGAGGATAGAATTTATTCACAGTAACTTGATTAATGTGATGGTAATCGAAACAAAATTGAAGACTATCGCAATGCTTCCATATTAACGAAAGTAGTGCACACCATAGTGACACAAAAGGTCAAACAAAACTACAATGTAACCGAACACATAGATATATAAATATCTCTCTCAACTAAAAATTCACCATCATATATGAAGACATCGAGATATGAGACCTTCCTCGCTATAGATTTATCTCGAACATGATATCTCTCCAGGGGGGGGTGGTTAATGCTACAACATCCTTAGAAAAGACCACACAGTATTTTTCTATGAACCTGGGAAACCCAAACTTAGGAAATTATTAGGAAATAAAAATATACTCATCTATCAAGTATTAAAATGACATTATGTGAATCCGACCCATCTATGAGTCTTTCTCACAATCCAAAATTGTTATCTTCCCATAAGTATATATATACTCAACATATCATTAGAAGAAATCCATGTTAGACCGCACCAAATTCAAAAAATCCATGTCGATCATGATTCTATATAGTCTTATCAATAGTCAATGGAAATATCCCCAAGATCATTACTACCACGAAAGTCACTAACAATGTATGAATAATTCATACAAGCCAGATCGACCTGCAACTGGAATATTCAATGCCAGCGACACTTGTAGTCTCCCTACCAAAAGTTCTAAATCCTGGAGAAGGGTGTGTGATATAATGGTTTGAATAATTCCTTGATCAGACATGTAATACACAAAATTAGAAAACCTGAAAACGGTACATCAAACAATGTCTAAATAACCTATAGATAGAAATTATAAAGTATAAAGTTGACTACGACCCACTCCTTGGACTATATGACCCTATTGATGACCAACTCCACAGTCATACATGGCTATTTGATGATAGGGAGCACCCTAGGGATGTCCTCTACCTACCCCATTTCTCCTCTACGGAGCCAATATAAGAGGAACCTTCTGCTGAATCCTTATATGGAACTTCGCCAGTTGTGGAACCAAAAAAAAACAAAATGGTGCATGATGACTGATTAGAAAGGTCAGGCTCTCTCATCACTAATGAACCCATCCTCTATAAGAAAAAAAGAGAGCTTGATCACTTAGAATAGGCATGGTATCCTCTAAAACTGTAGAAATTTCACCATAATGGATGGGACTTAACCATTGAAAATCTAATTCTCTTATGTATTAAATACTATGAATCCTAAACTAAAAGTCTAATTTTTGATAAATCCATATGACTCCCTCTCATGATAATTTGGTTTTGTCTAATGTCCTATTGGTGACCTCTTATTAAAAGCACCTCTGGATGTGCTTTTATCATAAATGGGGTGACATGGAATTGGATCTCTAGATGAAAATCCTTCTTGAAATACCTCATCAGGGCCTCATCATATGGTAATATATCTGATGCCTATTAAAGAAGGTTCCTAAAATGGATTCCACACTCTTTAACACTAGAGCTATAGTACCAATTGGTAAGAAACTCCAAGAGAATAGAAACCTCCTTGGTCAAATAAAGAAACACATCTCAAAATATGTCTCATAACCCCTCCCATATGACTGTCGACACCCCACGATCCCTGAGGAATAAAAACCACCACTCCCATGATTCCCCACCCATCATCATCATCACAACAAAAAATACCCAAAGATCCTTCCATCCATGGATCGAACTGCTGGCAATCTCATCCTCATACAACTAGTATTCTGTGAATATATCTCAGACTAAACCATAATATCTCTATAGAGATAGGCTCTAAAACTATCAAACATTCCACCTCGAATTTTATTCATTGTCAACATCCAATCAATACTTATATTCTAACACAACCTAGTGAACATCTTCTTCACATACCTGAAGAAAAAGTCTACCAAGATCCATGAGTATAAAAGATAACACAATTATAACTCTTAAATTAGAATATGTAATACTTTAACCAAAATTAATTTTTTCCCTTAATTAATTTTTGGTTATCCTATCCCGAGGACCACCCATTCAATCACACATGCACCGACGAAGGATTCATGATCCTTTCATAGGAATCTACCCTACAACCAATATCTCCTCACTTTTTCAACACTATTATATTCGAGGTTAATTCATCAGACCACATGGGTCCTTAAATACCAATGTCTTATCAAATATCCCATTTTTACAGTACTTACATAACATATATGACACCATTTCCCTATCATCCCATGAAACCTCACATGTGCATAACTCAAAACTCCATCATATCGCCAAATTATCCCATTTATAAAAAACTATCATGACCCCTCCACAAATGTAGTAAACCCATTTCAAAAAATCGTAGAAGATAAAGATTGGACCTCGAGTCAAACCTCTTATAAGAAGCTACATGATAACTAGAACCAAGGGTATAATTAACATGATGATGGGAGGTATTTCCCTCAAAAAGATACACATGAAGAATGGAGATAAGATAGTAACCAATCATGTCCTACTTAGAATAAAATATAATAATAATATTATGTACACTTAAGTAATTACATACATGAACTAGTATAAGGGAATGGGAAAATTTTAAATACCAAAAGACAATAAAAGAAAACTAAAACCATGAAACCCAAATAACTCTTGGTAAACCCCATGTTGATATTAACCATCTTGATCTCTATCCTACCCTAACTGACCTAAAAATTTATAATATATATATAGGGTGAGTATAATTTTATACTCTGTTGGGTCTTCCATGTAGCCCCTCATTCAAAGGGAATAAAAGGATTATAAAGAACAGTTAACAATAAGTTAATCTAACTCATCACCTAAATATGTGCACTATATTCCAATCCTAACCATGGATAAGCTAACCAAGTATTTAATAAAAGATAATATAATATAATAAATAATATCTAGCATACCCCACTTATGATTCGCCACTAATTTTCCCCTCTTACTCAATGTCGAATGCCGAAAACATCTCTTTCCAAAAGGGATAGCCATCAAACACTAGTAAAAGGCACAAAAATATGAACCTCTTGCGACACACCATTACAAAAAACATATCCAAAAGTAACAAGGTAGTCTCTAGGAGACGCCATAGCTCGTATAATGAGAATTTGTGTTTATTAACCAATTCAATAAATTCATGCATACTTGCATCAATGTGATTAACCTAAAATTTCTACAACATCCAGGTTCATTAATCATTCTTCTCTAATAATTTTATCTAATTAGATATCAATTAATTTTGGATTTACAATATTTAGAAATTTATTTCAAGAAAAACATGTTATACATAGAAGTCTATAAATATCACACTATGTATAAAATATATAGTAAATACATTAATATGTTATAGTGTAAAAACATTGATATGTGATTGATACCAATTCGATAATCTAGTTCAAATAATTAAGTAATTTAATTTCATTGTGATAAAATTTTATATAAAATGATATATCAATAATAAATCATATATAGATTTGGATAAAATAAATACCCTACATCAAATGTTTGTCAGAATTCATTGCAAGAGAATGGACCACAAAAGGGATCTTTGATCACCACTCCCGCAGGAACTGTATCCATCAATGGACGCCGAAGAACCACTACATCGACAAAATGTGAAATAATCTCTATTAAAAACATTTGTAATAAATCACCATGTCTCATGAAGAATAGAAATATGAAATGAAATCAAACAAGGGGATGCTGCTATAAAATGATGGAAAAGAACACCTTGGATCATATCAGATTACCATGGATCAACTAGAGAAGCACAAGATGGATTCCCATTGAAGGGATCAACACATTGTTGAACAAGGTACTTTCAGGTAACAGAAGATTATAGAGAGGTAAGTTGCAGACATAGGCCATGTGAACTCATGTGGCTAAAATATTTTAAAATATTAATACATTAGGGGATTGCATAACCTATAATCCCCCTTCATGTCGTGTAATGCCTCGAAGTTGTTTTCTAACATAAACCATTGGTATTCAAGTACATTTTATTTTTCACATAGTAAAACAATACGTGACATGAATCATACTTTATCATCATTAAAATATTAATCATTGAAAGAAACCAACATCTACGCCATGAATGTTCTCTGCTCCTATTTCTCATCACCCTAATACCACCAAAATTACTTTGATCCTCTTCTGATCTCTATGAGACTCTAGAGCATGAAAAGGGTGAATAACCACGGATACAAGCCCATAAAATGTAGGTCCATTTCATTAGTAACTAGGATATCTCAACACCCAGTTTCCTTGTATGTTATTGGAATATGTGGGTGTAATAAATGATTTATTCTAACTACTAGAGAACTAAATATAGGATTCCCTTCAAGATGATTTCCTCATATTTCATCCCTATAGAGTTTTGGACTTAACAATTGTCCTCCTAGAAGTGGATAAGCTTGTTTTTATTACACCATATAGATGGGAAGAAACATTGCATCAATAAAAATAACACTCAACTATAAGAGTTGATGTATAAATTATTTATCTATCCCAGTACTTCTCCTTTGATTTCCCTATTTTTTTATATGAATGCTGATAGAACGTTATGATTATTTTTTGACTTATAGATGTTGACATGAATGGTAATGATGAACCAATATCATTTTCATCATATCGACGATCTCTTTGGCTAGTTAAGGGGAGCTTGGGTATTCTCCAAAATTTAATATAGGTCTATGTTTTATCAGTTGACCATTAAACCTTTTCATATAAAACAATATTCTTTTAGAAGTAGGTATGTCAACAATGAGTTTTTCCTGATTCCATTTGGGTTGATAAACACTCTTACTATTTTTATATACTTGATGAATAGAATATTCCATCCATAAATAGACCAGTTTTTTTGTGGGTTTGTGGATGAAATAGTGGTGTACTTCAATACACAAGATGATCAATCCCATCATATTGACATCATCTTATGTACACCTAAATAGCATTTGAAATACACCAATCTATATATGTTTCAATTCTTGATTGACATAGTAAATTTCATGGGGAAAACCATATAAAAGGAATATGCTTCATTGGCAAAAGATGTGGTCCATGATGTAATTTCTATAGAGAAACTTAATAATTTCATTGATAACTATAGGTTTCTAGGATTCAAGGAAAATTAACAGATGTTCATCCGGGAATTTTTTATTCTTAGGAGAATGAAATTATAGATTGAACATGATGTGGAAAATTTATGAATTATTTATAGAATGTGAGAATGATTTTATGGACATGAAGAAGTGGTTAACTACCATACCAACATTGATCTTACCTAAGAAAGGTGGGAATACCCAGTGTTTTGTAACACAACTAAGATTTGGGATGCATCTTTGTAGTTGTAGGGAGATCATATTATAGGTTATGGCTTATGGATGTTGAGGTATAATTAATGAAAATATCCTAGGGATGAACTTGATTTAGCTACAACTATTTATGCATTGAAGTGTTGGAGGAATTAAATGGCAAGAGAAAAATTCATTATGTATACCAATCCCAATAGATTAATGTAAATACTTTTACAGTGAGATTTAAATATCTAGGAGTGGATATGGTTTGAATATATGAATTGATTTTATCCTGAGATAGCATTTATACATAGTAAGGGAAATAGTATTGTTGAAACATTTAGTATGAAAACAAAGGCTCATGGTGTTCATCAACCATGTTCTATGTGGATGATGATGAAATATCTCTTTGCGGATTCATGCTTTGGTATAGGTGGGGTATTATTAGATTTACCTAATGCCAATATCTTTGGAATCTATACTTTTGATCTATATTTGAGTGAGTAAAAATTAGAATTTCAAATTTTATCCTTATAGGGAAAACATTGAAGGTGGAATCCACCTTTTTATGGGATAATAAATGTGGTTGAGATTATCTATGCATAGGTCAATTTATTTGTGCCTATGTATATGCATGAGAACTTGATGTGAGAGTTTCAGAAAATGACGTGGGATGTGAATCTAGGTTTGAAAAAAATGTATTGTGATAGACATCTAGAGTATTTCTGGTTGGGTAACCAAATAAAGATTGATTTTTTCATGAAATGATTCTACACATTCCAATTGGTTATGGCCATAAATCATGACGAAGGATTTTTCTACAACTAATTCTAATTTCTAAAGGGAATTGGTTTGATGTAACTCTCAATTTTGTGGTTGGTGCTTATGGATTTCAATAATAAATGATTATTTTTAGGTTGTTGTGTACTAACTGACAACAGTAGAACATTTTTTTCATATCTCGGATACATTAATAGAGGATTAGTTGGTGGATCATTCGATTCTAGTGATTGTGTGTTTACATGGGGTACTGTGGATCATAAATTCAAATAATAACTCATGTTTTTTATTTGAATTGTACAAAGGTTTGCATAAGTTGTTTGTTATGTAGGTATTTATGAGTATGGATTTCTAGCCAAATATAGCTGGGATGCAATAATGTAATATTCATGAAATGGAGTATAATCTATGAGCATGCATTATTAATATTAGTGGGTCTTGGGTGATGATATTATCACACATTGTTTTTTCCTATAAAAATATATACTAAGGTACTATTCAATTGACTTGAAATAAGGATCTTAATGGTAGACCATATAGATCACTTCAATGCTGGATAGGGGTAGTGGGGTTAGATTTTTTGACACCAAGTCTCATGCATAATACATCAGTGTAGGTTCTCCTATTTAATTAATATATGGTTAGTAATCAGTGTAGGAAGAAATTGTATGTCGATAGACGTCAATGACCCCACAATTTAATGGTGTCTAATCTTTATTTCCTTCATATGTCACATATAATGGGTCACCATAGGATTTAGAAGTAGGTAATGTTTGATCCAATGTTTTTTGGACTATTTGAGATCATTGAGAGAATCGAGCAGTGGGATACCAATTGGATCATATAAAGAGAAATGGTGCTATACTCAATATTTTTCATATGTAATAACTTCAGTGGTATCACAACAACACTAATTGGGTGTTTTATATTGATGATGTCAACTGGGATACTGGGGCATATTTTGACTAGAAATTGATAAATGATATGGATCATAGTGACAATGTGTTTTAGGGAAAGTCCATTCTGATAGTTCAATTATTTAGGAAATATTGTTGTGTTCAAGAAAAAATTATGGATAGTGAGGTAGATATGCATGCTTAGTGGCCCAAAATTTTTTCCTCAAAATCATAAGGATTCATGTGAATACATATCAAGGAAGAAATATTAAATGGTGGGGATACTATAACACCAAAACCTATTTTCTAGTTTATCAATGCTAATTTTCAGGAACATTTTTTTCTTTTTTTGTTATACATTTGTCCTGTTTTTTCATAGGATTTTTGAAGTGAAATTTGTGAATTTTGGATTCCAAGGGTGATATTCATGGTTGTCGCATGGTTATGTAAAACTATGTTGTTTTCCATAGGAGATTGTTCAACATAAATGGTGAGAAAGGGGTGTTTCAAATTTTACACATGGATTCGACCAAACTTGAAGCCTCAATACCCCAAACCATGAAAAACATAATAAAATGGTTTTCATGGTTGAAATTCCTGGTTTGTCAAACCATTTTCCCGATTCCAGGAAAAAAATCATGTGAAATACATTTCTATGAAAAATTATTTTAAAAATCATGAATACTGTATTTTTAATCCCAATGCAACCCAACTCAGACCTATTGTTTTTAGTTGTTTTTTGGTGCTCCAAAATGGATATCAAGGCCCCTACAACTCCAATATTGGTGAATCTAATATCTGATTGACTGATCTATACCTCTTCCTATATTAGATTTCTTTCTTGTGGTTTCCTCTCTCTCATATCTCTCTTTCCCAGTGAAGAGGGGTTTTTTTTCTATGATTAATGATGGATTATATCTATTTATTAATGTATATAAATATATTTGATCATGAATATAGGATATAGTTATAAATATAAACCACCATCATAAAATTGATCATTACAGTTCAATCGGGGAATTTATTTGTTTGGAAATCATTCTTGAAAAATATTGGGGTATGCATTTTAAATTTAAATATCCATATTCTGGATATAATTTCATTTATACAATTTTTAAATTTTAAATTCTATTATTGGGAAACTACATCCAAAATTGAATTGATTAAATTTAATTTCCATGTGATAATGAAATATATTATATTTTGTTAAATTAGATGTGGTTGAATTGAAGTCATTAAATTATAGGGTCATTGGGATTATGAAATTTGTTGATTAATGTGATTAAGAGAAAATTTAAAATGGAAATTATGGTATGGTTTGGATAACCTTTTAGGGATAATGGTTTATGTGATTAAATGTTAAATATATGGTTTAATGTTAAAATTTTCACATTCATACTTATGATTAATGTGAAGAACCATTTTATATTTGATAATTAAATGGTACACTTTGATGATTATGATAGATATGGTGGATTGTTATACTTAACCATGGGGAATTCGAGATATGTGATATTGTGATATTGTGATATATATGATAAAAATGAGTCTGGGACACATATTGATAATTCAAAATCCCATATGTGGTATCAAAAAGTGTGGGAAATGGGCAAAGACACCAATAGGACATATGTGATGAAAATGAGATGTGGGATGGTGAATAATTCTATAAATACCCATGTGGTGAATGATATAATGTTCTCGGCCCAATACATTGTCATTTTTATGGATTTCCATGTAGCTATAATACGAAATTGGAAATAAATGATTGAGGAAATATGATGTAATAAGGAATTTTGATTCCACATGTTATATGGATTAGAATACAACATAGGTCGAAGAAGGTATTTATAGTTCATGTGTCATCATGAACCCTTATTCTTATGAGGTTAATTAAAAATAACTATAAGTGTGAAACTATTTACATTATTATTAAACAGTACACATCATACAATTGGATGCACTTTTATATAATATGCATTATTTTAGGCACCTTTGGTGGGGGCCTACTGAGTTGTAATAAAAACCTACTTAGGTTTCCTAATTAGTAAATGAATATATATAATGTTTTTAGTATAATAAATGATAGATGGTTCAGTTAGGACAGAGCAGGGTTGAGGGAACTATATATGATGTTAAGATCAGTTTGGGTACTTTTTTGGGTGATTTTCTTTTGGATTTTCAAATTGAAATGTGACACATATTTGGCACTAAATATAAACTATTTTGGTTTTGATATTTTTTCCCTATTCGGGTACAGTATGTTTTATATGTTTTTATTGGTTATGGTAATAATATTATTATTTATTATATCAATTTTTTTTGGTCATTTATATATATTCTATTTTAACTTCTCTGTTAAATATTTTATAGTCTCCCCATGTTATATATATTCAATACTCATTTTTAGTCGGTGACATATGTAGTACAAGTAAACATGCTTGAGTTCACATGACCAACTAGCTCAAGGAAACAGTATTTTGATCATGGGATATTACAAAACACCTCTTTTCATGATTTAAAATTATATTAAATTATGTTTGGGTCATATTATAAATGAAATATAAAAATTATTAATTTTTTATATATAGCATACATTGAGGGGGAGAATTGAATAAAAATGGCCATATTTCCATATTGATTTCATATATCATGAATAAAAAATTAATTTTTTTGGATGTATCTTATAAATGTAGATGTTAAAATTCTTGAGGTTGAAGTTTTTCGTCATTAAGGTATGTTGATTGTAATGTCCGATTTTTTAAAAAGGTCAATTACATGTTGGAGTAATTTATTACATTATTAAAAAGTGATAAATAAATTTCAAAAGGTTAATTGAAATATTTAACTTTAATTTTTCAATATCTAATTTAACATTAATGTTGAATATTTGTTAAGAATATTTTCATTTAACCTTGAATTAATTCGTCAGTGTTAGGAAAACATTCTAAAAAGTCATTGATGTCTGTAGAAAAAATCATTCAATAATAATTTCTAGAGGTTAATATGATTTTTTTAATAAAAAAAATTATATAACCATCCCCATTACTATATAATTTCATTTATTATCAATAATTGATATAATATAACATTTATTTAATAAATTTAATATGTATTTACAACAAATAGAAATAGTTGATTGGTGGACCGAAGCTGTAGTATTATTATTGGTTGTTTTCAATATTTTGTGATGTTTTAAATTTAATGTTCTATAATTATTAAGATCAATGATTTTTTTATTAATGACCCATACATATTTTTTTTTAATGTGAGAATTATTTTTTGTCATCATTTCATGAGGTGTAAAATACTTTATGATGATGAGTTACAATTAAGAATTGAATTCCAATTTTTTTAAAGAAATATTTTTTTATGAGAATAGAAATTGTGGATTACTATTAAAATTTTGGATTGGTTTTTATATGAGTATATTTCATTATTTTTAAAGAGGGTTAAAAATCCATCTAGCTTGTTGGATATAGGAGCCAAGTGCATCAACTACTGAGGTGGACCCTAAGATCAATCATATCCTAGGAATAAATGGATGGTGCTTATAGTGGACATGGTGCGACAACATAAAGATTTCCATCCACAGAGATCATGCATAGTGTTAGTTATATGTTCATGGGTTGTGTTGATGTAATGTTGATGTGCCTTCCCCATATAGGTGTGTAAGGTCTTGTTTCAGTGCTAAAGATAGTTACATATCATATGAATAGTGGAATAATGTATATTATTATTTCATGAAATGGAGGATGAAAAAGTGTTGTGGAATTTAAATGCTTCTTCACATAGATGAATATTTAAAAATATTATGTAAATAGTAGAATCATTCAATTGGATTAAACTGAGTAATTTTATCATCACTAGAGATCATATTTAACTCAATCCATCTCTAAGGGGTTTTCTTATGTTGTAGTACATCATAGAGCCACATAATTTTAACAATGATTTTTAGATGGATTTTGATAACCCTATGTGATCATAAATAGCTTGGAAAATCAAGAGACAGATCTATGATATTTTATTTCAAGAAATATGCCCATCAAACTAGACTAACAATGAGATTTTCATAAAAATTATGGATGGATATTATGCAATCCAAACATATGTATGAAGGGAATGATTGTAATATAAGAAATAAAAATGAAGGAAAAATCCATGAATATTGTTTATGAATGATTCATTTTGGAAATAAGGTTATTTTTAGAATGGGATGTATAAGTTTAGTTGATATATACAGCTTAAGAATGTAGATTATAAATGGAAATGAGTTGGTGGAGGAAGTAGGGGGAATTAATCTCTAAATAACATTATATATCATCATTTGAAGAAATGATCTGATCATAAATATGAGAGATATATGAGACAATAACATTTCCAAAATTCTATAAATTCATATATGTATTTCATTTGATGTTCATGAATTTCATGATAAACGCTTCTTAATAGCATTAATATGGGAAGTGTTCCATGAGCAGATTCCTATGTAACAAATATTTACATAGATTCACAAAGAATATATGAAATATTGACCAAGTGGTGACTTTTTTTACGTTTAAATAATTAAAAATCTTTATAAGTAATTATTTAAGAAGATTAGGTATTCCATTGACATTTGGAGGGTTTTTGAATCCTGTAAATATGTCATAAAATAATTAACAAAAAAACATAGGTGTATAGTAAATTTGGGTTGTGACCTATAATGTGAAGTGATACTGAGTACATTAAGAAAATGATTAATTTATTCCTTATCACTATAATATGTTGGTAAAATAGTAAAGGTGTAGATAGGATAATATTTTAGAAATCTATTATAGAATAGATTGGTTAATTTTTTCACGAAAGATATTGTACATATATCATATAATATAATGATGGATACAATACATTTTTTTCTAGAGTTGTAAGTAATGTTATCCAAGAAATAATTATGAATGTATGAAGATATTTTGAAAAATAAAAAAAATGTATCCTACATTCAAGAATTTGTTAAAAGGAAAAAATTATTTTCGAATAATAATTATATATATTTGAGTGATGGTTTTTGGTGGAGAATATTCTGAAATTTCAAAATATTTACATTATAGGTTATTTACTGTGCAAGGGTATGTCCAAAATTAGTGGATGGTTAGGATGATCATGTAGGCTTGATAATTAGTTTCTAATTCTCTTGATATAGAAAACAAGAGAAGATAGGGGTTTCTAGTTTGTTTATAGAGAAACATTAAACCATTATGTAATTAAAATATTGTTAATATCCAAAATGATCTTTCTATCATTTGGACATATATGATGATTCTTAAAAATTCAATGGGACTCTAATGTATATAAATACTTGTGGGATTTTATTATCACTGTGTTATTTTGTATAAATATCCTAAAACACCACTCATGAGTAAGATAAAGGCTTTTTTTGATTTTATGATAATATTTTCTTTATGTGGGAACTCGTGATCTTTGGTTGGGTATTAGATTGGGAACATTGTGGGACTTAGTGTTAATTAGATATATAAATTTCTTAGTTAAAACCACACACACACACAAATATATATATATATATATATTATAATATTTATCCATGGGGGATTAGTTGTTTGTGAAAAGGAGTAGGAAATATTTTTTATTATTTTAATGATAGTGTTTGGAGATTAATTTACATTCTGTAATTCATATATGACATACTCCTCCTAATTGGTGGGAGTATTTTTAGTTAAAAGGTGTTATATTTAAAGGAAACTAATTCTGTAAAAAATTTAAATCTAATTCCCACCTCCAAATGTGACTACATTAAACAATGGTTTGATCACTTATTTATGAAGAAAATGATCCACCATTTATTTAATCTACTTTTTTGGGTTAATTTTTAATAATTAAAATATATTATATATTCATTTTATTTTGATTATTATTACAAATGGATTCATATTTTAAAACCTACCACTACATTTGATTTATAATTTGAGATGTTTTATTCACAACAAAAAAACTAGATCAGAAAATGGGAAAATAATCTAAATATGTACATAATGTTCAAATTGGAAGGACTAATAGATAAATAAAATCATATTGGTAATTTCATAGTAAAATTATATGGTAATAATGTTTATAAGTAATGTTCTAGTTATGAACCATATCTTTTAGTCTCTGTAATGAAATATCTTTCTTATATAATACCTACATAAGTTTTTAAATATATATTCATATTTCACCAATAATCTCATAGTAAAATAATAAAAATATATTATAATGTTAATATAATGGTTAAAAATTATAAAATTGGTTTATGAACTAAAAAACACCATTAGAATATAATAGAGTTAATGAACACAATTTTATGATATATGAAGAAGGAGTCTCCTTAGTTAATGAATTCATAGAAAGAATTTATTTAAATTGAAACACAATTATATCTCCCATTATAAAATAATTTAAAATATGTTTGTGTTAGAAGGATGTAATGGAATTAGTTTTTACCGAATTATTCCATCCATTATAAGATAAATAAACTATATCTATGTGTTTTACAGATGCTCAACTAGGGGCTAATGAAGAACTACATAAAGAGAGGGACATCCTCGTATTGTTGGCCAATAGTGTCCATGAATATAATATTTATAAAATATATATTTAGTGTAATTAATTAATGAAATTATTAGAAGATTAAAATATCTATACCAACTAAAAATTTCATAAACTATAAATATGATTAATAAATACACATTATGTACATGATGAGGCAACCAAATAAATTGAGAAAATAATTGTTTCCCATAATACATTTGATAATAATCCTATTTATGAGAATTATCTAGTAATTGGGAAGGATATATTGGGATTATATTATGATAAAAGTATAATAAAATCATCTATTATGGTTAACCTTTTTATGTCATGTTTTTCCACTATAATATTGATTTTATGTCAACTACAGATTCAAAAACATAATATTGAAAAAAAATGGTTGAATAAATTCTCCCACGAATCTACTATATCTCAAAATATTCATGTGATGATGTTTATGAATTATTTTTGCTCAGATAAATAAAAAAAGAATAAATATATTTTCCAAACTCATTTAAGTATCAAATAAAGTCATAATGTATCATAAAATAAGGATTTTTTTTATATTACCAGTACTATTTATTATTTGGGAATTAGACTATATAATATTGGTAAAATTTTATATTCTATAAACATTAAATTATTAATATATTTTAGAAGAGTATAAATGAAGTAAATCGTAGTCATACACAATATAATAGGAGATCATACAGAAGTAATAACTCAATGATGAGATTATTTGAAATTATTGAAAATTTATATGATTAATACAAGTGAGTTGGTAACAGTTATAATGAGTGATGAAATGTACAAATCAATAATATATCACATATAGATGTGAAAATATAACCACAAAAAATGGGATAATGATAAGGGGTGAAGATGACAGGTCATCCTTATAATTTAAAAAAAGATTAATATATTTATTTAAATAACTCCAAAAAAATTTGATGAATGATGTGTAGTTTTTTATTACAAATAAGATATTTTTACATTGTTTATGTAAAGGTCAAACCATGTACCATTAAAAATTTTTTGTTGACACTAGTACTAAGTGAAGAAATACAGAATCAATGAAATAGTCATTAAAGATTTGAAAAAACAATATATATTTTAAAAAATAGTTATCCTGTGGAAAATATTAAATATATATTAAAAGTTACTAGATGAATGATAATGATGTGTTTTAAATGTAAAATATTTTTGATAATTAGATATAAATTACTTCAAATGACAACATGGAAATAAATAAAAATTTATAAAAAATGGAATCCAAATGTGACTTCTTGTCATAAAAATAATTTTTAGAATAGAAGTATATACCAAAAATAAATAAAAAGAATTCCCCTACAAAATAATTAATAATATGGATATAATATTTCCATGAGGTAAGATATATAGAATAAGAAAAAAATAGAAACTATCATGAATCTAACTGTAAAGAAAACTCTTTCATTCAAGATGATAGGTTGGTTGAAAAGAAACTCTCATCCCAATTTCTCATACTACAGATTATTGAAGAACTAAATTAATACCTTGTATATATTTTGTTAATTATGATTCAATTAAATGAATGTGATGCATGTTCTAAGGGTGATACATTTTTTTATATCAATTTTTATCATCTTATATCATGATTATTATCTATCATGGATTACTACTAGAATATTTTTTCTTATTCTGAAATTCAAATACTTATTAGATTATGAAATATTTTATTCATTATGAAATTCAATCATGATAAGTAATTATATAGTGAATATATTTTTTGGTGTATTAGAGAACTACTAATGAAAATATATATATCATTTGATATCTCATGAATAGATAAATTATATGTGATAGATATATTTTATAAATCTAAAATTTAACGATCTATATACTGGATCCTGTTAAATTTGAGGTATGTAGATTTTATTATCATATTCCTATGATAAATGATCAACTCTAACAGTTAGGGAATTATAAATTGATCATAAAAGTAAAAGTAAAATTATAATAATAAATAACTTTATTGGAGAGGAGTATCTTTAATATGATTTTTGAAATGATTATAGGTTTTTAGTAAATAATATTTTAAATTAAAAATTAACAAATGGTTTAATATTTGGACAACCAACTAATTACAAAATGAACATATTGATGGAAAATTTTTATCATTATTATTTTCTACATCATGCATGGATCATATCGACTTAGAGTAAACTGATATTAACCCTTTTTTTATGTTAATTATTATTCATTCAATCCTTGTGTCAAATAAGACTCCATGGTTCATATGAGAAAATTTCTCCCAGAAATTTTAATAATGAAAATTAAAAATCCACCCCCATAACATATATATATATATATATATTAATAGGGAGAATACGACATTGAATTAATATTTCCAAAAAATAAAAATGGTGGAGATAAACAAACTAATTTTCGTGAGTTGTTGTTGAATTTTAAGTGAATAACATATTAATTTTTGAATTTAATTAATTCTAATTATGATGTTGGAAAAATTAAATATATCTTCTAGGACATGTGGTACTTTAAATAGGACAAAGGGAATTTATTTAAATAAAAAATTAAGTTTATATTTTTTTTTAAAATGAGATTGAATTTATAATTAAATTAAATGATTTATAATATTTTTAATTTATTGTCGAGAAGGAAAATGATGGGAATTTTGGAAAATATTGGTTTTTAAATTTTTAGGAATTTTGAATATATTATAATGATAGTTGATTAATAACACATTTGAAATTTTTTTAGGAATGAGGCCCCTAAGAAGTCGTTATTGAGTTTATAACGGGGAGTGACCTCATCATAGGAACATGTGATATGTGGATATTATAGATTCAGTGAAGCTAAATTGGGGGTTAGATGCATAGTGGGCATTGATAGTGCTAACAGGATGTGTGGGAGTTATTTATATGAATATGAAGGAAAAATCAACCCATTTTTGTAATGACTCGAGATTTTATAAAATATATTATATAAAAATAATTTAAATTCATTAATAGATTTTTTTACATGCATAAAATAATTTTTCTTTCACCACATGAAAGACCATTCATTCTTACATTACATTAAACATCAAGTTACTCGAACAACTTATGTTACACTCAAGCCTGAGTTTAACCAGAAAATGATATACTATTAATATTATTATTTAACAAGATAGTCACACATAGAATTTGGAATGTTGAAAATGAATGATATTAACTAAATTATAATTTTGTTGTATACATATTTTTATATAATTAACACTTTTGATACCAATTATATAGAAATTAATCTACATACCAATTTAAAATAAAGGATTTGTTTTATAAAAATTAATTTTATTATTAGAATGAAATTTTATCATAGAAATTTAAATTAATTAATATTTGTGAAACATAAAATTGAAAATTTAATTTTATATATTTAATTTTTTTTAAAATGTTTCTAATATTTTTGATAGGCATAAGTGAAAAATAAATCAAATTTTAATATAAAAATTTCCTATATTTTTTAATGGTTTTTTTCCAAACATTAATTAGAAGACTTGTCTTAAAAATAAAATTTGGAACTTTTATGAGTTATATTTTGTGAAATAAATATAAATTTTTAATGATAAATATCATAATATACTTAGGGGTAATTTTTTTTAATATTATTAGGTTTTTATGACTAGTGAAAAATACTCGATTATAATTAATATCTAATTACCCTTATTAAAATTTTTTAGTGTAAAATTTTATTTTTAATTATTTATAAGAGAAATTATATCAATAAAATATCAATTAGTCCAATTTCATTCATTGAAAAAAAATTATATTGAAATTTTATATAAAACATTTCAAATTATTTAATTTTTTTCTTTCATACCTGAAATTATCGTTCTATTTACATGATTTGTTTGAAAGAATATTTTGTAACTTCTTTGATTGTAATTTTAAATAATGGATTTATAATTTAGAATAATAATAATTTATTATTTTTATTATGGTCAACATAAATTTTGATGAAAAAATATTAGTTAATTTAATTATCATTAAATACAGCAATTGAGATAAAATTGACATTAATTGGTGGTTAAAAATTTAGTATAAAAGGAAAAATGATGTAGAAACATTTCCAAAGCCAATTTTCTAGAAATATTTCAGTATTATCTAGAATTGTATTCAATATAGATCGTTATTTTATTAAAATCATATTAGGTAGAACTCTATATAGTGATTACATTTATGCTTTTATAATAATTCCACTCCACAACTATAAAAAAGATCCCACTTTTCCCATATTCTTAACAACACTAAAAATTGAATTTAATAGAAAGAATAACCAAATAATCTCCAGAATTTAATTTTATCAGCCAATAAGTCTCACATTTTTTCATAATGTAAACCAAGATGGATTTTTGATCACTAGAATATGAGTTACCCGAAGAGGAGGTAACAGTATTGAATGAGAAAATTTTTATTATTTCAATCTTTGCCACTTAAATTATTCTTATTCTATAATTATGTAACAAATTAAATACCATAAATATAATGGATTATTTTATTTATTTTTAATATATACATCTAGGAACACATCCACCAAATGGTTAATGAAATCATTATTTTTGTGCACTATAGACTATCTCTTCGAAAAATGATTCCATTATTTTATACATTACCACATCTTATGGATAGAAATTATGATGGAAATAATGTTATTATATGATATATATTATATTAATAATTTATTATTACACTTTTAATTATTATATAATCCATTCTTTCATGCATAACTTTTTTTTGAATACAATAACATCATTTGTGGAAATCTAGAGTACCACCTCGTCAAAGAAATGTGATATATTCCCACAATAGATGTATTTTATTAAGGATGGGTATAATAAAAAAGGTGGTATTATTTGAATATATATGATATTTGTGGCATATTTACCCTTATATAAATAAAATATATCATTTTCAATAATAAATTTCCACATATTGAAACAGTGTATTACGTCATTCGTGGACTTATTTACTACCACATTCATGAAGTCATTTGATTCCTTTCACCTAAATATAATTATATAAATAACTATATATTACTAAATAATATAGTATTTAATTTATAATGATATTAAAGGAAACAAAAATTTCACTTACATTCACTCTGAAATTTTCACTGAAAAATGGGAATGATACACTTTCATACATATGACCTACCATCACTATGATTGCATCATTGGTTATTTTTTCATTACCGTATTTCATGATTTTTTTAAATGTTTAATTTAATTATGAATATTATAATTATTTAATGACTATAAACTTGTATATGTTTATATAATTGAATTCTAGACGATAGTGATCAAATCTTATATGTTTTGGCACATAATATGAATATGGTTAAAAAAACTGATATAGAGATAATTATTTAATAATAATATTGAATTAAGATAGATAAAAAATGAATAAAATTAAAAAAATTCTGATGATATTAAATAATTAACATATGTTTATTATTCATGTATATAAATTCACACATGACATGTTGACCTTGATGTATTGGGCATCGGCTCAATTTCCTTACAATGATGCTTTATTTTTTAGGTCATAGACTGACCATATTTTATGAGGTGTATATAAAAACATGTTGAAATATAATAACCTAATTTTATTTATATTCACGTTATTTAATTTTTCCTAAATTTTATTCCTTCATAGGGATTACAACTAAAATTATTCAATGTGTTATGGGAAAATTTCGATGATTTAAAGATTATCTTCTTGAAGAATGTTGTTAATGATATTTTAATGGTATTTTAATTAATATAAATCAACAAAAAAATTTGTATCCTATCCTTCATTGGAAATATTTCACATTTTTATAATCCTTAATTTTTTTCTAGATGGATTATGGTCGTTTAGAAGAATTTTTTAAACCTCTTTCTTCACTAAAAGTTAACTAGGTTTAGAATAAAT
Organism: Viscum album; assembly: GCA_963277665.1. Taxonomy (NCBI): domain Eukaryota; kingdom Viridiplantae; phylum Streptophyta; class Magnoliopsida; order Santalales; family Viscaceae; genus Viscum; species Viscum album. The sequence goes on along the minus strand of OY728142.1, from coordinate 336,123,156 downwards.
TATCATGGAACCTGTTTATTTTCAATTGGTTAATCACATTTTAAAGGTATTTAAAATTAACAAAATTCCTATTCACGGAATTTTTATTTTACAAGTAAATATAATTTTTCAATGAGTTTTATGAGGAAATTTATTTATTAATGGAATGGTACACATGAATTATATGAAATTTTTTATCACAATATAGTTTATACAAATGGTTGAGCCCCATTATAGCTCACAGGTGAATCTGATATATTTTATATGAAGGGTTAATCCCCAAAATAGCTAATGAGTGATCCAAATATATCATATAGGAATGGTTACCACCATTATTAATCTTCAATTAAATTGGTAATGATAATACTGGAAGTCAGGTTGATTGTTATTCCAATTAAATGTGTTTTGAATGAGTTTTTTTAATATTATTCTCTAAGTCAGTAAAAGTGAATTTAATTTTATTACATGGATTTTAATTATATATATTTGAGAAAATTGTTTTTTTTAATTCGTTGTAGAATTATTTATTTCATATTCTCAAGAACATTGAAGATAAAGGTAATATTTTTAAGTTTTTTCAAGTTATTATACATCTAACTGTTTCCGTATTTTTATATTTGTTACTAAGTTTTTTCTATCATATTTTTTATGTGTTTTAAATGTGTTAAATAATGTGTAAGGGAATGGATGGATAAAATGAAAATGTTTTATATAATTCCCACAAATATAATTCTTTCTTTTTTTAATTGATTCATGTTATGCGAAAAGTATATATAGATTGTAAGTGTCCACATTGTATTTTATCTTTTTGTAATTGGTAATTTTTTGCATAATTCTCTAAAACTGTATACCTAAAAAAACCTAAATTTTAATGAAGGTAAAATTAATTACTCAAACTCAAGATTATTTAATGGATCATTATAGTTTTTATGAAATGAATTATTAGATGAAATCAGAGGTTATGGGAGTGTGAATATCATTCCCATTGTGTATTTTAGATTATGGTTATGGTGAAATGATATATAAATTTATGAGTTCCATGAGTGTTCATTTAAAATATATATATACAATAAAATCAGAAAATTAAAATATAAATTTTTTAAATGGATGTATTCATAAAGAAAATATCCATTAAAAGTTGTATCATGAGACGTCTGGGAAAGGAATAAAATATTTTGTTACCCAGATAGATTAGTTGAAACATGCTATTAATAGTGGTGGTATCCATTCTAGATAGGAAAAAAATATAACATGAAGTAACATATCATTAGTTGAGTATTTAATGAGGAATCATACAACCTCATTCAATGGATCATCTAATATATTGGTAGAAAAAGGATGCACCAATTCACTAGGGAATATATTTTATTTAATGGGATGTTCATAACAACAAATGGTAACTTGTTCAATGAATAATTTTTAATGTGAATCTGATCAATGGAGGCCTATGGATAAAAATACTAGAGATAATTATGATCTTGATTCCTTGGAATGGTGAAAATTAATGTATCTATTATGTGAGAAACATTTATTAAATGGGTTTTAAGAATAGGATGAAAAAAAATTCATAGAATTAAAAATTGATCATGATTCAATATCCTCATATGAAGAAAACATCACAAGATTAGATTGTTTGTTATATATTTTATTTGATTTATAGTCAATAAAATTAATAGATTACCCATGATTGAAACCCTGTAAATGAAAACATTTCAGCTCTTAAAAATTTAATGGTTATTAAAAAAATTGTTTTTTTAAAGAATGTTAAAATTGTGTTTTCTATCAATTTTATTTTATGAGATAACTAGAGTATGAAAGAAAAACGGTGGAAGGAAATATATAAGAAAAAAAACTAATATTTATGGAGGTAAAACTAAATATTGTTCCAAGTGTTATAAAATAAAATTGGGGAAATATATGTATGTATATAGAATGTGCTAACAGTGTGGTATGTTTATTCACATGGTCCATGACTACAAGGAAAAGAGTTTTAGAAAATCCAATCATTAGATAACAAATATACAATCAATAATAATTTTATTTGGATACAATTTTTTGGACATTATACTAACGTTTTCCCATATAAACATACTTGTAGATGATGTTATTCTTTTTTAAAGAAAAATATGGTGTTAATGTATATTCTTCTTCTATATTTTATTTTTCTCCATCTAGTGAAACATTGGAAGCTCCAGAGATCATAGTTTTTAAAACGGGTAATCATAATACCAATTTATTAGGAACACCTATTGAAATGATTAATATAACAGAAATACATTTGGAAACATTTAATGGAATTTTATAGAAGTTTGAGGAATATTACTAAATGATATTTGTAGAGTAATATGATTAATTTAGTAGTCGTATAATTAATGATATGTGTGACCATTAGGGATATATATTTATGTAATTATTTATTTGTAACAAATGATTTATCTTTTTAATGATGCATTAGAATGTATTATCTCATCACGTGAATGTTTTAATTATATTACTATATTACAACCATTCTAATTTTGGTCAATATAAATTATAGGAGAAATATTTTTTTATCCTTTTAAGTATTATGTAATCCATTAGTTGTTGGTTCTAGTGCTTCCGGAATGAGAAGTCATATTTTATACCCTTTTAGAGTAGGAGTTAAGTATATTGTGGAAACTGATTAAAGGATGAGTCTCTACTCACCATGTAAGTATATTTCCATTTTCTATTTGACTATATGGTGGGTGAATTCATTATGTCATGGAGATGGATCTTGAAATAAAACTATTACACTAGTATCTTAGAAATGGTGAATTGATGGAAATTTTGATCATTTTGATTTTTTTAATTTTTAGGCCCATAACATTCCATAGATTATTTGACTTTTTGCGATAATATACATCAATCACTATCAATAATTATTTATATTTTCTATCAATTCCTATATATGATCTCCCTATATATAATCATTGTTATTTGGGTGACCATTTATTTCCTAGTTTCCCATTTTGAAGGATGTTTGGTCTATTTATTCTATATTTTACAATTTATTTCAATAAATAAATTATAGAAATTTTAATCATTAAATAACCAGTGATGAATTTCTAAGCAGAAATTTATTTTAATTGGTGTATGATGTAACATCTTATGATTTTATAAAATATATTCAAACAAATTAAATTAAATTCATAATAATAAATACATAGTTTAGAATAAATCAAATGTAACACCATTTTTATATCCTATATAACACATCATTTTAGTTACTTTGGTTCCTTTTGATACACATAACCAAAGTCTTTCCAAAAAACAATTTAATATAAATATTATAATGTACCGTGATTGTTACCAAAAAAATTAGAATGGAAGGAATGTATTATATTAAATAAATTATGATATTAATTTTTAATTTTTTTTATAAAATTAATGAATCAGTTAACAATTAATTATAAATAAAAATAAATACAAATTGAATATAATGGATGGGTTTTTAAGAAAAAACTAATTTAATGACTAGAATAGTGTTTCATTTTAATAATTAAATTTATTATAAATTATTGAAATATGTAAATTTAATTTATATGTCATATATTATATCCAATATTTTGATATTAACCAAATAATATTGACAAGCTTAAAAAATATATGTATAATTTTATGTATAAAAAGTTGCATATTTTTGAAGGGCGGTTTTACGGCCTTTTGATTGTTTAGTTGTTTTAAAAATAAATTTTGATATTTTTATAAAATAAAATTTTATCAAATAATATAAATTTTATTAATCATAAAATAAAAATTTACATTTAGTGATTTCATGATTTATTTTTTATAAGATTCACGATTTGATTAATAGTGAAAAATAATGGGTTTTTATTCAAAACTGAATTTTAGAAGAATAATTTATATTTTTATTTAATTTTTTTATTGGTTTTAAAGTATAGTATAGTAATTTAAATAATATTTAATCTATTTTATTCCACTTTAATCAATTTCACATTGAAATTTGATAAAAAATCTTCCATATTTTTTACCATTTTACACTAAAAACCAAATTTCTCGTTACATCTACTATTTTATTTTTAAATTAAATTATGTATATATTAGGGTTTGAAGTTGGAATCATGTTTTAAACTTGTTAAATAACTATAATTTATGAATTTAAGAAATTAAAAACTAATTTTCTATCAAAACTTACATTGAACGAAAATAAAAATTAATTACAACAATTAAGGTAAATGTTTTTACATAGTGGTTAATCATTAATATTATTAGTCCATATGACCAAAAATCATGTGGAAAACCTATTTTATTGAATTATATTTGAAATATTACAACTTTTTTAGAATTTTATTAATTATTTTAGGCACATTATGTAAGGTATTCCTCCCAATTATGTTTAATTTTTTGTTTACATGAATTTCACTCCCCCTCCACTATAAAATGGTACTCAATCTGTCCCCATTTTACACACATCAGAAGCATTTTTTCTCATTCCAACCCTTCCAAAATTATATCCATGTATCACTCATCTCATACTAGAAGCCTAATTTTTGGAATAAATTTAACCATGAAGGCCTATAATGCAAAGCCAAGAGAGTTACCCCAATAAAGGGTAACATTTTTCATCAAGAACATTTCTATTATTCCGTTATCCATTTATTAAATTATTATTAATTAATGATTTAATTATAAAATAAATACCATATATATAATTAACTTTTTTTATGATAACTGTTTTAACTACACATATAAGTACATCCAACAAATGTGGAATGAAATAAAAAATCATGTGTTTGATGAAGTATTTCATCATAAAACATCATTGAACATTTTTCATGTTCCACATCATGTTTATTGAAATTATAATGGAAATACTATTTTTTTATGATAAATATGATATTGAAAATTTATTTATAGTTATTTTATTATTATATGAAACAAAAACATCATGCTTTCTAATTTTTGGGAATACGATATCATCATTTATGGACAACAAAACTATCACCTTCTAAAAGCGATGTGATAATTACAAAAATTATATGTATTATATTATGGATGAGTTTAATAATAATATTTGAAGTTAATTTAATAAATATTATATTCATAAAAATAATATCTTTTTGTAAATATAATACAACATTTTATTTATTATCTTTTCACACAATGAAAATTTAGATAATGTCATTCGTGAACATATGGATGACTTCCCCCTCCAAGCAATGTGATTCCATTTAAATCTTATGAAATATAAATATAAACCCATATGATAAAATAATATAGTATTTATGGTTTGAATATCATATTATAATGATACATAGTACATAGCTTCATTCAATAATGATAATTGAAAAACGGTAAAAATACTCAAGCATACGTACTACCTCTAATCACCAGGATTGTATGTTTGTTGGATTTTCATAACCAATGCTCATGATTGGTTTTGAAAGTGTAATTTTTTAAAAAAAATATGATAATTATGTTGTTATTATTATTATATATATTTTTAATAAACACATACACTATAGTCCACCAGCATTAGTCTATTTAAAACATGTACCGACAATGGTAAATAACCCACAATATAGATATAATTGAATAATTTTTTGTTGGGAGAAATGTAATAAGTGAAATAAATTAGTGATAAAAATGAAAAATATTATGTTGAAAGTAAATAATTATCATATGTTTTCAATTACAGAGTATGATCTAAAACACGATAATCTGAACTCAAGCTAAAGGACTTGGTCTCAATCTCCTTTCATCGTGGAATTGTTTTTTATATTATACATCCACATTATTATATGTGATATATATACATCAACATTGACACATAACAAAATGAATGTATTTTTTCTAATGATTTATAATATTCTGATCAATTTTATTCCATAATGGAGCTTATGATTAAAATGTTTCAAAGAGGTATGAGACACTTTGTAATGTTTTAATATTATATTACTCATAAAGTTTGTTAATGATATTTTTATGGTATTTCAATTGATCAACATCAACAACCATTTTTTAATTTATCATAAATATGGGGTATTTCTTATTTATTCAATCCTCAATATTTCTTTAGATTGATTGAGATAGTTCAATAAAATTGTTATTGTACCTCTTTCATTTCCAGAAGACAACCATTTTTCATAAACAGTGTCAAAGGACCCATTTAGATTGCATGGGTTAATAATTTTTCAATGGGATTAACATTAAAAAAATTACATATCCTTAGGTTTATTGGGTTATAAATGAATAATTATTGTTTCTATGATTTTTACAATGATGTTTTTTAGGAATGAGAGTTTTCATGATAAATATTTGAAACATGTGATCCTAATATAGCTTATATGAAGAGTTGATCCCTATTATGTATCATAAGTTATTCCAATATAGAATATATGAATGGTAGAACCCCATTATATCTTAGATAAATGGGTGATCCTAATATAGATTATACCAATGTTTCATTCACAATATAGTTCATGGGTTAACACTATATAGACTATTCGAAGGGTGATCCCCATCATAGATCTCCAATTCATAGGGTACTGATAATGTTTGAAGTTGGACCTACGATTGTTTTAATAGAAAGGGGTTTTCATGGGATTTTTTAATATGGTGATCTGTGCATCTAAAAGTGTTTTAAATTTCATCAATATGATTAAATGAATTTTATTTGAAAAAATTGTTAGTTTTTTTTCAAGTGAAAATAATTTATTTCAAATTCTCAAAAATATTGAAGGTTACGGTAAACGATATATTTGATTTTTTATAATTTTATTAAAATAACATATTCCATTAATTATATATCCCGTACAAACTTTTTTGTGCTAACAATTCACTTTAAAAAATCTTTTAGAGGGTTAATGGTCGGTAAGGGAAAAGAAGATGTCAAGTTTGAAGTCGTGTAGATTTTCTATGAAATGAATTTATGATTTATTTTAAAAACTATATGTTATTTGAAAAATGGATACTGATTTTAGGAATCAACAATATATTTTATTGGTTTCTTATGTCTGATCTATGTCCTGATTCTCTGCAACCCAAAATAAAAAATAACCTCATTGTGAAATAAAGTAAAATTAATGACTTAAACTCATGGTTTTTTAATGATTAAAGTAAGGTACATATAAAATGTGTTGGTGAATTTGTTAATATATACCAACCATAGTTTCAAATTTAGTTGTATATAGGATATTGTTAAACATTGAGTTGTGATATTTTGATTTAAAATGTGATGTGGGATTAAAGTTCTTCACTAAACAGTATCTTCATATTAAATGATATATACAGAATATTATTTGTTTTAAAATATTTATATATTCCATTTTATTAACACATGTTATATTCTTCATCAACAATCCTATATTTAGGGGATCTCAGTCATAAGAGAACATCAGTGATCCACTAAAATTTAATTGATGTTTCAATTGTGATGTTGATGATCACTTGAGATGGTATGTAGCTCAAAATTTACTTCATAGATATTTCTGACAAGTTCATTCAGGAATGAGGTCCCTAAAATAGAATTGAAAATGTGGATTATAATTAACATAGAGTAAGATATAATTTAATAAACAAATAATTTAAAGGAGGTCTAAAAAACATTCATGAAATAAAACTAGATTCCAATTCACATGAGAGGTCAAAATGATGGTTTTTGTTTTGGAAGAAGAGATTTTTGAAACTGCAAAGAAAAAGACGATTCGATTATTGTAAGAGAAGAATGGTACTGAACAAATTGGTTTTAAAGTTGGGTATTATGTCAATTGAATTCATTAATAAATTCCCCAACCCCTCATAATTTGTATACAGGAGCATAACGTATATTTAAGATAGGTGTGAGTCTAAAACAGGGAAATAAAAACACATTATAATATTGTAATGACTATATGTAATATTAGATATGTGTTTTCCAAGTCAATATCATTTTCTTATAGATAATAAGTGTTTAGTAAAATTATTCTTGTATAAAACAATTTTACAAAAATATTCAAAGAATATTTTAATCATTCATTGCACTATGAGTTTTTTGAGGGGTTATTTTCATTGAGGTTTCAAGGGGATATATTGAGGAAAACTTGTAAATATGTACAAAAATAATTTAGGGAATATTTTCTTATGGTTAATATGTATTATAAATTTTCCAACTAATCCATTATGAATTGATTATGTGGAAATTATATTCATTTAATATAAATCCGTGAAATCAAGGAAACATGACTATAAATAGATTGATATATATATAGATGCATTGAATATATTCGATGTGTTTAGTTAAAAGAAATGAATCTTTGATTGATTTATAACATAATGAAATCACTCATGTTTTGTAAAAATAAGAATATTCAATTCATTATAAACATTATTCTTTTTGAATGCATATATATTTAATTTAGTAAAGTTGAAAATACATGTTAAAGTGTATGAGAGTCTCTCTATTGATTTTATGATCAGCTGGCTTGTGCAATATCATAAATGAGGGAATCATTTCGATTAATAGTTTTTTATAAAACAATTTACAAATAACATGTTTTACAAATTATAAGATGTGGAGGACCAAACATCTAAATAAATAGTAAATTTCATATTATTATTTTGTAAATATGATGTATTTTTGTAATTTCGTATGTTAGTATTGTTTTTAAAATTGTTTGAAATAATTGGAATACCATTGATAATTGAAGTTTAATAAAATTGTTTTATTTTCTTTTATAGAATAATTAATGTTTATATTTTATACTCTTGGTTATAAGAAATAAATATTCTATTTATTTTAATCAATAAAATTAGATTATTAACTGAAATGTATGATTTATAAATATATTATAAGATATTTATTGAATATTTATAATTATTTATCAGATTTTTTTAAAATAAAAAACTACCAAAAGTTTTTGGTTAATTGATAAATTTTTTTCAAATAAATATTGTTCATTAAATATTTGAAAATGATATTGAATTACATCCAATGAATTTAATAAATTTTGAATTTTTTAAAAATTAAATTATTGTTTTTAATTTATAATTAATTACATAATTAATTATGGGATATTTAATATTCTTTTCAGAATATTTTATAATACTATTTGAAATATCTTTTAACATGTTATTTTCTATTCCATCCAATTCGAAATAAAAATATTATTTATGATTCATAATGGGTAATTTATCACTGGTTATAAATTATAATCCATGGCCTAAAAAATATTTTATATTTAATTTTATTAAATTTAAAGGTTCTCAAATTTTATGAAAATATAAAAATTGTTATTTATTATACAAAAAACATTTTAATTATAAGTTAAATAAAATTAATAATTTTATTAAATTATTTATTAAATATTAATAATTTGAAAACAAATTCTCCAGTGTATAAAAAATTAAAAAATGTGTTTAGTAAATAATATAATAATAAAATGATTTTATTTAATGACATTTTGGTTTTTTGAAATATTTAATATAAAAATATCTTTTTCAAAAGAATTTAATTTATAAATTTATTAAATTCTAATAATGGATATTGACAATTTATATTCTAAAACTATTTATCATCTTTGTAACAAATAAATAAATTTTTATTTTATGGATTAAAAATTTGATTTAAAAATTCGCATAACATTGTCAAAATATAATATGTGATTATATTTATAATCATGAATTATTTATAATTAATTTATTTTAATGAATTCAAAAAAAAGGGACCTTATATAAAAATATATGTTAAACTAAATTAAAATGGTTTTGATCAAAAATATGATCAATGATTCCAATAATAACAAAAAAACATCCATATATAAATACTATGAACGATATTATATTATATTTAGTACAATAAAGTTTATTTTCAAAATTAGAGTACTAAATATAATGTTTTTTAATTTATAAAATGGGTTATAGTTATATATTTTTATAAATAGTTCATAATTGTTCTTCTATTTTTTAATATTTTTAAATTTTTATTTATTCAATGTGTATTCCCTAATGTATTCGCAGTTATTAATAAGTTATATTTGAGTTGTTTATACTTTAGTTTAACAATTTAACTTCTTATAGTATATAAAGAATTATATTACATTCAATATAACTCATTCATTTTATACATCAATATTTCATCATTTTAGACAAATAATCACTGCATTCCATAATAATAAATTCCCAATGACCATAGAGGATTAGATTATTTTGAATATTAGATATGTACACAACTTGTACAAAAAAGGTCATCATCGTTTCATAGTTATTTATTCACAAATAATACACATTATCGATATTATATACATAAAACATTGATCTATATCCTAGGTAAGGGAATAATACGAAAGGATGAGATTAGATTCCCATAAATGGGAAACATCATAGATATAAATAAATGGACATATGTGACCATAAGATAAGAATGATTTTTTAGATCATGAACGTAACATTATAAAATCATACTCATAAATTAATATATAATAATGATGAAACATTGAATTATGTTTTATCAATTGAAATACATAATAAATAAGTTTAGGGGATCAGCAATAATAAATCATAATCTTTGAAAATATATCATATAGTTAATATATAATTTATTTGGATTCAAATAATCCTAAAAAACCATTTATTTAAACAAGGATCACTGCCAAAACTGTTAATGTAGATCAGGATTACTCCATATTCAATTATTTCTATCATCAAGGTTTACTCTATATAATATCTTATTTTACAATATCCCTTATTTAAATTCATTCGCATCCCAGTAGAGTCCTTTTTATCTCATAAGATATCCATATTTACTAATTTTGTTGGAGTGATATATTATTACTAGAACACTAGTAAAAATAATTAAATTCATATATATTGGTATCAAAATATATTAATACATTTCTATAATAATATCATAACTCATGAAAATTTTACATGATCTATAAGAATATACAAAATGAAGAGTCAAAAAATCATTTTGAATTTTCCATTTCTTTTTTTTGGGAAATCACAAAACATTCTCAAATACATAATTACTAACTCATTTATTTCAAAAGTGTTTCAATAAAGATTTTATAGAAATGATAAAACATTTCCATACTAATATGTACTATTGATGTATTCATGAATATAATCATACTTTATTCATTACAATTGTTATAATGTGATTATAAAAATTATTGACCAGTTTTAGCTTAATCAAATCTAATTTAAATTTTTTTATCTTCTCTTGTTTATGAAAAAATGATATATAACCATAATTCATAACAAAACAAATATACATCAATTTAACAATTATATAATCACCATAATGAAATATATATGGAAATTTATTTGATTGAAAAATAGTTAAAATTGGAATTTTAAAAATGATATTATATTGTAAAGAAATTCATTTTAAACTGAAAATGTATAAAATGAATTGATATCAAAAATTATATTATAGTATGACCATTGATGTGTCATGTGACACTTCCCTTGCTACAGCCCCAATGAAAATATAAAATTTGGAGGATCCAGATGACCGTAGAAGATTTTCCTATTAATACAAGGTCATTTGAAGAGCATAAAAATAGTTTTTTTCCAATTTGATTTGACACTCACTGTTTATGAAGTGTATAAATTGTGAAAAAGTTGCTTTTAGTTCCTTGTATTGCATTAGAGATATTCCTTCATTAGAAATACTTGTCTTGTTCTCTTCTTAGGAAATATTTTTTGTTATATTATTGTGTGTATTATTGTGTCAATATGATTGAGTTATTATATAGATAGGAAGAAAAATATTCAATCTAATTGATCGATGGCTTGGGGGGATAAAATGATAGAATCAGATTTAATGGATTGATGGATTTTGAAGGTAGGTAAAAAAAGAAAATATGATCATTGTATTGATGTTTTTTCCATGTAAGGTAAATACAGATATTATTTAATGTATAAAACAAGGGTAATTTAACCGTGGTTATTAGATACCGTACTATATGGGATGAAATAATTTTATTAAATAATTTTATTTTTTTATGTTACAAGTTTTATATTTCCGCCATGTGTGATAGAAGGTGGTAATTTTATATTCTATTTTTGATTTGAAATTTTTTTTCATTATACCATTGATTACGTTATAATTGTTTTACTATGTATTACTCTGAGAGTATGATATTTTTTTATTTATGATTCTATAAACTATAAGTTAGAATAATTAATTTTCTAATACTCAGATTCATCATAACAATTGTATGATTCCTTTTTCATTTACACTGATTACACCATTTTTTTACTATGATATTGATGAAACAAAAAATATGATTCCAATAAATATTGATTAAAATTCTATTCCATGTTAATGTGGAATAATATTTTTGTCATGTCTTGTGGCTTACATTACAGAATGTTGTTGATTATGATATTATTATTATCTGACCCAAGGGCCATGTCTGATTATCATTTGAATACTTAACTGGTGTTGTGAATATGATTTTTTAGTCTTAGTTAATATAATATTATTTTAAGGATAAAAATAGATATTTTAAACATACAACTTACCCCCTCTTAAATTTATACATATTTATGTACATTAGGATAAAAAAATTGGCATCAAAGATAAGACTCTATAATATTGATACCAACACATGGTATTAGGGGAGGATTCCACCACTCAAATAGTTACTATATTTTGTATGTACATTATTTTTAAATGTATGTTTATTTTTTGATATAATATTTTTGTTTATAAAGTTTTGTTACAGTAATGTGTATTTTGGAAAAAAGATTGTATCTAGTTTAAATATGGTAGGGTTAAATGTTGTATACAGTGATACTCTCAATCCCACTATACCACCAAATTTTCATATATCTGATTATGAATACTATATGGGTAGAAATAATCATATGATCAATATAAGATTTAAAAATTTTATATAGCTTAATGAAGATTATAAAATTTATGAATAGAAATTCATAACACTTACCCATAATGAAAATCATGAATATATGTTGAAGTACAATGAAAGGAATACAATACATTAATACATTACTAGAAATATATAAATATATATATTTATTCTTGTTATATGGCTAATATTATTTAGATCAAATAAGAGATTACTAATATTGGAACATTAAAACATGTTTAAACTAGAAGAGCAATTATTTCTGCTGATTATCAAGGATTTGAGTTTATACATAGTGAATCTATACCAAATGTAACACCCCAAGCTTCCACGTTACGTTTAACTTTCAATAATGCAATAGCTTGCATTGTATGCATCTTCGAGATTCTAAAACACTGTAACCAATCAAACTAACCATTATGAATAGTAATACACATGTTTATAAATTTATTGAATTTTATCTTTCAAAATGGACGTCACTTATGGATTCGGAATATAGAAATTATCTTAGGGTGAATTTTGGTATTTTTCTAAAAACAATCCATTTTTTATGAATAGGGAAAAACACTGCATTATTGGTTAAAACCGACAATTTATTTAAATAAATATCTATTTTATTTAAATTTATTTTTGGTCAAAATTGATACATAATACTTATATATGTTCAGTGTAATTAATTAGATTCATTTTATAACATGTTTTGATATATACAATGTTTATTGAACTTTTTACCATTTTTTACCCAACACCTAAGAGCATTTTTAAATTGGAATTAAACATAAATTTACTACTTCTGTGAGATGAATTTCAAAACTCTAAGAAACACTATTAATATCAATAAGTAAAATGTGGTTCAGGAAGATGAAAATAATTTTTGATGAATAGTATCTTTTGACTCTTATTTACCACGGTTAAAAGTAAATAGTGTAATTAAGGGTAAAATGATAACATAATTACCCTAACACATGTCCTAATTCTATTGGATAAGTTTGATTCCACTTAAAAAAACTATAGGATTAAAATATGATCCCCATTGGACCACTTGTATTAGATTAGAACATTTATTATTATTTTATTTAAAGAAGAGTTAATAGAGTTAAATTCAATGTTTAATAACTAAACCATTTTCAATATAGGGTTACACACAATATAAATTCGACTATAAATAATCATTTGAAATATATAATTATTTCCTACGTTATCATATTTTTTCTAAAAAAATTAGACATTAAATAATTTAATTTATTAATGACACAATGATGATGCAATAATTACCATATTAATGAATTATTAAAATAATTGATATTATAAATAACCAAATAAATGTAATTTTAGACTTCTGATGAATTACACTAATTTATAGGTTCATATGACATGTATGGGTTGATGAAATAATTTTTTTTCGAAGTAATTATGCGGGTTTGATTTTCAGAAAAATAAAATACTAAATAGTGTCAAAATTGACATAATTGAGTTTTTAAAACAAATACAATATTATTATTGGATATTATATTCTTAAAAATATATTGTTTTTTCAAAGGAATAGATAAGGTTATATATATTAATAATCAACCACTTGGGGTTCGCTTGGATGTTTACAGTATGTTCATTAACTATATAATATAAAAATACAAAGAGACACTGTAAATGACAAACTATTTAACATAGAGTTATATCTAAAAGATAAGGTTGATATAGTGACCTAAACCTGTATAAATCATATTGGTTGAGAGTTTTTCAACCCATCACAACCATTTCATCCAAATAAATTATTTTGGTGACATTAGAAACTGAAAATGTTTTTATTATAAAATAATATTTCATGCTTTTCCTATAGTGGCCCTCACCTCTCTTATAAAAGGGCACTTCCCTTTCACTTATATTTAAACCTACAAATACTTTTGTCTCAGCTATCCCCGGACCAAATACCCAGCCAAATTTCCTATATTAATCCTATATGACTTCCTTTTTCCTAAAATCCAACTTAAGGTTCCCTTTTGGTCAAATCAAAAGGAAGAACCGGAGAATAGGTAAATATTTAATCAACTCTTTCAAGTTCATTTATTCTTCCACATCCTATTTCATTGTTATTTTTATTGTAAAATAATAACTCCAGTATCTTCTATATAATTTTATGTTATTATAAAAATGTTACAACTATATTCATTATTCCATCCATCATATGAAGGACAATATCACCATACGTGTGTTTGTACAGCTTATCATCTCCACGTCATGGGGTAGTTTTTTAATCAAACACATCATTACACTAGATCAGTATAATAATAAATATAAATAATGTAAATAATAAATATATAAGGTTAATTATTTTTTATATATGGTATACCATCCAATTACTTACGATTTCACCATCAATATAATCATATTGTCACTCGTGCATACGTACGGATTACCGTCTCCACAAACGCGATGAGATTCATTCAACATCATAATCATTCAAGAAAAATTTTCATTTTATTATTAAAAATAAGTTTCAAGAAACATAATAGCATTCTTCATATGAATCAAATACATTTATCCATAATAAACAGGGCTTATGTAACCAAGAATATAAATGAAAATGAATCATTTAACACCCGAAATGATTATACTACTGAAATATTATTAACAAAGCAATATTATATGATCATATATGATATCATCTTTGTGGATAAAGTTATTTTATAATTTAATAACAATGTTTTAACTATTATACAAAAGGTTAACCTAACATTGACTAAGGAAAAGTACATGTTTAGGGTTTATTTCACTATCTTCTTATTATCTGATGTTGTTTTTACGTCAGTATCTACAAGGACCTATTTATCATCCACATCCTTGTGTTCATAAAGATGTAATTCAATACATTATTACTATTTACTATACTATGTTTTAATGTAATTTATATCATTATATTTCAATATATGTTTTGAAATGAATCATTTCATCATTTTCCAAACAAGGTACTTTATGTCCTTTTTGACAAAATTAATGTAAGAATGTATTTTTTCTATATATAGGGTGAGATTATTTTTGGCCATTATATCATTCTAGAATCTTCTCATAAATTATTATAAATATATTTTCAAAATAAATGTTTTCTTTTATATTTATGTGACTGTTAAATTATATTCAAAATAGAAAAAGGTATTTATTTCAATTAGCTCTCGGTTCATCTATGTCAACATCCTTTGATGGATTTTAAACTTGTTTGAAGTTGATTTTTTATGATAAAAATCCTTCATATTATATTGAATGTTTTGTGATATTCTGGACTATGGATGTGTTATTTATATACCATTCAATGTTTATGGTAAAAGAAGTATAATTTCATATGATAGTTTTTATATGAATGTTTATGTTATGTTTAATCATTTTCATATGATTAATGAATTATACTTAGTAAGTGATGGGAGGAGCCCGATATATCTCCTTGAAGCATCATTAGGTCTAATGAGAAAAACTACTGTTTTGGTATAAGGCTTTGACAAAATCGTATTTGTAGTCATGGCATAAGGCCTTGCCTATGTGGTTATAATGTCTAGTATTATGAATTCCATCATTATGAAAGTGGTTATTGATTTTTCATGTGATTATTTGAATAGTAAAATATTCATGCGAATAATTAAATTGAATTATTTGATTTTATATTTTTTATATTATGATGATGTTTAAGTTTAAAAGGCTTTTGTTTTACTCTTATACATTTCCTAAAATGTCCATGATTATTATGAAAGTTTCTGTTATATTGTTATCCTTACTGAGAATCTGAGCTCACCCCTTTCTATGTTTTATTTTCCCTAGTATGTGAAGAAGTATTTTATGGATGACCTTCCGGGATAGGCTAAGGATATAAGTGTGTTAAAAATGTCACAAAATTTAGTTGATGTTTTTATTTCATGATGTAATGTAAAACATATGAATGTATCTAGTACCTCCAAGGTTACTAAACTAAATGATCATTAAGGATTTTATCTCTTGTGTTTATGCCAATGTTATTTAATAATGCAATGACTCTTGGTAACTAGGGTCAGGGCGTGAAGACTGGTATCAGTGGAAGCTTAGTACAAACCTTGGATGCATTATTTAGAGAAACACTGATAAGAGAACATTTCCCTAATATACACACTGAAGATTAGTATGGAAGAACATCCTAGAATTTTGGTACTCTATAGATTTTGGGGGTTTTCCAAGAAATAAATCTCTGTTTGGATACGAAAAGGTAGAGGAAGCTCTGGCACAAATGAACCTAAGGGTAAAACATGAAAACACCGCTTTGAGCAAGACTCAAATGGGAACTGGTGTAGGACAACGGGCCTTGTTGTACTCTTGGTTACGACACTCCAGGGTGATATGCTTAGGATAATTTTAATTTTCATTAAAAATAATTATGAAGGGTTTATGAGTATATACATCTTCAAAGAAAACATTTTTATGATTATGGATTATATCTATAAACTGTTCAATTTATTTTAATTTTTTTACAAGTTCATAATTATGTATTTCGATTCAAAAACTAATCTAGTGTTTGTCATTGTTTAGAAATGGTACCTAGTAGAAGGAATGGTAACTATATCAATATAGGTAATACATATAGAGAATTCCCTCTTACTCAAGATAATTATAGTGGAGCTGGTGATGCAACTGGTGTGGATCAGCTTATCACCATTCTGGGACAACTCACTTTGGTTTTGAATAATAAACTTACCCGTATGGAGAACCCTGATCCACAACATGGAGGATCAATTTTAGACTCCTTGACGAGGAAACAAACACCAACATTAAATGGGAGTACAAATCCATTATTATATGAACAATAAATAAATTCCATAGAAAAAATATTTCATTCTTTGAGGAGTAGCGAAATAGAAAATGTGTTAATGGCAGTTTATCACCTCACGAGAGATACTGATCAATGGTGGCCATTAATCCAAAAAATTAAAATAAATAAGTATTGAACATGTAATGGAGGGTGTTTAAGGTAATTTTCTAGGAAGAGTACTTTCCTCATTACCATCGAGCAGATATGGGAAGACATTTTCTGAGTCTGAGGAAAAAGGAGGATGAGAATGTCGCAATGTATGAGGATAACATTACAAGGATATCATGAAATCTTGTAGATTATATATTTAACACAAGAAGTAATATGGGTCATTTAAATGATGGGTTAAAACCATTTCTCCATTCAGAATTACTCTCACAATTATTCACATCATATGAAGATAGTGTCTCATGCTCTATCAAGATAGAAAAGTAATTCTCTATCTCTAACTACATTAATGAAAAGGAAGAGAAAAATAGATCTACCGAACACTGAAATAAGGGAATGAAGGGAAAAGTTGATTATCCATCTTATAGTAAGTGTTGGAAGAAACTCCTCTATACATGCCTGAAGGTAATGGGAGTCTATTACAATTGTGTTGAAAAAGGCCACGATGCTCATGATTGCAAGGGGAGAAAGTGGCTGTCAATATTCAATGATACAATTGTAGAGAAAAGAGGCATTATAAAAATGAATATCCTATGTTCCAAGTGAACATACCTCAGAAAAGTCCATAGGGGAAAGGACAAGTTTATGTGATCACTACTACTGAGGATGAAGCTCCGAAAGACATGGTCGAAGGTAATTTAATGGTTTCCACAAGTATATATAATGCTTTATTTGATTTTAGATCATCACATTGTTTCATATATTTCTGGTTTTTTTGATAATTAAATATTTCCAATTTGATTTAACAAGAGATTTGTCAGTCAAAACACCTATGGAAAGTACCATTGCAACAATATTTTCTGAATCGGTTCCCATTATGTAATATAAATGATCTTTATCTGATGATCTCATCTTCAAACCCATGATTTAATATTATATAATCCTAGGTAGGGATTGGCTTTCATAACATGATGTGCATATTTATTTTAAGAAAAGGAGGTTACAATTCTCGATGATGATAAAATGTACCTTATACATAGAGTAGAAATGTCACCATCTAATTCTTATCTAGATCTACACCCATTAGCTCAACTAAAATCATTTATTGGGGAAGAAGAAAATGAAATAACTATGTGTGAGGAAAATAATGTTCTTATAATGGAAGTACCTATTGTGAAATAATATTATGATGTGTTTCCAGAATATTTACTTGGACATCCCCTAGAACAAGAAATTGAGTTTTCCATTGATTTAATTCGTTGTTCAAGGCCTATATCGAAGACCCCTAATAAAATGGCCACTTTGGAATTTGTGGAACTAAATAAACAACTAGTGTAATTGAGTAATAGGGGATTTATTTGACCTAGTGATTCTCTATGGGGATCCCCTATCATTTTTTTTAAAAAGAAAGATTGATCTATGAGGTTGTGTGTTGGCTATAGGTAAATCAATGATATAACAATAAAGAACAAGTAATCCCTACATTGAATTGATTATTTATTCGACCAAATTAACGGAGATCAATATTTTTCCTAGATTGACCTTTGATCTGGATATCATCAATTGTGTGGGAAGAAGGAAGACATTCTGAAAAAAAAATTCCAACCAGGTATGGGAACTACGAGTTTATAGTAATGTATTTTGGAATGATTAATGTTCCCTCTATCTTCATGGATATAATTAATATAGTTATCAATTAATATATTGATGAATTTTTAGTGGTATTTATTGATGTAATTTATGTATACTACAAAATATATGAAGATCATAAAAATCACTTGCGAGTTATCTTAAGGACTCTTAGAAGAAATGAATTATATTGAATGTTTAACATGTGTGAATTATGGCTTCATGAGATATCTTTTCTTGGAAATACTGTCTCTACGGATGGAATATTTGTTGATCCTTCAATGGAAATGGAATTCAAAAAATGGCCCACACCGACAAGTATAACCGATGTACACAATTTTATTAGTTTATCAACTTATTATAGACATTTCTTCCAGAATTTTACATTGTTGGACGACCCATTAACCAGGTCACGTGTAAACTGAATAAAGGACCAGATTCATCCAACAATAATTCATCCCTCCTTGGTGCATTATTCTCCCACATATTAGTTCTCTTTTACCCCAGATTCGTTGGATCGTGGGAAGAGACGACATCAACTTCTGGCATGATAATTGGGATGGCTCGCCCAATGGTTTCCCTGGATTCCCGGCTCTAGATGTGACCTTCAGACAAGTACGGGAGCATCCGCGTTTTACATTGGAAGTCTTGGATGAAGATCTTCATTCTATTTTTCACCTCATCGAGCTGACCCAAGATCCAGATCAGTGTATCTTTACTGGCTCTACATCAATCAATTTCTCAGTAAAGGACTACCGATCCATGACATCACCTCCGACTTACCTGGATAGATGGGGTGATCCTCTATGGTGTAGGTAAATCCCCTCCAAACTGAATTTTCTCTTATGGAGTATCCACAATAATGCAATTCCCACTGATGAGCGGGTTAAGTGCATTGGCATCAATTTGGACTCCAGGTTTAGTTTCTATAGCAACCATCAGGAAGAATACTCATCTCACTTGTTTTTCAATAGGTAGTGGGCAATCTCAATTTGGAGCAACTTTGGCGATTTCAAGGGTTTACAAGATCAAAGGATTTTTAATTCCTCCTTTTTGGACTATTGGTTTCGTGGATCGGAGAATAACAATCTTGAGTGGAAGGCCAGAACCTTTATTCTTGCTGCAGGGTGTTGGAAGATTTGGACAACTAGGAACAAAGCTCTGTATGAGGGATTGATCTCTTTGCAGACAGGCCTAGATTTTCACCCCAAAATATTTCTACTTGACCTCTACAGACACATCAAACATTGGGATGATGCTCCTTCTCTTAGGCCATTAATGGATTCTCATGTCCCCGAAACCCTGACCTCCAACGCTCAGCAGGGCAAGTGGATCTGCTGGTCTCCTCACAGGTTGGGACCCAAACTGAATATAGATAGATCATGTATTTCAGGTGTTATGAGGGGTGGTGTCATTTCTTGAGATACCATGGGTAATGTCATTTTTTATTTTGTTGCTTTCTTCAGGTGTGGTGACTCCCACCAGGCCAAGGCAAGGGAGATGTTGATCAGTCTCCATCTCGGTAGACAGAACAACATTTCTCTTACTACAGTGAAAAATAATTCTAAAATCATTCACAACTCGTTGTGTGAATCTCACTTCATACCATGGAATGTTTCCTACATCACAAGCAAGTGAAAATGTCTCATCAATAATCACATGGAAGTTCTTTATACATATCAAGAGGGTAACAACATGGAAAATTTTCTAGCCTCCAAGGGCACTAATGAAATACCGGTCACTTGATTTCATGATTTTCATTATCTTCCTTCTATGGTAATTCATTTGGTCCAAGGATATGCCCTTGGGATTAACTTCTTTCATCCTCGTTAGTCCCTTAAGATGATTATTTTGTTGACAATAAAATGTAATTGTCAGTCAAGAACAGAAGATAGAATTAGTCAATACTCTTATATTAAATCTATCATTAGGGAATGAAGGGTTTTTTATTTATAGTGATTCTTAAAAGAAAGGAATTTGTTGTTTCCTTATTCAAAATGATAGATTTATTGACTATGAATCACAACAGATAAAAATTGATGAACAAAACTATCACACTCATGATCTTGAGTTAGCAGCTGTAATCTTTGCTATCAAAATATAGAGACACTATCTTTATGGTGAAAAGTGTGAGATTTATACTGATCACAATATTATAATGTATTTTTCTCACAATAATAACTCAACATGGGGCAAAGGCGATGTCTTGAACTACTCAATGATTATGATTTCTGTATACACTACCACCCAGGAAAGGAAAATAAGGTGGATGATTCTTTGAGTGGAAAGGATCATGAGGTTTTGAACAATATGAGAATTGAAAGGGATCCTATTATCATAGATCAAGTAAATATGTGTATCAGAATAACCATGTAAGGTGAAACATCAATGCTTTTTCAAATGGCTGCCAAAGAATATTTACTATAAAGTATAAACAGTTCTCAGACTTATGATGAAGAGTTTCAGAAAAAGATTAAATCTATGAATGATGGGAGATTGAGTGACTTCATATATGAAGATGGTATTTCCAAATTTGGGAAGAGACATTGTTTTTCTGATATACCTTTTCTAAAAAGGGATTTTTTTGGATGATGCACATAAATCCAATTTCCCTATACACCTTGGCAGCACAAAGATGTATAAATATATGAGGGAACATTTTTTGTGGGTAAACAAGAAGAGAGAGACTGTTGATTTTGTGTCATGATGTATAGTTTGTCAACTAGTTAAAGCTGGAAGGCAACAGCCTGGAGGATCCAGGAAACCTCTTGCCTTAGCTGAGTGGAAATGAGATAATATTATGATGGACTTTGTCATAGGGAAACCATAGACTCCAAAAATAAATGATGCAACATTGGTCATTGTTAATTTTCATACCATGTCAGCACATTTTATTGCAATTAGAGAAGATTTACCACTTGAACGTCTGGAAAGTTTATATATTAATGAATTTTTATGTCTCCATGGTGTAACCCTATCGATTTTTTTTATCGTGATCCTCATGTTATATCATGTTTCTCGAAAATTCATCAGAAGGCTCTGGATACTAAATGACATTTGAGCACTACCTACCACCCTCAAACAGATGGAAAATTAGAATGGACTATTCCATCATTAGATAACATGTTGTGATCTTGATCACATGACTTTCTAGGTATGTGGGATCTATATTTACCCTTAGTAGAATTTTCCTGCAACAATAGCTTCCATTAATGTATTCAGATAGCACCAAATGAAGCGTTATTTGGAAAGAGATGTCTCACACCAACATGATGGGATGATGTTGGTGAAATAAAATTCATAGCCCAGAAATTGGTTGAGGAAACAATGGAATAGGTGATGGTTATCCAAACCCATAACAACGAATCCCAAAGTAGGAAAAAGAGCTATGCTGATAATCGAAGGAAGGATTTAAAATTTCAAGTAGGAGACCATGTTTTTGTGAAGGTATCTCCATGGAAGGGTGATATACATTTCAGTAAGAAGGGATTATTAAGTCCCAGGTACATCATATATTTCAAAATTCTAGAATGAATTGGGGTTTTATCTTACTGTTTGGAAATTCCAACAAGTCTCTACAAAGTTCACGATGTGTTCCACGTATCATTGTTGAGAAAATACATCCCTGGACCAACATATGTACTCACCTATAAGGAAATTTAAATGGAACATGATCTATCTTAATGTGAAGAGCCTATCAAAATTCTTGATATCAGAGAACAGGTGCTAAGAAACTGGACCACTCATCTGGTAAAAGTTCAATGGAGAAATAATAAGATGGAAGAGGCAACTTGGGAATCAGAGGAACTTATGATGAATAACCACATGAATTGTTTTATGCATTAATATTTTGAAATTTTGAGGTCAAAATTATTTTATTAAGGGTAGAATCTAATGCTGCAAGCTTCCATAGTATGTTTCCCTTTCAATAATGAAACAACTTGCATTGTACGCAACTTTGAGATTCTAACACACCGCAACCAATCAAACTAAATGTTATGAATAGTAATATGAACTTTTTTAAATTTTATTAAATTTATCATTCAAAATGGACTTCAGTTTTTTCATTCAGAATATCAAAATTTTCATACGGTGAATTTTTGTTATTTCTTTGAAAACATTCAATCTTTAATAAATACTGAAAACCACTGCGTTATTTGTTAAATCCAAATTTTTATTTAAATAATTTTTTATTTTATTTAAATTTATTTTAGTTCAAAATAGATACATAATACCTATACAAGTTCAAGTTAATTCATTGGATTCATTTTCTAATAAGTCTACATATATAAACATTTTTTTAACTTCTTACCATCTTTTACCCACTGCCTAGGAGCATTTGAAAATTTTCATAAAACATAATTTTACAACTTCTGTTAGTTGAATTTTAAAATTCCGAGTTCCATGGGTAATATAAATATGTAAATTTTGGTTCAATAAGATGAAAATAATTTTTGGTGAATAGTAACTTTTGACTTTTATTTACCACAGTTAAAAATAAATAGGGTAATTAAGGGTAAAAATGTTATCATAATTACTCTAATGCTTGTCCTAATTCTATTGGATAAATTTAATTTGAACAAAAAAACATTAGGAATAAAATATTATCCCATTTTTTCCACTTGTAATAGATTAGGACATTTATTATTATTTTATTTAAAGAAGAGTTAAAATTGTTAAATTCAATGTTTAATAACTAAACCATATTTAATATATGATTACACCAAATATAAATTCAACTATAAATATTCATTATAATGATAAAAATATTTCCTACATAATGGTATTTTATTTATAATTTTTAGTCCTTTAATAAGTTAATTTAATTATGATACAATTATGATGAAGTAATTACCTTATTAAATAAAGATTAAAAAAATTGATATTTTAAATATCCAAATAGATGTAACTTGATACTTTCCGAAAATTCCACAAACTTTCTATGTTAATATGACATATTAGGGTTGATTAAATAATTCTTTTTTTATGTAATAATGAGGTTATGAATTCAGAAAAAGCCAAAAACTAAATAGCGTCAAAATTGTCCTAATTGAGTTTTTAAAACAATTACTATATTATTAATGGATATATAATTCCTAAAAATATATGGCTAGTCCAAAGGACATAGATAAGGTTATATATATTAATAATGAACCACTTTGTGTTGTCAGGTAATTATATAGTAATTATATTAACCATATAATAGAAAAATGCAAAGAGACATGGTCAATGAAAAACAATTTAACTAAGAGTTAAAATCTTAATGATAAGGTTAATATGGTACCCAAACCTATCTAAAACCTATTGGTTTATATTTTTTCTACCCATAACCACCATGGAATCTATATAAAAAAATTATCCATTAATAACGGAAAGTTATTTTATTATAAAATAATATTTCAATATTTTCCTAAAGTGATTGTCACCTCTCTTATAGAAGAGAACTTTCCCTTATCTTAATTTCACTCTTCTAATGCCTTTTGGATCGGGAAAACCCTACCCAAATATCCACCCAAATTTCCTATGTTTATACTAGAGTCATTCTTTTGGTCAGAAAGCTATCTTAAGGATCCCTTTTGATCAAATCAAAAAGAATAACCCGAAAAAGAGGTACATATTTCATCACCTCTTGCAAGTTCTTTTCTCCTTCCACATCCTATTTCGTTGTTGTTACCATTATAAATTAATAACTACATTATATTATATATACCATGATGTTATTAAATTAATAATACAGCAATATTAATTATTTTTTCAATCATATGAATGACAACGTCACCATACGTGAGTACATACGGTTTACTGTCTCCACGTCGTGGAGTAGTTTGTTATTACAACACTTCATTATTTTGGATGGGGATAATAATGAATATATCTAATGTAAATAATAAATTTAAAATTTTAGTTATTTTTTATATATGATATACCATCTAATTACATTCAATTTCACCATCAATATAATGATATTGTCGGTCGTGCGTACGTACGGATTACCGTCTCCACGAACACGATTATATTTATTCCCCATCTTAATCATTCTAAAATAATTTTTATTTTATGATTTAAATTTAGAATTATGAACATAATTTCATTATGTATATGAATTATATAAATCCTACCCATAACAAACATGTCTTACATTACAAATCATATAAAGGAAAATGAATCAGTTAATACCTGAAATGATGATACTACAGAAATATTATAAACAAAGAAATATTAGAGTATCATATGTGATATCATATTTAGGTATATAGTTCTTGTATAATTTGATAAAAAAATTAACTATTATATAGGAATTTAACATACCATCGTCTAATGGAATGAACAATGTAAGGGACAATTTCACAATCTCTTTATTATCTGATGTTGTATTTACTTAAGTATCTACTAGGACCACTTTATCATCCCCATCCGTGATTTCATAAAAATTTTATTCAAAATATTTTTTATATTTAATATACTATGGTTTTATGTAATTTATAACCTTATTTGACCATATATTTTTCGAAATAAATCATTCCATAATTTTCCAAACAATGTAATTTATGGCCTTTTCGATAAAATTATGGTAAAAATGTCTTTTTTTATATGGTGGGTGTGGTTATTTTCTACTGTTATATAATATTCAAAGCTACCCATACAATAATATAAGAATATATTCAAAATAAATGTTTTCTTTTATAAATATTTGACTTTTAAATTATTTTCAAAATTGAATGAGGTATTTATTTCAAATGGTTCTCATTTCATCTATGTCAACATCACTTGATGAAGTTTAAACTTGTTTGAAGTTGATTTATTATGATACAAATATTTCATATTATATAGATGGCTTTTTGATATTCTTGACTATGGTTGGGTTATTTTTATTCCATTCATGGTTTACAGTTAAATAATTAACCTTTTGTATGATAGTTTAAATATGAATGTTTATGTTATGTTTAAACATTGTCATATGTGGAATTAATTGGTCTTAGTATGTGGTGGGCGGAGCCCTCTATAGCTCTTCGATTCATTGGTAGCTATCATGAGACAAACGAGTGTCTTGGGACAATGGCTTGACAAAATCTTTATTGTAGTCTTCGAACAAGGCCTTGACTATGTGGTTATGAAGTCTGGCATTGTGAATTCCATCATTATGAAAGTCGCTATTGATATTGCATGTCTTTATTCGACTATTAAAATATCTATGTGAATATGTAAATGGGATTATTTCATTTTATCTTTTCCATATTATGCTAATGTTTATGATTAAATGGACTTAGTTTTAGTCTTATAAATTAACATAAATTTTCATGCTTATTTATGAAAGTTTCAGCTGTACTGTTATCCTTAATGAGCATCTAATCTCCCCCCATTATATGTTTTATTTTTTCCAGGATGTGAAAAAGTATTTTATGGTTGACCTGTACATATAGGCTATGTATATAAGTGAGCTCAAAAGAGGAATTTTTTTTTGATGTTTTTATTTCATAATCTAATGTAAAACTTTTGAATGTATCTTATACTTCCAAGGCTACTAAACTGATCGGTCATTCAAGATTTATCCCTTATGATCATTCCAAAGTTATATAATAACAAACCAACTCTGGGTAACTGGGGTTGGGTCATTAAACCAATTTTGAATGAATGGTATATGAAAATTGTAAACATTGTACAATTTTATGAAGATGATGGATTTTAATATGAAATTGAATTTTAAAATATAATAGATTTCATTCTATAATAATTGTGAAACGAAGAGAATTGTTTTCAATGAATCAAGTAAGATAAATAATATATATCATGAATACTAATTTGGAACCCTTCTACAATATGTGGGTATAATAAAAATATATTATAAGAAAGAAAAGAAAAACAATGCTGTAACTTCCTTCAATACTGGTACAGTTTATACTAAATCTTTATCACTAGAAAAGGTTGTCTACTCTTATAGAAAGAACAATGTAGTTTTTCAATTTAATTATAGATATTGTGAGAAATCATAAAATGAATTCACATATGATGACCAATTAATAATGAATATTCTTGGAAAGAAGAATTATTTTTTGTTATACGAACTTTAAAAAGGAAGGGAATGAGATTAATTTTAAAGATACTTGTTATGAATGTAAAATAGTTGTATATATGAGACCAGATTGTGTAAATTTGAGAAATAATGAAAGGAAGGAAAGTAATTTTGATAAAAAAAATTAATTTATAACAATTAAAATAGAATTAATGTCATAAAATATAATTATTATTGGGTTTCAATTTGAGTATATTCATTTGAAAATTATTCTGATAAAAATTTTTCCATACCAAGGAACATTGGTCTAGTATACAAAAATACCAAATGAAAATATATGTCTTATAGAAAATGTATGCATCATTGAGAAACATATGAATCTGTACATAAATTAATATTTCCTAGTTCAATGTAGGGAATAATTCTAGATTTTTTGGTGATGAATAAACTTCATTTGAGGAGAATAGACTTCCCTTATATGATGAGGTTTCTATTTTTGAAAAACTCAATGTACAAAGAAAAAAAATAATTTTAAAAACCCTAATAATGATAAATCCAGGTTAAATGTTTTAATAAAATAATTATCAAATCTTTCTAAATATCATGATAAGGATATTTTTTAAAAAGATACTATTTCTAATACAATTAGAAAATGTTTTTTCAGAAAATAATTCATTATAAATTTGTTTTTAAAAACTAAATTCCTAAATAGTACTGAAGAGGAGAAGAATTTTTTTGATAAACTAACATGTAAAATAACTTTTTTTAGAAATATTTTATCATAGATTACTTCTTGAATGGATGATTTGAATAAAATGTATTAACAAATTTTTAATCATGAAAATAATTATATAAAGAGATTTACTCATAAAAAACTATTTTTTAGTATTAATATTTTTTTGAAAAGTGCATCCTTTGTACAAAATAACAATTGTATTTTCAATGGAATTAAAACAATTCCATTAATAAAATTCAATCAATAGGGATTAGAATACTATTTTAAAAAACTTAGGATTCTTATATTTATGTTTTCAAACATTGAAAGACCCAAAAAAATATATATTTTTTGAATGAATAATTGTTTTATTTTTTTGGGAAAATTGATGTACCAATAAAACCATTACATGGTAAATGGATAGTGGTTGTTCCCACCATATAAATGAAAAATTTATTTCATTTAATATATTATAATGTTTAATAGGGGAAAATTTACCTTTAGCAATAATGATTAAGGAGAGACTATTCGAATGTGTAAAATTTTTCTTTTGGGAAAATATTTAATTTCTTATGTATTTGTTTTAAATTTCATAAGAGGAACCTTATAATAATATTTCAATTATTTGATGAATGATACCATATGAATTTTAGTAATTATAAATATTTTATTCAAAATTCCCTGGATAAATTTATTCCTTCTACCTATGAGTTAGAGAATGTGTAAATCCTAAACATAGAATACCATAAGAGAAAATACATATCATGGATTAGTACAAAGAATGTTCATTAACGGTTTTGAAATAAAATATTTTTACGTTGTAAATTTTGAAACATATGCGAGGTAACAAATAAAAGACTTATTAGAGACTTACTAGATATTAGATTTCAATTTATAAAATTCAATAACACTTAACAATATGGTAAGAAACATAAGTAAATATTTAAATCTATATGTGATGTTTCACACATTGACGATTAATAGTTACTCTACATGGATTAATTTGGGTATACACAACGTGGTACTTTTGGGGGCATTTATAATTAATTTTTCTAGATGATGATTACACTAGATATATATGGGTATATTTAGTTAAAAAGAAATATAAAGGCTTCTATTATTCCAAAACATATATATCCACTATAAAAAAATTGATAAAAACCATCCAATGATATAATTCATAGTGATAATGTTAGAGATTTTTTAATTCTGATTTTGAAACAATTTTTAATAATGAATGAATCAAACCATAATTTTCATATCCTCGAACTATTCATCCAAATAGTGTTGTTTAAAAAATAATTTGTATTCATCAAGAATTATAAATAACCACATAGTGTGAATAATCAATTGCGAATCATTTTTTTGTCTAAAGTGGTTGGTACTACTTGTTATGTAATAATATTTGTCTTAATTTGACATTTTATTAATAAAACTCTTTATGATATATGGAAAAACAAAAAACCAAAAGCTTATTACTTCAGAGAATTTGTTTGAAAAGTTTTAATATTAAATAAGAAAGATATCTTACAAAAATTAACACCATAATCTGGTTAATGTGTGTTTTTAGGTCATTCCAAAACTTCTAAAGAATATACATTTTTTAATAAAAATTAGTGTTCTATTGGAGAAATAATACATGTCATGTTTGATAAAAATTAACCTTTTATTATTATATAATCCCAACAAACATCCTCAAATGTGTTTGGTAAAACTTATTCTCAAAATTTGATAGAATACTATTATAATAAGAGAAATTATCATTAAATTAATTCTGATGTATTTATATAAGAACATATTCCCCCATACATTGATGAATAGTTATTAGAAAACTGAATTCAATTGTTTAATAGAAATCATAATTTTTATAGCATCATTAATAAAGTGAATAAACTAGTATGTAAAAGAAATCTCTTATTCAATGAAATAGACTATAATTATTTTCATTCCCAATTTAATCAATTAAATCTTGATAAGGCCTTAGGCAATGAGGATTTTATTAAAGATATACATGATAATCTAAATGAATTTGAGAGTAACAAATTATGAACCCTGTTTGAAATACCTAATGAGACATAAAAAATTGGGGTAAAATGGGTGGTCAGAAATTAATGTGCTGAAAATGGAATATTCATTACAAATAATGAATGAAAAATTGTAAAAGGTTTCTATCTAAAATATAGAATAAAATATAAACAAACCAACGATACGTTAGGTATACATGAATCTACACATATTATATATTCCATTGTACCATTCTTCAATATAAAGTAATTTCTAATGGAGGGGTAGTTTTTTTTCTTTAATAGTTATGTAAAAGAGGATGATTTGGGTGGAAAACATCATTGTATTGAGGACAAAAATAATCCTGAATATTTTTATAAAAATACTAATTCATTATGAAGACATAAACCTGCCATTAGAACATGCTATGATATATTGAGATAATTTTTTTTACAAAACAATTATGTTAAGGTAAATGATGATTCAACTCTATTTGCAATGAGATTCAACAAAAATATTATTATTGTTCAAATATATTTTTGTGACATTATATATAGATCAAGCAAAAAATATCAATATATTCCTTTATGAATATTTTGAAATCTATTTATGATACGATTATGAAGGTTGATTGACATTTTTCCTTGGTTTTAAAATATTTCAAAAACATTAAGGTACTTATTTATATCAATATAAATATATATAATATATTAATAAATTTTTTCGAAATGTTAATAATTATTTTATTACTACATCTATCATTACCTAAAATATGATTGATCTTGTTGATGTTGGGAAACTAGTTGATTAAAAAATTAGAGTTATGATATGAAGTTTAATGAAATTATCAGATAGTTGGCTAGACATAATAATTAATTTATACATATGATCAAGGTATCAATAAAATCATTTTGAATCCCATTAAAAATAAGTTAATCATGTTTTTCATTATCTAAATCCAACTATGGATTTAGGAATTTTCTTTTATTCTAGAAATGATTATGAATAAAATAGTTTTCAATATACTTACTGTGGTGGTTGGTGAATAGATTATAATGTAATTCCCGAACATGTCATTTATTAATTGATTTATTAGAATCATGGTCTTGTAATAAAGAAGACTGAGTTGCACTTTCCACTACTGATAAATAATATATTGAAGTTGTATGTTGTTATGCTCATGTTTTTTGGATGGAACAAACACTCACTAAATGTGGAATGTGTATTAAAAACACTAAAATATATTATGTTGGATCGAAAGTACGATAGATATGATACTGATTGTAATATCAAACTACGATGCAGATACTTTACATACAAGAGGGGGTGAATTTTATACTTTATAAATCCTTAGGGAAATTATGAATAAACAAAATTCACAACACCTCTAAATTCTATTAACATGCTGGATTCCTAAAAAGTGATTCCGGAAATGAAACTTAAAAAAAGGTTACAACAACTAAGATTATACCTTAAAGGGTATAGTATACGATATAATCAGAGTACATGTTTAAGGAAGTATAAGATATTTATATGTTCCCTAACAACCAAAATTATAGTAGAAAAAACTGAAACACAATAGGGAACAAGTAGTAATGCTTTTAACCCAAAGAAAAGATTATCCAACAACCCTGGATAAAGGTCCCTGGATTTATACATTCAAAAAAGTATATCTTTCACAAACCCATGTAAGACCTCAATCAAAATCTTGGTATATTTCTTGCTATCCCTGCAAGCCCTCGATTTTTAAGGAAATCGGCACCTCTTTCTTCACAACCCGTAGTCTCTGATTTCAAGGAAATCGCACATCCGCACAAAGAAAATCTGCAATAAGCAATGTTTGGACAAGCTGTTAAAACTTTTTGCATGAAGCCTGAGAGTTTATAAGAGCCTCTCTCTCTAGAAATCACTTCAATAGCATGTAATCACATTTTTCAAAAGTCTAGTGTTATTTTCTGAGCTTGTCCAAATGAGTTCCTATTTATAGGCACAACTCCAGTGGTCGGCTCTCGCCTCCAAAAATCATATTTTCCTTGAATATCAGAGGGACCTGTACATGTTTCAATCAAACAAAGGAAGGATAGTAACTAAAAGAATGACATAGTTTTATAACAAATAACAAATGTAAGTAAAAATATGGTTGCATAAACAAAAATAGATATTCGGAATGTAAGAAAATAAAAGTTCGAAGTCTGACCAAAAATACTTTTGTTGTCTACAATAGAAGGATATTCATATTCTATTTTCTATGAAATTAAAAACCTAAAACCTATAGAATTATGGTGTCTGATTATCAAGGAAATTCGGAATCTAGATTTATAAGGTTCAGAGTCAGAGTTCATGAGAATTTGGAATCAGAACATAGAAAGTTCTTAGTTAGAATTCATTAGAATTCAGAGTCAGAACATAGAAAGTTTGGAGTCTGAGTTCATGAGAATTCAGAGTCAAAACATAGAAGAGTTTGGAGTCTGAATTCAAAGAACACGGAACCTGAATTCATATCCTAAAAATAGGATTCTATTTATCTATGTATTATGTGATTCCATGGTTTTAGATATGAAACTGAATTTTACATTTAGACATGATAATGAACAATGAGAAACATGGTAAGGATGATTTTCCTTAGGGAAGGAAATTTTCCTTAAGAAATCAAAATACAGGGTAAAATGAGATTTTCCTTGAGATAAGGTGTTTGTGAATTTCAAAACAAGAATTATTGGTAAAGTCATTAGGAGACCTTATTGACTCTACAATCTCCCCCAAACATGAAGGAATGGAATAGTCATAAGGAAAATCTTATTGACTCAACAACATCCCCCTTTTTGGAAAGCTCAAACATGATTACAAAAAATAATAAAAGGTCTTAGAAAATACATTTCTAGACATTGAAAGAAATACTTATCTCCCTTATCATATGGTTAAGGATAAATACGACTAACTCTCCCTTAAGATTTAGAACACTACGGATCTTATTCTAGATTTCTTGAATGCGATTTTTTATTATCTTGAGTACGGAAATCTTTGTAATGAAAACTCCCCCTTAGATAAACTCCCCCTTACATAAGGATGTTTCTTAGTTTCTTAGTATTATTTTATCTTTTCTCCCCCTTTTTGATTTTCATAAATAATATGAGGGAATGGAAAAGATATTATGGAACCTGAATTATTAGTACAACACATCAAAAAAACGAGCAATTGAAAATTTCATTAGGATAGGAAGAATTTTTACATGGAAACAATACAAAAAATGACCAGATTAGATCTATTATCCTTCATTTTCCTTGGGTATTAATTTTTTGACTATGGTTTTCATCTTTTCGACTTCCTTGTGGTCTTCTTATGCTTGCTTAAGGATTTGATCTTGATCCCCTTCTTTCTTCTCTAATGCTTTGATCTCTTCTTCCTCAGCCTTCAGAGGCTCTGTCTGAGCCTTCACAACTCATCTTTCTTAACTAGATTCTCTTTGTTATCAAACCAAAGATCTCTTTCCCTCTGCCATATTTTGGAAACAGAATAAAACATCCCATTTAGATATTTTACTTCTTGAATATGGGTATTCTGCTCAAGATTTTTCTTTTCCTCGATGTTAATTGTGAGATCCTTGATTTTACTATACACATTATCAAAATATTCCATAACATCATGTTGACACTCATCAAGTTCTCTCAAAGATTCAACTACATTATTTGACCAGATAACCATTTTCTTGCAGGACCATTCTTGGGCATCGAAGTTGATTAGGAAGGATTTGAAATCTGCCTCCATCTTGACAAACTTGTCCATCACCATGGACAATGAATCCAATTTTTGATTCATTCTGTGTTGGAGCATCTGACATCATGATTCAATTCTTGGAATGATCAGAATGGTGCCCTCCATCTTCTTTAATGACTGGACAATGAAATCATGTCCAAGTGAAGATGATTCCGAATCTGAGATTTTTCTTGGTGAGGTCTCTTTCTCTATCTCAACAAGCTTCCTCTTTGATGTCCCACCAACATCTTTCTTCTTCACAAATGCTTTAGTGAATGTATCAACAACCACTTGTTTACCATTGTCAGTTCTCATAACATCTTCCTCGTCTAGAGACTCTTGTTCACTGTCAAATAGCTGAACAATCTTATCCTCATATACTTTTTCTTTCTGAGCTCATTCCTCAACATCACCAGGGTGAATAAAATGATGATTATAACATTCTTCTTCATAGGTCTTATTCACTTCATCTACACGTTATTCATCTAACCTAGGAGTTTCAAGCCTTGAAGATCCGGCTTGAGTGGTCCATATTGACAATTTCTAGGATGCACATTCCTTCTCATAAAAGTCATAAAATTGATTTATGAGGTCTTATGTGTCTCAAAAGCTTTATTCTTCTTGTATTTCTTCCAAAACATTTTTTTCTTCAACAATCATTTCCTGTACTTTTTCCAGAGTTTGAAACTTCTTACCCGGTGTCTTAGGTAAATATTCTTCCATGAAGGATTTCGGTACAGGGATATTCTTAGATGCTCTCTATGTATCACTTAAAAGGGATTGAACAATCTTAGCCTCCGACATCGTCTAATTTTTCTTCTCTTCCTTAGCTTGCTTCTCAAGATCATCAGTTGTCTTTTCTATTCAAGCCTCAGCTTCTACAAGATCCATGCCAAATGGTGGCTCTCCTTCCTTCTGATTTTTCTTGTCTTCCCTCCACTTGGAAACAACCTCATCCAGATATGCTTTATGAATCTTGGGCTTTGGAGGTGAAGATTTTACTTCCTTATATTTTGTGGTTTTCTATTCTTCTACTACTTCTTTCAACTTCCACTGCATTCCTCCTTTTTTAAACGATTCAAAAACTTTTTCTTCCTTCATAACAGCTTCAGCCTCTTCCTCTAGTTAATCATAGAATTATTTGGAATCATTAGAGAAACCAATATTCATTCTATTAAATTTATCATCACATACTAATATGACATTGAAATTCGTCATCTTGGAACTTAAAGGAATCTTTAGAGACTCAAGGCACCGAACTATTAACTTTGACAGGATGGCTAGAAACATGATTATCTGTTCTTTCAAGTTCCAATCCTTAATATTCTCAATCATAATGAGAATATGCTTCATCAAGTTGATCTTCCTCATATTCACCAGAAAATCATGGATGTACATGTCTCTCTTATTCAAGGTGTCTTTATCACCTTTTCTTCGAATGATAAAACCATGAACCCACAATTATAGGATTCGGTTAATTGTAGGCAGATGAGAAATATTCAGAGTATTGACATCTGAAATTCCAAGAAACTCTATAGCTTTCACATTGAAAAAACATCATTTTACATCCAGCAGTTTATGGTAATAGAATTCATATTCACATTCATAAGACAACCCCACCAATCCTATAGCCTTGGTGTATGAAAGAGCATATGTTTTTCCATAGCTTTTGAAAGACAATTTACTCCTCTCTTATTCTTTGAAAAATCTCACAGAATCATAAAATTCCCCATGAAAATTAGGATAAACTACATCTTGAGCTCTTGGATTTGATATAAAAATGCTTTCCCATACATTCAACCAGATATTCATGAATATAATGGAATCGTACTTGGAAAAGAAATTCAGATGGACCAACCTCTCTCAGTTAATCTGCCACTCCAAAATTGACTTGACAGTTGAAATCTCTTGAGAAGGAACCTCACCAAACATTCAAATTTGAGCACGAATTGAGAGGTTCAGAACAAGATTTTGAAAGAGGGTCAGAGCTTCGGCATGAAAAGGCTTGAAATCCGATGTGGGAAAACCCTTCAAGGGTCCTTTATATAGGTGTTTGAAGTGACAGGTGAACTTCCAAAGTCAATCAAATGGTTGAGAAAATATCTGATTATATCTGACGGTTGAAATGATATCTACAAGGAAAACATGATAGAATACAATCATTTTAGGTTATTATTAAAAACATTCCGATTTAAGGAAAATAAAATCCAAAAAAATTAATAACAATCTAATGTACCAGCAAGTAAAATATGATTAAGAAAACTCTAAAAGGAAAAATTCCTTTCAGATTGCCAGGAATATTATTCGTAATATGTAATATTCTACATGAAGGATATTAGATTCCGAAAAATGTGATTACAAAAAGAAAAGATTTATTATAAAAATTATTATTACGAAAATATTGATTACAAAAATATTCATTATGAGAATTTTGAGTACGAAAATTCTCATTACGAAAATTTGAAGACGAAACCATAAGAAAATTCCTTCACCAGATTTTGGTGTGAATTTGTATAGATTATCTTTATTATTAAAAATGAATACCTTTCAACCAGAAACCATAAAGTATGAAATTATAGGTTTTCTAACATTACATAACTCATAAAGAGTTTTATTAAGAAAAGGTCTAATCAAAACTTGATTTATAGTATAACAAGAAGTACTTACAGCTTCAGCCCAAAAATGTTTGGCTACAGAATACTCACTCAACATGGTTGTTGTTGTATCTTGAAGAATTATATTTCTTCTTTCTGTAACACCATTCCATTGTGGTGTTCTAGGTGTTGAGAAGTTATGAGTAATTCCTTTTCTACTACAAAAAGTTTCAAAATCAGAATTTTGAAATTCTCCTCCATGATCACTATGAATAGTTATCAAAGGAAGTTTTTTCTCATTTTTGTCTTGGGATCTAAAATTTTTCAAATAAGAAAAAGCTTCAGATTTGTTTGTTAGAAAATAGACCCACATAAATCTAGTGTAATAGTCAACTAAGACAAATACATAATATATGCCTCCAATGCATCTAGTTTGTGTTGAATCGAAAAGATCCATATGCACAATCTATAATTCATAAGTGGTTGAGACTTCACTGACTAATTTAAAACTTGGTTCATGTTTCATTCCATATTTAAAAGGATTAAAAAGTTTTGAAGATTGAAATCTGTGCTCAGGTAGATCCTTAATTAGTCCTTTATTAGAGAGTTTGTGTAGGTTCCTAAGGTTACAGTGTCCTAACCTTCTATGTCGTAACCAAGAATGATCTTCCATTGCACTAAGGAAAGGTAAGTCTTGGCTACTAAGGTCTTTTATGGTTAGGGTGTAAACGTTATCTTTACCATTGGAAGAAAGAATAAAGTATTCCTTGGAATTGTGTACTAAGAACTTATCATTCCTAGAATTCACAAGGTATCCTTCATCACATAATTGATTTATGCTAATGTGATTCTTTTTAAGACCCTTAACAAATAGAATATTTTAAATCAATGATTTTCCAGAAAGAACGATGTTACCTATAACAAAAAATTTCTTCCTTAGAATTATCTCTGAATGTTAATATTCCTCCTTTTGTATTGATAATCTTGTCAAAGTAGTTTTATTACCAGACATTTCTTGGGAACATCCACTATCAATGTACCGAGTATTACTGTTGGTCCATTCTTTATTTTCCTAAAAATGAAAATGTTAAAATTTCGTCGTCGAAAAATCCTTGGATCCAGAATTGTTAGAAAATAAAATTTTTGGTATTCACATGTGTTTAGAAAAATAAGCTTAATGAATCCCAAGAGATTGAACATTATTCAAAAAGAAATTTTCCATCCAATGCCCACCACTTTGTCATTTATTACAAAAAGGGCCTCTAGAAGGAATGAAATAATTTTTTTTGAAAACATGTTTTCGGTGAGTATAACCTACTCCAGTGGTATTTCCTTGAGGTTTTATTTGAGAATACATCATGTCAAAATTTTCCTTAATAGAAATAACGTTTTCAAGAATTTTTTTATGATAATAAATTTAGGATTTTAGTTTGATGACTAAATTCTTATCCTCATGAATTATTTCCTTAGATTTATATTTTTTGTCAAAAAACTTTAATTTTAAATTAGAATTCTTAAGATTTTTTGAATGTTTTTTATATTTCAGAATTTACTTCATTAAGGTCTTTAAGAATTTTTTCTTAAAGGTCATCTTTATCTTGAAGATCTCTTGAAAGGTCTGAAATCTCTTTTGTATGTACTTATTCTCTAGTATTTTCCTTGTCCAATTCCTTTGTTAGATTTTGGTGCGAATTTGTGTAGATTATCTTTAGTATTAAAAATGAATACCTTTCATCCAAAAACCTTAAAGTAGGAATGTCTAGGTTTTCTACCATTTCATAACTCATTAAGAGTTTTATTAAGAAAATTTCTAATCAAAACTTGATTTATAGTATAACAAGAAGTACTTACAGCTTCAGCCCAAAAAGATTTAGCTACAGAATACTCACTCAACATGGTTCTTGTTATCTCTTGAAGAATTATATTTCTTCTTTCAACAACACCATTCTGTTTTGGTGTTCTAGGTGCTGAGAAGTTATGAGTAATTCCTTTTCTACTAACAAAAGTTTCAAAATCTGAATTTTGAAATTCTCCTCCACGATCACTATGAATAGTTGTAAAATGAAGGTTTTTCTCATTTTTGAATTGAGATCTAAAACATTTGAAATAAAAAAAAGCTTCAGATATATTTTTTAGAAAATAGACCCACTTAAATCTAGTGTAATCAACCACTAAGACAAATAAATAATATTTTCCGCCAATACATCAAGTTTGTGTTGGACCGATGAGATCCATATGCACCAACTGTAATGAATAAGTGGTTGAGACATCACTGGCTAATTTAAAACTTTATTTATGTTGCTTTCCATATTGACAAGGATTACAAACTTTTGAAGATTCAAATGTATACTCTGGTAGATCCTTAACTAGTCCTTTATTAGTGAGTTTTTGTAGGTTCCTATGGTTACAGTGTTCTAACCTTCTATGTCGTAACCATGAATGATCTTCCAATGCACTAAGGCAAGGTAAGTCATCGCTCCTAAGGTCTTCTATGTTTAGGGAGTAAACATTATCTTTCCTATTGGCAGAAAGAATAAATTATTCCTTTTAATTGTGTACTAAGCACTTATCATTCATAAATTCACAAGGTATCCTTCATTGTATAATTGACTTATACTAATGATATTGTGCTTAAGACCATTAATGAAAAAAACATATGAAATCAATGATTTTCCATGAAGAATGATGTTACCTATAACAAAAATTTCCTCCTTAGCATTATCTCTAAAAGTTACTTTTCCTTCATTCGTATTGATAATCATGTCAAAGAAGTTTTTGTTACAAGACATTTTCTGGGAACATCCACTATCCATGTACCGAGTATTACTGTTGATACATTCTTTATTATGCTAAAAATAAAAATGTTAAACTTTAGAAATCCAAACCTCCTTGGATCCAGAATTATTGGAAAAAAAAATTCGGTATCCACAATTGTTTAGAAAAATAAGCTTTATGAATCCCAAGATATTGAACATCATTCAAAGTGAAAATTTCCATCCAATTCCCACCACATTGACATTTATTACAAAAATGGGCTCTAGAAAGAATAAAATAATTGTCGTTGAAAACATGTTTTCGGTGAGTATAACCTAATCCAGTAGTATTTCCTTGAGTATTTATTTGAGAATACATCTTGTCAAAATTTTCCTTAATAGAAGTGAAGTTTGCAAGAAGTTTCTTAAGAGAATATATTTAGGATTTTAGTTTGATGAATAAATTCATATCCTCATCAATTATTTCCATGGAGTTAGATTTTTCTTCTAAAAATTTTAATATTAAAATATAATTCTTAAGATCTTTTGATTGTTTTTCTATTTTTGAATTTACTTCCTTAAGGTCTTTAAGAAGTTTTTCTTTAAGCTCATCTTTATCTTGAAGATTTCTTGAAAGGTCTGAAATCTCTTTTATAAGTACTTCTTCTCTAGTATTTTCCTTGTCCAATTTCTTAAGAAATTTACAATTTTTTTCATCTTACAACATGGAAAATATAGAAACATCTTCATATGAAGGTATTTATTCATTATGTGAAGATGAAGTATCTTCATTAGAAGTAATATCTCCATAATAGTAATTCTTATCAAGAGATAAATTTGTAAATGCCTCAGAAGAGTGTACAATGTTCATAAAACATGTATTTGGGAAAGAAGTATTGGCCATGAATCAAATATTTTTCTATGCTAAGGATTCTTATTTAGAAGATTCACTTCCCGAAGAGTCTCCACAACTATCACTCCATGTATTTTTTCCTT
Organism: Viscum album; assembly: GCA_963277665.1. Lineage (NCBI taxonomy): Eukaryota > Viridiplantae > Streptophyta > Magnoliopsida > Santalales > Viscaceae > Viscum > Viscum album. Next base: position 336,082,953 of record OY728142.1, on the reverse strand, counting down.
TAAGACATTTCTTTTTCATTGAACGATAAAATTTCTTCTTGTTCCTTTCTGAATTACTTTCCTTCTTTTCTGAATTTTTCAATAGATGGAAATCATGTCTGTTATGACCTATTCTTCTACATTCATAACTAGTTACTTCCCCATCTTTCATCTCTTTATAGTCTCTCTTCTTGAATTTATTATGATTTTATTATGAGCTACCATCTTATTCATTCTTTTAGCAAGATAGGCTAATTCATTCATAGACTTTTTTGTATCACTATATTCTGACTGAATAGTAACTTTACTTGACATTGATCTAGTAACTATTTCTGGATTCTTTGCATTCATATGTATAGAAGTAGTTGTAAAAGAAACTCCCCCTTTCACATTCTTCTAGTTAACATTATCTACATCTCTCTTCATTCTAGTCTCATGCTGAAGAAGAGGTCCAAAGAATTAATCTAAGGAAATCTGGGTAACTTTCATGTTCTCATCAATTGATGTCCTCTTGGAATCCCACTCATTTGAAATGATGTCTATGAATTTATCTACAAGAGCCTCATCGTCCAAGAATTTTTCTCAACTAGACAATAATCTATTCATGATAGTCAAAATCCATTGCTGAACATTTATTATAGGTTATACATAAAAAAGTTAATGTCAAGGTATTTGGCTCTTAGCATAGCTCTTATTTCCTCTATAACTTTAGAAGTACCAAAACTTGTAAATTCATGTTTCTTGCAGATTCTGTTTGCAGCTTCAAATGAAGATTTTGACTATATATGTTACTAGTCATGGAACATAACAATGTATTTTTTACTCTAAAATTTCCTTGATATTATGATTTCTCAACATTAGTAAAAGTTCTCAATACCTTATCAGTAATTTTATAATCCCCTTTCTGCATCATGTAGTTATCAACTCCAGTGTTAATTAAGAAATTATTCATTAAATTACTCCAGTACTCATAATTATTTCAATAAAAAAGAAGAGGTCTGGTAGGATTTAGATTATCGATTGGACTAACTTTTAAACCTACCATCTTAAGGAATGTATTGGCACACAAACATGTTAGTTATAAAAGTATGTAAACATGGAAAATATTCCTCAGTAGAAAAAATATATAATTTTAGTATCTCGAAGAAAACAATGAATCCAAACTTGTGAATCCGAACTAGTGAATCGGAAAAGATGATTCAGAAAATATTATTCTAGAAATAAGATAAAGATGAATTCTCTCCTGAATCTAATCGTGAGATTAATTCAGATTGAACACAAACACTAAAGCCAATTGTTAGATTGGTTTAGGGTATGTGGTTTCCAACCTATGATACCAATTGTAGGATCGATAGTATGATAGAGATGATATTGATTGTAGTATCAAACTATGATGCATATAGTAAATATAAAAGAGGGGAGAACTGTTTACTTTAAAAATCCTTAAGGATATTTTGCATATAAAAAATCACAACAACTCTAAATTCTCATAACTTTCTTGATTTCGGAAAAGTGATTACAGAAATGAAACTTAACAAAAGTTTTCAACAACTAAGATTCTACCTTAATGCGTATAAAATTGTATATAATTAGAGTACAAGTTTAAGGAAGTATAAGATAGTTATACTTTCCTTAACAACCAAAATTACATTAGAAAACAAAACTGAAACACAACAAGCAACAAGTAGTAACTCTTTTATCCCAAAAAGAAGGGTATCCAACAACCCCTGATATTGGTCCCTAGATTTATACTTTCATCATAGTAAATCTTACCCAAACCTAGGTAAGCCCTCAATCTAAAGATCGGAATCTGTCTTGCTATCCTCGTAAGCACTCGATTTGTAAAGAAATCGACACCTATGACTTCATAACCCCACTTCTCTAATTTCAAGTTAATCGCATCTCTGCACAAAGAAAATCTGCATGAATCAAAGTTTCATCCAGCTGTTCAAACATTCCGAACAAAGATTGAGAGTTTATAAGAGCCTATCTCTCTATAAATAACTTCAACAGCATGTAAGCACAGTTGTCAAAACTAAAGTGTTAAGTTCTGAGCTCGTTCAAATGAGCTCTTATTTGTTGGAACAGCTCCAATGGTCGGCTCCCTCCTCTAATGGTCATATTGTTCCTTCATTTTTGGAGGGACCTATACATGTGTCACTCAAAAAATGGTTAGTTATTAACTGAAAGAACTATATTTTTTATAACAAAAAACAATTGTAAGAAAAAATATGGTTACATAACCAAAAAGAAATATTCGGAATGTAAGAAAATAAATGTTTGTATTCTAACCAAAAACACATTCGGTGTCTACAATACAAGGATATTCGGATTCTGTTTTCTGAGGAATTCGGAACATGAACTCTATAGAATTCTGAAGTTTGAATTTCAAGGAAATTAGAAATCTAGATTTAAAATGTTCGAAGTCAAATTTCATGAGAATTAAGAGTCAGAACATAGAATGTTCAGAGTCAGAATTCATTAGAATTCAGAGTCAAAACATACATAGTTCAGAGACTAAGTTCATGAAAATTCAGTGTCAGAACTCAGAAGAGTATGGAGTCTGAATTCAAAGAACTCGAAACCTAAATTCAGATCATGAAAACAGAATTCTCATTATCTAAGTATTATATTATTCTGAGGTTTTGGATATGAAATTGAATTTTACATTTAGACATGATAATGAAAAATGATAAACATGATAAGGATGAATTTCCTTGGGGAAGGAAATTTTCCTTATGAAGGGAAAATACATGGTATAATGAAATTTTCCTTGAGATAAGGTGATTTTGATTTACTTAATAAGAATGAATGGTAAAGTCATAAGGATAACTTTTTGACTCTACAATATCTGTAACTCCCCGACCACAGTTACCCTGAGTCGGTGCATTATTACATAACTTTGGCATGATCACAAAAGATCACGTATCGAAAGACAGATAGTTTAGTAGCCTTGGAATCACTAGATACATTCATAAGTCTTACATTACATCATAATGTGAAAGAAAACTACAACTACATATTGTCTTTATATCCCCTCATATTATCCCTACAAGTCATTCATAAATTACTTCTTCACATCCTGGGAAAAATAAAACATTGAAAGGGGTGAGCTCAGATGCTCAGTAAGGATAATAATATAGCTGAAACTTTCATAAATAATCATAAACATTTAAGTCAATGTATAACTAAAAAAATCCTTTTAAACTTGATCTTCAACATAATATGGAAAAGATAAAATGAAATAATTCCATTTAGTTATTCACATGGATATTCTACTAGTCGAATAACCACATGTAATATCAATAACCACATTCATAATGATGGAATGGATAATGCCAGACTATTATAACCACATAGTCAAGGCCTCGTGCCAAGACTACAAATAAGATTTTTTCAAGGCCTCATGCCAAGACACTATTTTGTCTCATGAGACCTACCAATGCATCAAGGTGCTATATCGGGCTCCACCCGTCACTTATTAAGTCCAATGCATTCCTCATATGAACAGGTTTAAACATAACATAAACATTTGTATTAGAACTAGCATACAAAATGTCAATAATTTATCCACAAACCATGAATGGTATAAAAATAGCACATCCACAGTCAAACACAACTCATTCAATACAGTACGAAAGATTATATTGTATCATATTAACCTCAATCGAGAATAATGATTGATATTGACATAGATTAAAATAATCATCAAACTATTTAGATAAATTTACCCCTTTTCCTTAAAAACATTTAAAAGTCACACTATTTGTCAAGAAGACATTTAAAATAGATTTTTGAATCAAAGTGTCATATACCACTTTGAAACTTTTAAAAATAAATTTTATTAGAAAACTTTAATGTCCATATAAGTAAATCATTAAAACCATTTATAAAACATGGACATTAATGATTATAATTTAGGATAATAAATCTTTAAAACATTTTAAAATTATATTTTAGTTAGAGTTCCTAACCAAAAAAGAGACACTTGAATAAAAATAATTCAGGTAATACAAAAATTTTAATATCATGAGAATAAAGATATTCATGATATACTATGTCAAAGTACATTATATACACCATATAAAAGTGATTTGGTGTATAACAACAAAAGAGTCTCAATGGAATGTAAATTGAGATGCAATATCTCATAGAAGACATATCCTTAGGTTAAGGATAAATCAATGACATAATTATCTGTGACAATTATAAATACCCTCAATAAGATTGGATATTCAGTGTAAAAAATCAAAGGACATTCACACATATTCTTGTAAAAACAACACCAATGAATTGGATGTTTAACTCAACAAATGGATATTGAGTAAAAATTACTCTTATCAAGTTCATACTGATGACATGAGAATTTATCAATGGAGTGATTATGTGTATAAAATGTATATCCATGGAAAGGGGAGTGCAAATTATGACATAATAAAATTAATAGTGATTCCACACATAATCTTGGATTAAAATAATCAATGAAGTATACGTAAAGCCGAATGAGTGGAAATTGAATTTTAAATTTTTTTATTCATTTCATAACTTAGAAAAAAGACTCCCACAAAATAAGGATCATACAATGATGATGTAAATATCCATGAATTAAAGTATATTACACAATGAATACAAACATGAGTAGTACACACACCACATGAAATAAATAAGTGGTGAACAATGGAAATCTCACGGAATTAAAAGTGAGATAATAAACCCCTTACTTTGTACTTTTTCATTGATTGAGGGTAGGTTAGCCTCTTGTATAATGGTAAAATATTTTTTATTGAATTATACCAGAATCATATACAATAATATTATATCATATATGATCTTTTAACATTGCATTGTTAATAATATCTTAGTATTATCGTCGTTTCGGGAACTTACTCGATTTCTTTTATATGTTTTGTTACATAAGTCATGTTTGTTATGTGTAGGTTGTTTCTTATTCATATACAGAATGATATCAAGTACTTAACATTATTTTTAATCATAAAATTATAATTATACTTGTGTGGATATGATGGGGAATGAATCTTATCGTGTTCATGGATACGGTAGTCCGTACGTACGCACGAGTGATAATATCATTCTTTTGTTATAAAAATCACATATAATTGGATGTTATATCATATATACAGAATCATTATCAACTTATAATGATTATTTACATGAATTACAAATCATTATTATACCCATCAAAATAATAATATATTGAATAACAATTACACCACAACGTGGATACGGTAGGCCGTACATACGCACGTATGGTGACATGACATTCAAAGGATGGATAGAATACTGAATACGGTTTTACCATATTTATAATAACGTCACAGTATATAAAATATTCTTGAGTTATTATTTTATAATGGAAATAAAAACAAAAATAAGAAGTTGAAGAAGCAAGGAACTTGAAAAAGGGTGGTGAAAACATTACCTCTTCTTCGGGCTCTTCCATTTGATTTGATCAAAAGGGATCCGTAGGATGGATTTCTGATCAAAATATGGACTCTAGGTTGAAGTTAGGGAAGTTGAGAGAATATGTGGGAGGGTTTTGGCAGATCCAAAAGGCTTTGAAGGTGTAAATTAGAGAGAAGTGGGAGTGCTCATTTATAAGAGGGGCGAGGAACCTTTGGAAAAGCTAGAAATATTATTTTATAATAAATTAATATTTGGTTTCAAATGGATACAAAGTGGATTATTCAAAGTATAAGCTAGGGATGGGTCGAAAGCCTTTCATACAATAGATTTTAGATAGGTTTGGATCACTATATTAACCTTATAATTTATATTTAACTCTTAGTTAAATAGTTTGACATTTACCATGTAACTTTGTATGTTTATATTTTATGGTTAAAAAACATACTATATACTTCCAAGCAACCCCCAAGTGGTAAAGTAATGATTCACCTATCATTATATAAGTCCATTGGCTAATCCTTAGATTTATAGGAAAACAATATCAATTAATAATATAATTTTTGTTTTAAAAACTCTTTTATGTCAATTTTGACACTATTGGGTATTTTGTTTTTTCTAATTTCATACCAGCATTATTACTACGAAAACAATTTATATAACTAATCCTAATATGTCATATTAACATATATAATTAGTGGAATTCATAAAAAGTCTCAAATTATATTTATTTTGATATTTATAATATCAATTATTTTAATATTTCATTAACTAGATAATTACTGCATCACCATTGTGTCATAAACAAATTAAATTATATATTGTCTAGAAATTATAAATAAAATACCATTATGTAGTAAATCTTTTTATATTTCTAATTAATATTTATAAAAGAATTTATCTTATGTATAACCCTATATTAATAATGTTTTAGTTATTAAACTTTGATTTTATCTCTTTTAACTCTTCTTTGAATTAAATAATAATAAATGTAAAAATCTAATCCATGTGGACCTAGATGATAATATTTTATTCCTAAGGTTGTTTTTGGTCGAGATATACTTTTCCAATAGAATTAGGACATATTTTATGGTAATATTAATATCATTTTTACCCTTAATTTCCTTATTTACTTTTAACTATGGTAAATAAAAGTAAAAAGTTACTATTCGCCAAAAAATATTTTCATCTCATTGAACCATATTTTACTCCTTGATATTAACCGTGTCTCTCAGATTTTCGAAATTTCGCTCACAGAAGCGGTAAAATTAAGTTTGATGTGAATTTCTAAATTCTCCTAGGAGGTGGGTAAAAGACGGTGAAAAGTTCAATAAATTTTTTATATATCTAAAATTATTCTAAACTAACTCCAATTAATTACATTGACCTTATATATGTATTATGTATCTATTTTGACATTAATTAAATTTAAATAAAAAAAATAATTATTTAAATAAAAATTTGGTTTTAAACTATAACTCAGTGTTTTTTCACTATTAATCAAAAAATTGAATATTTTCAAAAAAATACAAAAAATTCACCATAATCTAATTCCAATATTCTGAATACAAAAATGAAGTCCATTTTGAAAGATAAAATTTATAAAATTTCAAAAATTGGATATTACTATTCATAACAGCTAGTTTGATTGTTTATGGTGTGTGTTAGAATTCGAAGTTGCGTACAACACACACTATTGTATACTTCAAAGAGAAGCGTACCAGGAATTCTTGGGGTGTTACATTCTCCCGTCATTCAATAAATTGTAACCTCACAGTTTTTAAAATTGGGCTTGGGAATATAATGGAATGTCCCACATCAGAAAAAGGGTCAATAAAACTATCACTTTAATAGAAAGAAAGAGAAGTAAAAAAGGTCACCTGAGATAACCTATACTAGTATTCCATGTAGAAAAACATGGATATTGATGATAAACTAAGTGTCCAGTTCTGATGGAGAGGGATAGAAAACATGATCCGGAGAAAGTTAACAACAAGAAAACCACAAACTTGTGATGGTACAAACGGTCATTATTTTCTTAGTAGGAAAAGTATACGGGAAACATTTTTTTAAGTTAAATTATATAAATATGAGGAATTTATTTATGATATTGACTAAGAAAATAAAGATATATACTTACTTTTTAAGTAGAGTTTCATTCATTAATAAATTTACACAACTAACTCATTTTTTTAAAACTATGGGTATTCAAGAAGACGTGGTCGAACTGAAAGAGCTAGAATAAACTTTTATAGAATCACATGATCCCCGAAGGATAAACTATATATTTACCTTGTATTTAGAGATTAATAAAAACCAAAATAGTTAGTACAAGATCTGATGATCCCTCAAAAGGATATTCCATTAGAGAAAGAAACACTAATAATAATTTCTAAAATTAAACCAACAATACTTCAAAGTTAAATAAATACCATTCAATAAAAATTGTCGCTAAAATACTACAATATAATAATAACTAATATTGAAACCAAAAACCTAGAATAATTTGGTTATGTAGTCTTCCACGTTAAATTGTATCTCCAAATGACATCAACTACTCTTAATGTCAAATACTTAAAATTATTTAACCAAATCACATATTCTCTATTATAGGTTAATCATTTCCATAAATAACCCAAATCACTATAAATCCACAATAAAAATGTAGATAAAAATCCACCATTACTCCTCAAATGAAATCCCATAATATTCTAGTTTCCTTGGGCATATAGTGTTCCCAGCGAAGTGAACATCTTCCAAAATAACATTTATCACTTAATCACCAAATCATTTTCCTATAATAAGGGTATTAATTTGATAAGACATAAGAACCCAAATCAACTTATCATTGATCAGTAAAATCATTTAACTTAAAATAATTATTCACGCTAACCAGGGACTTCATGTAGTCCTGTGGTAGGGGATAAATCCCAATTGCACTTTGGTTGTGGTTTCAATTCCCACAACTTTGTCTGATGTGACGGGTTGTCACACGGTTGATATGTTTTCATTTTTCAAAAAATATATTTTATAACCTTCCCAAAATGAAATAAAATCCTCAAAATAACCATAACATATTTTTAACCAGAAATGTTATCTCATACCTTTCATTTTCATCTAAAAATATAAAAATTCTTAATTTCCTCAAATCCAATGATCATATAAAACCTAATGGTTATTTATAACTATATACACAAGATAAAAGAAAAGTCTTCTTCAAATATCATTCTCACATGGAAAACTGTGGGGTTACAAATACCAGAGAAAATTATTCCAAAGTAATCCCATCAATAAGGAGAACTAATAATTTTAAACATTTCTCCAACCATTTACATTCACATTGCTTCTTCTTTAACGATGAAAATATCCTATAGAATAGGTCATTCACTCAGGTAATTTCTAAGTCCACTACATTTACGGAAAATGACTGTAAATAGATTCTTGGGACGATTTTTATTTTATTCCATAGTATTCTTCATTTTTCCTTGGCGATTATTCACTTTTTGTCCTTCTTTCCCGCACGTAAAGCATTTATTTATTCCGTTGAGACACTTTCCTGGGTTTCTCCGTCCACACTTCCTGCATGATGGAAATTTAGAATTCTTTTCTCCATGGTCTCCAATTCTAGAGATCTTATCATTCATCACCTTTCCATTCATTGTTGAGTCCGGGAGTTGGTTAATATATATGTTGTCGATCATATTTTTGGAAAACTGATTTGGCATGAACACGATATCTTTTAGGCCTATCAAAATTCCATTTTTTTTCTAATTTCCACCACTGTACCCACCTTGTACATCATTCTCAAAGTTACTATGACTTCCTTGGACTCCATCCATTGACTAAAACCAGAACGCACTGTGTGAGTAATAGTAGTCATAAAAACATTTATAGATTAATGACACCATATTCAACATTCAAAAAACCTTAGGATTATCCATGATCATTTATTCTCATCTTATATTAAAATACTTCAAATTGGTTTGTAAATGAAATGTAAATTATCCTAAGCATATCCCCCAGGAGTGTCGTAACCAAGAGTGCAGCAAGGCCCATTGTCCAGCACCAGTTCCCATTCGAGTCTAGCTCAAAGTGATGTTTTCAGGTTTTACCCATTGGTACATCGTTTCTAGAGCCGCCTCTACCTACTCGTATCTAAACATGGATGTATTGCTCAAAAAACACAAAAAATCTCTACAATACAAAAATTCATGGAATTTATTCTATACTAATCCTCAAATTCCTTCTAAGTTCTATGTGATCTAATAAGAGATTATCTAAATTTATCTCCCAAGGTTTGTACAAAACTTCCTCTGATACCAACTATAACGCCCCGAAACCAGTTACCCAGAGTCGGTGCATTATTACATAACATTGGCATTATCACAAAAGATCAAGTCTCAAAAGAATAATTAGTTTATTTGCCTTGGAATCACTAGATACATTCATAAGTCGTACATTACATCCTAAAGTAAAAAAAACTACAACAAAATCTTGTCTTCATAACCCCTCATACAATCCTTGCTGGTCATTCATAAATTACTTCTTCAAATCCTGGAATAAATAAAACATTGAAATAGGTGAGCTCAGATGCTCAGTAAGGATAACAATATAGCGGAAACATCCATAAATATGCATAAACATTTAAGGCAATGTATAACTAAAACAAAAGCCTTTTAAACTTGATATTCAGCATAATATGGAAAAGATAAAATGAAATAATGCCATTTACTTATTAACATGGATATTATACTAGTTGAATAACCACATGCAATATTAATAACCACTTTCATAATGATGGAATTCATAATTCTAGACTGTCATAAGCACATAGTCAAGGCCTCGTGCCAAGACTACAAATAATATTTTGTCAAGGCCTCGTGCGAAGACACTAGTTTGTCTAATGAGACCTACCGATGCATCAAGGAGCTATAGCGGGATCCACCCATCACATATTAATTCCAATTCATTCCTCATATGAACATGTTTAAACATAACATATACATTCGTATTAAAACTATCATACGAAGTGTCAATACTTTATCCACAAACCATGAATGGTATAAAAATAGAACATCTATAGTCAAACACAACTCATTATATAAAATATAGAAAATTGTATTGAATCATATTAAACTCAATCGAGAATAATGAAGGATATTGACATAGATTAAAATAATCATCAAACTATGGAGAGACATATCCCCCTTTTTCTCGAAAACATTTAAAAGTCACACTATTTGTCAAGAAGCCATTTAAAAAAGATTTTTGAATCAAAGTTTCCCATTCCACATTGAAACTTTTAAAAGGAATTTTTATTTGAAAGAATTAATGTCCATATAAGTAAATCCATAAAACCATTTTTAAAACATGGACATTAATGAGAATGATTTATGATAATTAATCTTGAAAACATTTTAAAAAGATATTTTAGTTAGAGTTCCGAACCAAAAGAAAGACACTTGAATACATATAATTGAGGTAATAAAAGCATTTTAATATCATAAGAATAAAGTGATTCATGATATACTTTGTCAAAGTACATTATATACACCATATAAAAGTGATTTGGTGTATAACAACAAATGAGTCTCAATGGAATGTAAATTGAGATGAAATCTCTCATAAAGGTCGTATCCTTAGGTTAAGGATAAGTCAATGATATAATTATGTGTGAAAATTATAAATACAATCAATATGATTTTATATTGAGTGTAAAACAATAAAATGACATTCACACATATTCTTGTAAAAACAACACCAATGAATTGGATCTTTAACTCAACAAATAGAAATTGTGAAAAATTACTCTTTTCAAGTTCATAACGATGACTTGAGAATTTATCAATGGAGTGATTATGTGTATCAAAAGTTTATCCATAGAAATGGGAGTGGAAATTAAGAAATAAGAAAATGAATATTGATTCCACAAATAATCTTGGAGTAAAATAATCAATGAATTATGCGTAAATCCGGATGAGTGGAAATTGAAATTTCAAATTCCCTAATTAATTTGATATATTAAGAAACATACACCAATGAAATAAGGATCATACAATGATGATGTAAATATCTATGAATTAATGTATATTACACAATGAATAAAAACTTGGGAAGTACACACACCACAGGCAATAAATAAGTGGTGAACATTGTAAATCTCATGGAATTAAAAGTGAGATAAGAAACCCCGTACATTGTACTTTTTCCTTGGTCGAGGGTAGGTTATCCTCCTGTTATATGGTAAAATAATTTTTATTGAATTATACTAGATTTATATACATTAATATGATATCATATATGATATTTTAACTTTGATTTGTTAATAAAATCTTAGTATTATCGTCGTTTTAGGTGCTAACTTACTCATATTCTTTTATATGTTTTGTTACATAAGTCATGATTGTTATTGGTAGTTTGGATCTTATTCAGATAGATAATGATATCAAGTCCCTAAACATTATTTATAACTATAAAATGAGAATTATACTTGTATGGATACGATGGGGAATGGATCTCATCGCGTTCGTGGAGACAGAAGTCCGTACGTATGCACGAGAAATAATATCATTCTTTTGATATTAAAATCACATATAATTGGATGTTATATCATATATAAAGATTCATTATCAAGTTATGATTATTATTTACATGAATTACACATCATTATTATACGCATCCAAATAATAATGTATAGAATAACAATTATACCACGACGTGGAGATGGTGGGTCGTGCGTACGCACGTATGGTGACATGTCATTCAAAGGGTGGATAGAATACTAAATTTTGTTGTACCATATTCATAATAAAATTATAGTATGTAAAACATACTGGGGTTATTTTTTAAAATTGAAATAACAAATAAAGAAGAAGTTGAAGAATAAAGGAACTTGAAAGAGGGTGGTAAAAACATTACCTCTTCTTCGGGTTCATCTTTTTGATTTGATCAGAAGGGATCCTTAGGTTGGATTTTTGATCAAAATAAGGCCTCTAGGTTGAAGTTAGGGAAGTTGAGAGAATATCTGGGCAGGGTTTGGCTGATCCAAAAGGCTTTGAAGGTGTAAATTAGAGAGAAGGGGGATTACCTTTTTATAAGAGGGGTGGGGGGCACATTTGGAGAAGCTTTTAATATTATTTTATAATAAATTGATATTCGGTTTCTAATGGATCCATAGGGAATTATTCAAAGTATAAGGCGGGGATTGGTTAAAACCCTTTCATCCAATAGATTTTATATAGGTTTGGGTCACTATATTAACCTTATCATTTATATTTAACTCTTAGTTAAATACTTTTACATTTACCATGTCACTTTGTATTTTTATATTTTTTGCTAATAAACATAATATATACTTACAATCGACCCCCAAGTGATCCATTAATTATACACCTATCATTATATAAGTCATTTGGCCGATCATTTGATTTTTAGGAATAGAATATCAATTAATAATATAATATTTGTTTTAAAAACTCTTTTTTGTCAAATTTGACACTATTGGGTGTTTTGTTTTTTCTAATTTCATAACAACATTTTTACTAAGTACTAAATTTATATAAACAATCTTAATATTTCATATTAACCTCAAAAATTAGTTTAATTCATAAAAATTATCAAATTACATTTATTTTGATATTTATAATATCAATTATTTCAATATTTCATTAATTAAGTAATTACTGCATCACCATTCTGTCAAAAATAAATTAAAATATTTAATGTCAAAAAATTATAAATAAAATACCATTATGTATGAAATATTTTTATATTTCTAATGAATATTTATAATCTAATTTATCTTATGTATAACTCTATATTAAATTTTATTTATTTATTAAACTTTGATTTTATCTCTTTTAACTCTTCTTTGAATTAAATAATAATAAATGTCCTAATCTAATACAAGTGGACCTAGATGATAATATATTATTCCTATGGTTGTTTTTGGTAGATATACACTTGTCCAATAGAATTAGGACATGTTTTAGGGTAATATTAATATCATTTTACCCATAATTACCATATTTACTTTTTACTGTGGTAAATACAAGTAAAAATATACTATTCCCCAAAAAATATTTTCATCTCATTGAACCACATTTTATACCTCGATATTAATAGTGTCTCTATGATGTTCAAAAAACCACTCACATATGTGGTAATATTATGTTTTATATGATTTTCCTAATTCTCTTAGGAGGTGGGTAAAAGACGGTGAAAAGTTCAATAAAATTTTTATATATGTAAAATTATTTTGATTTAACTCCAATGAATTACATTGAACATATATAGGTATTATGTATCTATTTTGACCTTAATAAAATTTAAATAAAATAAATAATTATTTAAATAATAATTCGGTTTTAAACTATAACTATGTGTTTTTTCACTATTTATCAAAAATTGAATGTTTTCAGAAAAATACCAAAAATTCACCCTAAGCTAATTTTGATATTACGAATCCAAAAATGAATTCCATTTTGAATGATACAATTTACAAAATTTTATAAAGTGGGTATTATGATTCATAACAGCTGTTTTGATTAGTTGTGGTGTGTGTTAGAATTCGAAGTTGCGTACAACACAAGCCACTGTATTATTCAAAGAGAAGTGTACCAGAAAGATTGGGGTGTTAAAATCTCCACCAAACATGAAATAATGGAAAATTAATAAACAAAACCTTATTGAAAAAACACATTGTGATAAAAAAAGTTACTTATATATAATTAAGAACCATGCACAACATTATCATTAAAATAAACTAGACATTATGCATCACATTGTTAGAGATCACACGATTAAAAAATATATCATTTTTTAATTAATCAAAATGCATGAAAAAAATTATTGATATTTTCACAAATGCATTGACTTCAAATAGATTCAAATATATTAAACAGAAGCTAAGAATGATCAATGATAATTGATCATTCATATCTACATTCACTAAACCAATATCTATATAATCATTTACTATTTTTAAATGGAGATACATAAGATTATTAATTTAAGGAAAATTATTTTTTAAAAATTTAATTATGATAAATTTAAAATTTAATAGATTTTCTGGAAAAATAATTCCCTAAAAAAATTCAATCTATATTCTGAGATAATTTCTTTAGAAATAGTGAATATATAATATTATCCCAAATATAGATAAAATCAAATAAAATTTTATTGATTTTCTGTATTCATTTTTTCCGTTCAAATCATTTGTAATGAATTATTTAACCTATTTAATTTTTTAAAAAAAATTCATTATCTGTTATTTTCCATTACTAAGAAGTAAAAATTATAATAATAATGATTTCACTAAGAGATGTATTATTCATTCTTTTAGATTTTACATGTATTCATTTATAATTAGTTATTATTCTTATTTGTTGATATTATTAATTTTATATATATTGATATCAATTTATTTATTCTAATAACAGTCACAAAATATAAAAAAACATATTACAAAACCTCAATATATCATGTTTAAAAAAATCTCTCTTAGAATATTTTCTCAACATTTGGGTCATATATTCTAAATCTCAACCATTATATCACTTTGGATAATCAACCATTGCATGAAATCTCTTATATAAATGGGATCCGCCCATGTTTTCTATATCAAATATCCCCTATATTTTTCTATGAATAGTTTCCTAGTCCACGACTCTGAGTTTGATTTATTATTTGTGTCTGAATCATCATTTTGAATCCCTAATATGATGAAACCTAATACAAATTATTACAAGTAGAATGTTTTACATAAATATATATTAGAATAAACCATTTATGAAAAGTATAATTCATTTATGAGAGGATTAATTTATTTCCAGGGTTGGAAATAATTATGTGATGAATAATCAAAACCATATTACAATTTTTTACATAGATCTAGTTTGTGATTTGTAATGACTCCATATAGTAGTTTAAAAAAGGTTGGAAAAAGAAATTTTCCTTCCAAATATTTGAGAAATGATACAAGATGATATATAGTTCAACTAAAATCTTCTTATGTATTTCCAAAGTTGGATATGATTTTTGTATATATCACTAACTACCCAAATCCATGGGTATATTTAATAAAGGTGAAGCTAAAATTACATTATTATAAAATTTCAAATATAATGGAACAATAAATTTTTCTCATCTCCTTTTAGATCATAGGGTTTTAACCAAAATTAATCATGGTTTATTTTTCTATATAATTGTATATAGTTATATATTGAAGGTATCAGATATTATCATCGTGTATTTCCTTATTAAAATGAGGATGATAAATTTATATAGTTTTATTATTTTCTCATTCAACATTATCTAATCAAATTCAATAAATTCTTATATTATAATTTTTAAAGATTTATTAAGAATTATTATTGAAGATGTTGTAAAACACATCAACATTGAAATAAAATCCAAGATTGTTTGAGAAAATATGATTTTTATCAATGATGATATAATAAAATTTAGGAAGTATGTGTTTGATTCCAAAAAGAAGTATGTTTTTATGGAAAATTCAGCCTTATGAATTGAATGTAAAACCATATTCAAAACCAAATAAAACTAATAAGATTAAGAAATATTTAATGAATGTGTTTATTAATAAAAAATATATGAAAAATAATTGTATAAAAATGTATCCATAGATTGAATGAGGAAGTTATGTTAATGAAATGATTGAGATCCTCAAATTGGACACCACCAAGGAGAATATTTTTCATTTATGAGTCATGGAATCAAAACCCATGAAATTGAAACCTTACAAAAATTTATTGATGAAGAAAAAAAAGGTTATAATTTTGTTATTTTTTTGATTAAATTAGTATTGAGAACATATAAAAATAATGATTTTTTAAAAATTGTTGGTGGCTTGCCTCTCGATGATATATATTTATTCCATGATGTGTTCCCTCTATCATATATAATGGAAAGGGTGTTTTAGTGGAAAAATAATTTGTTCTAGATGGTATGTCCAATATATGATCATTATAATTACTCCATGATGAATTTAGGAATAAAATAGATGAAGGAGCTGCATATTTTTATAATCATGAAATTTTAGGTGAAGGTTATGAGTAACATATTGTTTACAAAGACAATGAATATTTTGAAAAATAAAATAAGAACAGGGCGAAGAAGTTGTAGAAGATAAGGTAGAAAACCAAATTACTGATAAAGAAGATATCCCATACAGTAATATATCCTTAAGTACATCTCAAGCCTCATCACCAAAATATACTTCATTGGTCTACTAATAAGATAAATACAAATTTACAGTGATGAAAATTAAAAATTAAATCAAGAATATGAATCTTTATAAAAAAAGGATGAAATATATAGGAAAAAGATAGTACAATGATGATAAGGTATTGATGTTGATCACTCTAGTCAAATAATTAAAATATTGAAGTAAAAATAATGAGATAATTGAAAAATAGAATTAGTTTATTTAAGAATACCTAATCCAAATTTTCATGAGATTGAAATTTCAGTTTCAGTGGATATAAAAATTGTTCATGTAGATCCTTATATTGTTCAATATTTATAGAGACATGAAGAAACAATTCCTTTATATCGATGTATATAATAAAATATTGATTTATCGAAAAAAAATTAGAATCTAAAATCTATGTTAGTTAATTTTTTATCTAATAGTGTTATCATGATTGAGGTTGAATTGAAAATCCATAAAGAACGTTTTCATGAAAAAAAATGTAACAAAGTAGTGAAATAGTCACATAATTTTTATACTAACATCAAGGTAAACGGTCAATAAATTGATGAATTAACGAAGTACATGTGCAAAGGCCCATACCTCTCTGGTCCATTACATTGTTGAAATCTAGTGTTTGAGGTGTTCACGGAGGTCACGATCACTTATTCCCAACACTGCTAAATTTATAGTTCATGAATAGTGTTTCCAAAATAGTAGGCTATTTCAAAAATGAGGCTTATAGCTTTTCCAAATTTCTATTTCATGAATAATGTTTCCAGAACAATAGGTTATTTCCCACAACATACTTTTTTCCTTTTCCAAATTTCTAGTTCATGAATAGTGTTTCAGGAATAGTAGGTTATTTCCAACAGCAAGCTTTTTCCTTTCCCAAATTTCTAGTTAATGAACAGTTTATCCATAATATTTTTCTATTTCCAACAGTAGGATTTTTCCTTTTCCAAATTTCATGTTCTTGAACTGTGTTTCCAGAAGAGTATGTTATTTCCAATAGTAAGAATTTTCCTTTTCCAAATTTCTAGTTCATGAATAGTGTTTCCCAAAAAACAGGTTATCTAAAATAGCAGGCAATTTCCTTTCCCAAATTTATATTTCATGAATAGTGGTTCTAGAACAGTGATGTTCTAGACTAGTATGTTTCTACAGTGTTTCTAGACTAGTGAGTTTTCCAGAATTGTGAGTCATCCAACGCTTTGTCAAATTTTATGTTTGGTGTACATTGTTTCCATCATCCTATAGTTTCACAACTTTTATATTTTAATTAATGTAAAATTAATTTTACAGATGGTTTTAGTGGATTTAAGTCCAAATAGAATCCTATAACTCATATATTAATGTTTCTAATGCCCGGGATGCTTATACTTAGTCAAACCATGTGGTTTAATGCTAACATATTTTAATGTAAAATCCAATTCATCATAAAATGCTACTTCATTAAATATTCAAAAGGGACGTGATATATTCCTTCCTTATTCTGCCTTCATGTAACCTAGTGGGAGACACTCGAACTATTCCTTCTTTTTTAGGGGATGTGTGATTGAACCTTAATCCTTAGATTGTTTCCCCTTATGTTTCATCTTACTGTATGTGCAACCCCTATTTTGGTGTAAGAATCAAGTGTCGATCCTTCATCAATATAAAGTATGATCTACCTATGATCTTGTGTTTTATTTAATCCTACACTTCTTGTTTCTCCTTAAAATTCTATGGAATGTGATCTCTATGTTTCTAATGGAGTTATTGTTTTTGTCAGATGGTGCAGTCATGCCATGATGTCCTCTGGTGAATTCAGTTGTCACATGGGAGGAAATCATAATCCGTTGAGTGGATCAACCTCGTATAAATAACGTGAAGTACAATTTTAGGAAGGGGATTTATTGCTTTTATATTCAATTACGTGAAAATGTAGAGTTATCATGTTTTAGACCACCTGAACACAATAGAATTGACATAATAAACATTTTATTCAGATAAATAAATTTATATTAGTCGAATGTTAATTCCTCTTTTTTGCAAGATATTTTGATATATATGCTTGGTTTTTTTAGATTTACGTACTTGATGGAAATTGGTAAAAATGTAAAACTGAAAATTAATTGATTATTGTTTGGCTAAATATTATGAGGCTTGTAAATGAATACGGATATTGTTGTTGTCGTTTTAATTTAATTTTAATCAAATTGATTCAGTAATCATATTTAATTAATTTGTGATAGCTATGGTACTTTTCTATTTAAGATATCCTTATTTGGATCCTAAAAATAATAATTTTGTTAATTATAGATGGAATAAAGATTAGTATGTTTGATAAAAAGATAATTCCTTTTATGGTTCTATGTTACCCTCTTTCTTGTAAAGCCCAAGAGCCTTATATATGGAGCCATGAGAGTGCATTATGGTTGATGGTTGGATGTATTATTTAAGGTCCAAGAGCCCAATTGATATGTTTTTTGTATTCTAGATGCTTGTGTTGTGATGTGATCGTGGAAGAATGTTGTGATCTGTTTGGGCAGGTAGGCCTATTGGTTGTGGTAGAAATTGACGCCTAGAGTGGAGAGATGCATTGGCTTATGCATGTGGGTTATAGGGAGGAAACTAGAGATAATGGAACAAGTTGGTTTTAATTTTTATATTCTTACTATATCCTATTGGTTTTTTTATCTTCCTTACGTTCCCTACTACTCACGGTAGCTAGTTTTCAAACCTCCATCCAAAAAGTGGAAATGGAATGCGGGGTATGCCACATGATTTCCATGTTTACCATCCTAATAGAGGATGTGTCCACACTCTTTTTATAGTTGGGAAAGACTTGATGGGTAGTTCATCTACTCATTGTGTGGATCACACATGTGTTTAGAAGATTAGAATGTTTTTATAGAATGACTGTGAATATAGGTAGGTAATAATCTTGTTAATAAATGATTTAATAAATTATGTCATCCCATGGGGTTGGAGCATTCTAGGACACAATGTCGATTTTTTAATTTAATGGAAAAGTGGTGTCACGACACGTACCTTGGGGCCCATGCTGTGACAACCCCAATCCCACCTCCCAAAGGACAGGGGATGATGACAAGCACTAAAGGCGTAATTCCCTAAGAATGGGAAGAAATTGACTTTATAACCTGTAAACACACACACAAGAAAGCACACAACAGGAAGAAACACCATGTAAACTGTATAACAAATGACTGCTGAAAGTGAAAGGGCCCAGAATACATGCCCACCTAGAAAGTATAAGTACAATAGTGATACAATACAACTAAAACAAAGAGAAAAGATAGTTGAGATTCATACCAGAAGGGTAGCCACAAATTGCCTCTTCAACACTCCACATTCATCTGTCTTCTCTAGGTTCCAACACATCATATGGTCCACCTCTGGGTACCTCAAAGTACTGGTACTCTCAGCCTCTATCATAATTTTCTGTTTTCTGTATCCAACACAATGATGTGTGGGCATTTCCCATATATGGGTGAGTAAAATTATACTCAGTAGGGACCCTGAGACCCTCTTGGTATCAAAAAATCCACCAAGGATAAGCCAAAAGTAATTAAATAAACAGATAATCCAACATAGGTTTATGCCCATATGTATACCTAAGTTATCAAATGATCCACCTCAATCCTGAAGAAAACATAGAAAAATTGACTCAACTCAAACAAAGATTTTATTCTAGGGGGTAGTATCAAGTAACATCCCCAATCACATTATCGAAACATCAGCTACTGGAAAACACCCCCTCTATTGAGTAATGTGGGACTGCCGTGACACAAAACGCGCTTCCCACTAACCTTGGACAGTTGAGGTCCTCCTCCTGTCAAGTACCGTGTGTCTGTCATGTCACACATAGGCGCTCCCCACCATGGGTCTCTCATGTCACCAAGAGCACTCCCCCTCATAGCCTGCCGAGGTACTCCTCCTATTGAGTACTGTGGGTCTGCTGCATCACACAGAGGCATTCCCACCGTGGGTCTTCCACGACACCATGGCGCTCCCCACATGGCTTGTAGAGTCACTCTGAGTTAAAGCGGTCAGTAGTCGTCAGGTCTTAGCCAACTAGTAGGTCTCCGCACTACGCTCTCTATTCTCCAGGAGGATATGCTCCACAAGATACTGGTCATTACTCTAACTATCACTAAGTCCCACGAAAAATAATCTCAAAGGTCTTCCATGTCATAGGGGTCTCAACGAAACAAACGTCGTGTCAATCAGATTCCTAGTCTGTGAGTTATTAGCCTTTTAGTCCGGGTTGGATTCGTGCATGATCCAACCTAACTGTATCTCAACTATACCCCAATCTCTAGTGGGGTATACTCAATGGGACTGTTAGGATCCATGATTTCCAACGCCACTGAAGGTTCGTCAAACGGATGTCCATATTCAAAGATATGGCCGAAAGAGCATAAATGGGTCATAGTGGGCTCGGGCCAGTCCGGCCCGATCTGACCGACCCGGCCGGACCTAGTCTGGGCCAACCTACACTCTCTTCATTAGATAGGTAGCAATAGGTTCACAAGAATAAATCACCTCAACCCCCCCCCCCCACTCACACACAATGATTCTTCCCAACCCACAAAAGAAAAGAAGGGGTGTATTTGTGAAGTGATAAACAAAAAACATTAACCCCTACCTCATATTTTATATTGACACCAATGAAGAGGGAAGGACGATTGTCATAGACCTGCCATATCAGTTGCCTCCGCAAGTTTCTTCCAAGGAAGATGTCGATGACCTTCATCGCTGGTGTTATTCATGTAGGAATCATCCTTCATGGAGGAATTGTTCTTTGTTGGAGAGCATAATCCTCCAATTGATGGGTGTCACATTACATTACTAGCGCTTTGTTGCATTGGTGAATCCATCCCAAATCCTCCTCCCAAGATCTCTATATATAGGAGAGGTGGGACGGTAGTTAACAATCATGTAATTTATGATGGTTCATTTATTATTATTCTTTCTAAATTCCAAAGATGTTGTTAATTAATTTATAAAAGGGGGAAAGCCAATTAACTTTGTTATCACAATTAATAATGTGTGTTGGAACAATTTAAAATTGTAGAGGTGTTAAAGAGGATCCCCCACATTTATGAGGGGGTTTGAGAAGTTTTCTAATACTCCCATTAATAAGGGGTCGGGTGGTCCCCATCACAATAAATCTAGAAGAGGAGGTTTAGTTCTGGTGGACCCCACTCCTGAACATCCACATGGTGGTTGGTCACAACAAAATAAAATAAAAATTGAGCTTATTTTATTTTTTTATTTTCCTAAGAGACCCAAAAACTATCTTTTACCATTGACCAACAATCATCAAGATAAAAGTATACCTAAGAGAATATCGGCGCTTCCAGTTCAATGGTGCCCTCAGATTTTAATTCTGATCACCGGTTCAAAAGTTTGAAAAACACACTCGTACGTTTACTTCGCATAACTGAAAAAATGTTCAAAAATTCATTTCTGGAACTCTACGCCTCAAAATCACACGCCGTAAATTTTCACAGACTCATAAAATTCCCATATATTTAAAAAAATTAATTTACATGGATATTTCGGGTCATTACATTCTGCCCACCTCTAGCATTACGTCCTCATAAGTCACAATTAAAACTAATGAAACCAGTGGGGGTACTGAGCAAGAATATGAGCCTCCTACTCCCATGTGCTCTCCTAGAGATTCTTGTGCTGCCAGCGAATGTGCACCATAGGTATTGACCATCCATGATGGACATGCTCCTATCGATCCTCATTCTATACTGGAACCTCTGTAAAAGTCTCCCTATATTCGGCGTCCAACTCACCATGGTTGATGATGTGAGAAGGGTCATGCACATATCTCTTCTACTGGGAAATTTGGAATACATCATGCACCAGGTGCAATTGGGGAAGAAGAAAAAATCAGTATTCCACCTCGCCAACTCTACTGAGGGCATGTTGGTCTCATGTTGGCTTACAACTTCTGCCTACTCTATGCAGTCTTAATCCCCTCCTGGATGATCTGCACCTTCTCCGTGGTAGCCTGTACAACCTCTAGTCCCACGAGTGCTGAATCCCCTGGGTCTGTCCAGCACAAAGTTGATCTACAAGGTTGCCTGAACAATGCCTCAAAAGGTTACATCCCAATGGTGGAGTGATTGTTGTTGTTGTATGAAAATTTCACCAAATGAAAGTGATCCTCCCAGCTGCGCCTGAAGTCGAGGACATAAGTGTGGAGTATGTCCTTGAGGGTCTGAATAGTCCGCTCAGTCTGACCATCCATCTAATGATGGAATTCAGTGCTCAAAAAAATATTCATCTCGAAATCCTCATGAAACCCCTTCTATAGCCGGGAATTAAATCTTGTTTCACGATTTTAGATAATCATCAAAGGTACACCACATAGCCACACAATCACCTACACATCGAGGCATCATAATCTCTTTACTGAACCCTAATCCTTGATTGGTAGGATGTTGGATGACTTGGTGAGTTGGTCAATTATCAACCAAATAAAGTCATGTCCCTTGGATGTACGTGTAGTTCCTATCTCAAAGTCCATGAATATCCCATCCCATTACCACTTTGGGACCTCTAAAGGCTAAACCAAGCCTGTTGGTACCTAATTCTCCACCTTCACTTGGTGACAAGTGAGGCATCAAGAGACAAAAACTGAAATTTCATTATTCATTCCCGACCACTAGTGAAGTCATCTAAGGTCTTAGTACATCATCACCGCTCCTGGATGTACCACTAGAGGGGATGCGTGGAACTCCTCAACAGTTCCTCCTAATGTGACACTGGTACCATGGTACGTGATGCACGCCTGTCGTAGGGCGTGGCAAAAGTAATTTATTTTCCTAATGCATCACAGAGGCTGACCAAGGTCGTCTCACATGAGGAGGTTTCTCAGTTTTTCATTTAATTAATCTATATCACCTAAAATAATTATTTATTACTATTTTTAATTAATTCAATAATGCATTGAACTTTAAAATTCAAAATAAATTTTAAAACTAACATGCAATTACAGAATGAAATTATTGAAGAAAGAACTTGGTACTAGGGTTGGATAACATGGCTTCATTCATTATTTATTTGTTGTTTAAATTAAATTTGATAATTCATTTATTGAAACCTCATTAATGAATTACATTCCCTTGATTTATTTATTGTGTGATTTTATTATGCGTCTGGCACACCAAACCACACCTCCTAGAAATAGTCAAATAGGATAACACCTCAACCGAGAATGTTATTCCTACAAGGCCCGACTCCACCATATGCCGTTTCATCCCTTATGGAAACCCCAACTCCACCATATGAAAGGATTTCCTAATAGAAGGGAGGGAAAATGATTAATCAATGAAAAGAAATGGAATTGAAAATAATGTCGTAGTGGACGACCGCCACACACGTGCAATATTCCCACCTCCACCACAAATAGATTTAAAACATTTTTTTAATTTGAAGTGCAATAATGAATAACATCATGAATCCTCCCCTATTTCCAAGCCTCATGTTAGTCACTTTCCATGGCGAAGTTAAAAGAGATCACAATGGAAAGATGGAAGAGAGATAAGAAAAATTAAAGTTATAAGTTTAAAGGGGTGGAAGAAGACATGGGAAACACTTTAATAAAATGATTATGATTTAATTACATAAGAAATGAAAACTAAAATAAAAAAAGGAAAATAAAGAAATATAAATCCTAAATGGCCCTTTGTCCGTCTGTCCTTGGTGCCCCGAATGTTGTTGGGAAGGAATTGGAATGCCTTGGAGAGGAGGAGCTCCCCTTCTTTTATAGGTAGATTCTGTCCTCAAAGCTTTGTTGCATGTTTGGACCCATAAATGACATACTTGCACGTTCCACACTTCATCAATGTTGTTTGAAAATGTCTTTTCCGTTCACCCTCAAAATTTCAGATCATTACGACAAGTGATGAATGAGTTATGGCCAATTTACTCCGAGAATTTATTCTGTCTAGTCAGAATCATCAAACCGAAAACCACCGTTTTGTAATGAATTAATGTCCCTGAAAATGGCCATTTAAGGCGTGGATTCCTTTATAAAACGTTTTCAAAATCTTCTTATCCTTAAATCCACCAAATTTTAGCTCTAGTATAGTCGTTTTGAGCGAGTTATGGATATTTCACTGAACCTTCTTCTTTTCCTGATGAAATTTCCAGGAAGCTTCCTTGGTGTCCCTGAATAATCTTCAACTTCATTGAATTGTTTGGACCTCAAGATGGTTGAATCTGATCTTGGTTCAGAAGAAAAAGTTGAAGGAAATTAAATTAGATTCTAAAAAAATTATAATAATAAAATTTGGATTTATATTTTTTGTAAATGACCAAATTACCCCTGTAGTGAAAATCTGTCCAAAATGCAGAATTTGGTCATTTTTGCATTTAAACATAAAATACTTCTTAAATCCAAAATTGTTACATATAAGCTCAAAATGTTATCTTGGGATGTTTAAAACAATAGAAATTCATTAAAAAATGTGTAAATTATAAGCCCTTTCAATTCCCCCAAACATAAACTATGCTTGTCCTTAAGCATAAAATCTCAACGTGGAATTCAAAGGGCACCAATGTCACAAATATTTAAATTTCAAATGGAATAAAATAAAATGATTATCAATGTCCAATAAAATTTTCCAGTTCCACAAAAAATAACAATTTAATTTCCCACTTTTCAAAGAAACAATCAATTCATGCATTTTACTTTTCCCCTTTGAAAAATAATGAAGCTTCTCATTTCATTCATTCAATATTCTAAATTTATTATTATTAAACATGCCAAATCATGAACTACCTAAAATTTGAATCTTTCCTCTCATCACTCATGATACAATTAATAGTGGAGTTATGCTCATATCATGAGAACATGCTCCTTACCCATAGGCTTGTAAAGTAACTACTTTCTCCACTTTGTAAAGACAAAACACACATAAAATCATGAGGACTTGCAATAATGGAACAAATGACTCTATGGCTTTGGGTTGGTGGGTAAATGATTGAAATAAATTAAGGCTAGAAGTAGGAGGTTTGACTCTTAAGTATAATGCATGATTAATCAAGTGAAAACACAAGATGAACCACACTCAAATTCCCTTGAAATGTGAATCACAACACCACTCCGCTTTCAATGACATGGGTCATGAGTAAATAAATGATTACAAAGAATGATATCATTAAAGTTCTCCTTGTATTTTTTTAAATCTATATAAAGGCACAGCTTTATTTTTCTTTTTTTTGTAAAGCTCTAGAAAGGCACAACTTTATTTTGATTTTTTTTTCTTTTTTTTCTTTTTTTTCGGATGAACCGGATGAAATTAAAGAAGCGTAATGAAATGATGACTCATGCCCAATTTTCTAATAATACATTTCCCAAAATGATGACGCACACATTACACCACCCAAAAGTGATACATATCCCAAGGAACGCACACGAAAGGCCCTTCCCCTACACTCAAACTTGAAATAACCATGCAAAAATACTAAAAGTACGGGTAGGTAAGGAAAAATTGGATTGTAATGTGGCTTAAACCAATAAGGAAATTCATGGAATCTAAGGGCTTACGAAGGATAAATGTAAAGGTGGGTCTTAGGATAAAATGTGGCTAGCCAAAGAGATGCCTCAATAATTTTAAATGTGGTTTTGTACAGTCATATCTTTGACATGTTTCAATACAAGTTCTAGCAGGTGGCACGTCCCAAGATCACTAATGAAATATGCTCAAGATAAAATAAGAAATATTTGGTCTAGAAATCCTCTCAGGAATGAGAATATGATATTGGACAATCACTCATGGAATGATTAATAATAACAAATTAATTCACATGAATTTCAGAAATTCAATGAATGTAAAATGGAAGGGAAATTTCATTTACATGAATCAATTAATTCCCTTAAATCATGAGTCCTTATTTCAATATCGTTTCTTCACTTTAATCATCCAATTATCCATTTTAATCATTCAATCTCATTAACATTGAAATCTAAAACATGGCATCACAATATTCTTAAGAAACTCATGTCTCCTAGATAAGTTGAGTAAAACATTAATTCAAGTGTGGGTATGCAATTCTTATCATTAATGCATAAAACAAGTTTTGGAAAAAAAAATTAAGGAGTTTAAAATTTAAAATTTAAAAATGAACCCCCTTTTGAAATTAAGATTCAGTCCCTTTAACAAATTTTTGGGGCTTCCTTCGGCCATCATGATCCTACAAATGAAAATTTCAAAATTAAGAACAAGTATCATGTCATTAATGCTCAAAATGATAAGGAGGAAAGGGATGAATGCTAAACTACTTCTAAGAAATGAAATTGAAATATAAATTCCTAGAAAAAAAGGGATAAGTCATGGTACGATCCCCCAAGTGGGCCCTGAATTTATACTGCCTCCAGTGGGCAGTACCCGCTGTTATCCAAAGCCTGATGGTGGATGTAGCTTCTTTGATTTGAACCACCACATGTGGATTTTCCTAGCTTGTGATTCATTGTCCTTGTTGAGGAGGACTCCATGTATATAGTACACAAGATCCACCACCTTCGCAATGTGGTATAGCTTGCATGGAGGGGGTAGGATGAAGTATGGATAATCCTCCTCTTCAGTTTCTACTTGTGCAACGTGTTCTTCAAAATCCAGTGGTTTCTCCAGATGTGCTGCATGAAAAGAATAATCAAAGGGATATTCAAAATTTAAATTTGAAATAATAATTTCAAAATCTTCCCTTTTAAGGCAGGAAGATTGTAGAATTGGTTCTTCATGTAGAGCCATTGTTATCGTTTCTTGGACTTCCTCAAGCATATGATCAATGCCCTTAGGGAGCTCCATGTGTTCCTCAACAGGTGCAATTTCTCCTTCTTCATCTTCCTCCATGGTGATATAAGGATTGAACAAATCTGAAATTTCAAATTCATAAGGAGTGATACTCAAATCAAATTGAATGAAATCAGAAAAATTAGAGTTCATGGAAGGATCATCTCCCTGAGTTGGTTTTAGTTCAATCACTTCTTTAGTTGAAAGTTTCTCTTGGAGTTGATTATCACTGGATGGAGGTAGGTAGTCGGTCTCCTCCATTGTGACTTCAAATTATACCAATCTTGAGGGGTATTCTTTTAGTTGTGTTGGCTCTTCTTCTTTGCAAGGCTTGGGGTGATCAAGCATCTCCTCACATTCATTCCAGAATTTATCCAATTCTTGTTGATCTCCCAGATTTGGCTCAGCAAGAAAGTCATCTTCATTTTCATCTATCTCGAGTAGAATTGGTAGAGTGAGGATGAATGAGTCTTTAGGTACCCCGAAATTTACCTCTTCTGATTCTTCAATGATGAGTGGTGAAATTTCTTCCACCACTATCTTTGGTTCTTTCTCCGGCTCAGGGTCTGGTTGCTCTATCCTTTCACGAACGTAGTCCAATTCCCATTCCATTTTCCTCCCCAAATCATCCAGATTATTACTAATCCTTTCAACCCGGTCATTTAGATCACGATAATCAATTTCTGGCTCTTGATATTGCACCTGCGAGTAATCTTCCCATGCATAATAATTGTAATTCGAATGCATCATGGAAAAATAAATTTTTTTGGGATTTTTTTAAGAAAAAATGAAAACTATCCAAAATTTGAAAATAGAAAAAGTAATGTAAACAACCGATTAGCTCCCCTGAAACGGCGCCAGTTTTGACGCACGCCTGTCGTAGGGCATGGAAAAAGTAATTTATTTTTCTAATGCACCACAGAGGCTGACCAGGGTCGTCTCACTTGAGGAGCTTTCTCAGTTGGTCATTTATTTAATCTATATCACATAAACTAATTATTTTTTACTATTTTTAATTAATACAAGAAATCATTGAAATTTAAAATTCATATTAAATGTTAAAACTAACATGCAATTACAGAATGAAATTATTGAAGAAAGAACTTCGTCCTAGGGTTGGATAACATGGCTTCATTAATTATTTATTTGTTGTTTAAATTAAATTTGATAATTCATTTATTGAAACCTCATTAATGAATTACATTCCCTTGATTTATTTATTGTGTGATTTTAGTATGCGTCCGGCACACCAAACCACACCTCCTCCAATAGTCAAATAGGATAACACCTCAACCGAGAATGTTATTCCTACAAGGCCCGACTCAACCGTATGCCGTCTCATCCCTTTTGGAAACCCCAACTCTACCATATGAAAGGATTTCCTAAGAGAATGGAGGGAAATGATTAATCAATGAAAATAAATGGAATTGAAAATAATGTCGTAGTGGACGACTGCCACACCCGTGCAATATTCTCACCTCCACCACAAATAGATTTAAAACATTTTTTTAAATTGAAGTGCAATAATGAATAACGTCATGAATCCTCACCTATTTCCAAGCCTCAAGTTAGTCACATTCCATGGCGAAGTGCAAAGAGATCACAATGGAAATATGGAAGAGAGATAAGAAAAATTAAAGTTATAAGTGAAATGGGGTGGAAGAAGAAATGGGAAAAACTTTCATAAAATGATTATGAATTTATTACATAATAAATGAAAACTAAAATAGAAAAAAGGGAAATAAAGAAATATAAATCCTAAATGGCCCTTTGTCCTCCTCTCCTTGGTTCCCCAGATGTTGTTGGGATGGAATTATAATGCCTTGGAGAGGAGGAGCTCTCCTCCTTTTATAGGCAGATTTTGTCCTCAAAGCATTGTCGTGTGTTTGGACACATAAATGACATCCTTACGCGTTCCACCCTTCATCAATGTTTTTTGAAAATGTCTTTTCCATTCACCCTCAAAATTTCAGATCATTTGGACAAGTGATGAATGAGTTATGGCCAATTGTCTCTAAGAATTTATTCTGTCCAGTTAGAATCATCAAACCGAAAACCACCATTTTGTAATGAATTAATGTCCATGAAAACGGCCATTTAAGTCATGGATGCCTTAATGAAACTTTTTCAAAATCTTCTTATCTGTAAATCCACCAAATTTCAGCTCCATTATAGTCGTTTGGTTGAGTTATTGATATTTCACTAAACCTTCTTCTTTAATGGATGAAATTTCCAGGAGGCTTCCTTGGTGTTCCTGAATAATCTTCAACTTTATTGAATTGTTTGGACCTCAAGATGGTCAAATCAGATCCTGGTCCAGAAGAAAATGTTGAAGGAAATTAACTTAGGATTCTAAAAAAATTATAATCATAAAATTTTGATTTATATTTTTTGTAAATGACCAAAATACCCGTGTAGTGAAAATCTGTCCAAAATGCAGAATTTGGTCATTTTTGCATTTAAACATAAAATACTTCATAAATCCAAAATTGTTACATATAAGCTCAAAATATTATCTTGGGATGTTTAAAACAATAGAAATGCATTAAAAAAATGTGTAAATTATAAGCCCTGTCAGTACGTCCTCTGAAGAGGATGACATGCTCCCAACATTCATAAAATCTATAGGGGGAATGTCTTGTAGATATCATAGCACATTGTTTCTCATAGTCAACATCCCCACGTTGTGCCTACCAGACTCCCTGATGAAGTGGGGGAGTGACTGTAAGAGACTGATGATAAGTTCATCCATCTCTATCCACAAAAGATACCTGTAAAGTGGTCAGCTGCTCTATCGCCTCGCCTAGAAGATGTATAGTAGACCTCCAGCTGAGTGTATCTACAAAAAAGTTCACCTCCCCTGGAGTACAGACTATCTCAAAGTCATATTCGCATGGGAAGTCAAGCCAACATCGTTGTCTCAGGTTCAGGTCTTTCTAAGAGAATATATACTTGAGACTCTTGTGATCTGTGTACATGGTAAAATTCACACCCATCTGATAGTGTCACCACATCTTCAAGGATAATAACAATGATTCTAACTCTAGGTCATGGGTATGGTAGTTCTTCTCATGTTGTCCCAGCTATCGGGAACCATAAGCGATCACGAATTTCATCTGCATCAGGACACATTCGAGTCGAGTACCTGACACGTCATAGAAGACTATATACCCTACGCCTTCTTCAGGAAGAATCAAGATAGAGGGACTAGTCAGCCTCTGTCCCATCTTTTTAAAGCTCTACAAGAATCTCTCTAACCACACAAAGGGTTTCCACTTCCTCTTCATGGATGATTGTAGTACTGCATCTCTGGAGAAATCTGGCACAATTCTCCGGTAGTATCAATCTAAACCAAGGAAACTTTGTTCCTCTGTCACACTCAAAGGTGGATCCCAATCAGGTACCACCTCAATCATTGCTAGATCTACTGCAACTCCAGTCTCTGATATGACATGTCCTAGGAAGTGAACCTCTCGGATGTAGAACTGGCACTTCGAGAGCATACCATAATGCTGGTGCTCTCAGAGTGTGTCCATTACTAACCGAAAATGATAGGCAAGCTCCTCCTTAGTAGTCGAGTATATCAGAATGTCTTTGATGAAGACCACTACAAATAGATCATCCTACAGCAGAAAGACCATGTTAATGAGTCCCATGAACACAGCTGGAGAGTTACTTACGCCGAAAGTCATAACCAAGAACTGGTAGTGGCCGTACTTGAATCTGAATGTCTTCTTCTTCACATCCTCATCTTGAACTCTGAGCGGGTGTTATCCTGATCTGAGGTCTATCTTCAAGAACCACTATTCTCCCTTTAACTGATCAAAGAGGTCGTCAATCCTTGGTAGTGTGTACTTGTTCTTCACAGTCACCTAGTTCTGGCTTTGTTAGTCGACACAAGGCCTCATGCTGCCATCCTTATTTTTGGTTAACAGAATCAAGGATACCAATGGAGAAACATTGGGAAAAATGAATCTCTTCTCCTCCAAGCCCTCTAGTTGTACCCACTTCTCGTCAAGCTCCCCAGGAGAAATATGATACACTGGAGTAGATATCAGTGTCGTCCTGGGGTACAAGTCAATGTAAAATTCCACCTCTCTAGGTAGAGGTAGACATGGTACATCATCAGGGAAAAAAACCGTGTACTAGTCCACCACTATAGGATAGCTCAGAATCTCCACATCAATAAAACCGAGGGTAACCTAGCCAACTGATGAGAGATCGGTTCCACTCTTCTCCGAGCAAGTCCATCCTATGCTACAAAGGATCCCTCCCCACTGGTGAAGGTAAACCTGGTCCCATCTGTCCAGACACACTGCACATTGTGCCTAATACAGTTAATCTGAGGATGACCTGTAGATAACCAGTCCATACCCAAGATGACATCTTGAGGCCTCGACGCCGCTACTAGGAGATCCCAATCGAAGCTCTCACCTCCTAGAGTAAACTCACAATGCCGGAATGAGTCCGTAATTGAAAAAGATTCTCCCATAAAAGTCTCTAGCTGTTAGGATCTAACGTAAGGCTCTGACGGAATCTTCGAGCTCTGAAAGAGGGCACGGGAAATGAAAGTGTGACTGGAACCTGTGTCTATAAGTAATGTAGATATGGTGTAGTATACATAGATCATTCCAATAATCATTTTAGGAGCACCATGATCATATGCCTCAACTACCTGGAGATGAGCTCTCCCATGTTCACCTACTCCCTACAGTCGGGGTGGACCACCTAGTGGTGGTGGCAGTAACATATCTTATCTTCGTCCACCGCCAGCTTCATGACCGACACCTTTTCCATGTCTAACATCTCTCTTTGGACCGCCTTGATCGAATCTATGTCTCTTCTTGAGTGGTACTTTGACCATCTGCTGATCATTTGAACAGTGGTTCGGGCAGTCATGAGCCATACGACCCTCCCCACTGCATGTGTAACCCTGCCCGCTCCTGGCATGTATGTCTCTACTTCTGGTGCCCCGCACAACCAATCATGATTCATGTGGTTCTCCACATATAGGTCTGGTCCACTTGGACCTCTGAGACATTTGTATACTACCATATGTAGAAAACTCCACTATGTGTCGACTGGTGGTGGATCTCGCTGCTAGAGACTGCTCAGCAAGGAAACTCTCTACTAGGGGGGCTCTCTATAACACCTCATCATGTGTCAGGATGCTGGGTGGTATCACCGAAGACCTAATTTCCTACCTGAGTCCCTGATCGAGCCTCTAAGCCATGAAAAAAGGGTCTTAAACCATATATATGGGGTTGTGTGAGAGGTCTGTGAACCTCACCGAGTACTGTGCTACAGTCATGCTGCCCTGCTGCAGATGAAGTAGATATTGTATGCGCACTGCATGAAGAGTAGCTAGAACAAACTCTGCATGAAACGGGCTCTCGAAGTCTACCTAGAGATGTGTTAATTCATCATGAAACTAGAGAAACAAGCTCCACCATCTTCCCACTACTGCATATAGAATGATAGCAGCAAGAATCACCATGAGGTCAGTTAGTGTCCCTACTAGTCAGAAAACTCTAACAACGGCCTCCAGCAAATCCTCAGCTGCCTGTAGGTCCATCTCTCCCCTGAACTTGGGTGGCCTCTAGCATTAGAACTCATTCTTTGTACTCATGATTCTTGCAATGTCTGCTGCTAGGGCTGGTGGAATTGATGGCCCAACCAGTAATGGTACCGCTGGTGCCTCCACTGGTTTCTCTAGTGGAAGAGGGCCTGACACTGAGGCCTTGTTGCTCGGTGGGTTATCAATGTGTATGACTCACGTAACTCAAGCCAATTGTCTACGTGAAGGATTCCTGAAAACAAACAGGTGTGCTACGGTTAAAATTTATACATGGTGAGCTAACCTGGTTGATTTGACTTAAAGAAAACTTTTGAAAACACAAATGCAATCAGTGTTTTCATGCACTGAGTCTGAAATTAGATGTCAGGGTCCTACTGTATGGTTACATCGGATGCCGCACCAACACTGGACACCCAGAACTAAAAACCATACTCAATAAATTTAACACTATTTCATCACATAAAAGATCACAGTCCTATATTCTGTGGTAAAACTGACGGCTCTAATACCAATTTGTCAGGACTCGTCCCCTAGGGCTCATGCTCTGACTACCCCAAGCCCACCTTCTATTGGATAGGTGATGCAAGCTAAAAGAAAAGGCGTAATTCCCTAAGACTGGTAAGGAAATTCTTTTATAACTTATAAACACACACCAAGAAAGCACGCAGCTAGACGAAACACCATGTAAACATTATAACAAAAGAGTGCTGAAAGTGAAAGGGACCAAAATACAAGCCCAGCTGGAAAGAAAAAGTTCAACAGTGATACAATAAAATTGAATGGAAGAGAAAAAACTGCTACAAAATCATCCTCCGAAGTTCCTACCTGAAGGGTACGTATAGATTTCCTCCTCAGAACTCCATGTTCGTCCATCCCCTCCATGTACCGACACACCATGTGGTCCACTTCTAGGTACCGCCCAGTCCTAGTACTCTTAGACTCCATCAACGCTATCTGTCGTCTGCATCCAACAAAATGAAGTGTGGGCATAGCCCGTGCTGGGGGGGTTATAATGATGCTCATTAGGGACCCCGAGACCCTCTAGTTCTAACAAAATCCACCAAGGATAAAGTACAAAGACTGAAATCAACAGATTACCCTACTTAGGTATATGCTCAATAATATACCTTAGTTATCACGTTATCCATCTCAATCACGAGGAAAAAACAGAAAAACTAACTCAACACTTCCCCAAAACATTGGACTATTGAGGTACTCCTCCTGTTGAGTACTGTGGGTCTGCCACATAACACAGAGGCTCTCCCCACTGTGGGTTTACCGCATCACCTAGCGTGCTCCCCCTCGTAGCCTCCTGAGGTACACCTCCTGTCGTTTATTGTGGGTCATCTGCGACACAATGTGGAGCTCCACATCGTTGGTCTGTTGCGACACCAAGGTGCTCCCCACTGGGAAATTTGACTCACTCCTAGTCAAAAAGGTCAGTATTCATTAGGTCTCATCCAGCTACTAGGTCTCTGCACTACGCTCTCTCATCTCTAGGAGGATCTGCTCACTAAGCAAATGGTCGATTATCCAACTGTAATGAAGTCCCATGAAGAAGTTTCTCAATGGTACTCCATGTCATAGAGGTCGCAATTCAACAGAAGTTGCGTCAATCTGAATCCTTGTTTGTGTGTTATAAGACTTTTAGTCCCGAGCGACCCCGTTGTATTCGTGAATGATCCAACCTGACTCTATCTCAACAATACCCCAAAATGCAGTTGAGTATACTCAAAGGGACATTCATGCTCAATGATTTCTATCACTGCTAAATGTTCATGAAATGGATGTCCACTATCAAATATATGGCCGAAGGAGATTACATGGGTCATAGTGGGCTCGGGTCTGGTCTGACCCGGTCAGACCGACCCGACTAGCCCCAGTCTGGGCCGACCCGGTTCAGGTAGGCCCGCCCTGCTAGGACCAGACCAACAAGCCGCTAGGGGCCACAGAGAGCCATGAGGGCGCGAACTAGCCGCGAGGGCACATACTGACTGCGAGTCGGCGCGAGGGAGGTTTGGCCCGTAGGGTGCAGCGTGGGTGGCTCGACATGGGGTTCAGGGTGGCGCATCTAGGGTCAGCTCAGCCATCAGGTAGCGCAATCATGGATAGTTTGACTGGGAGGCCGGAGTGGTTGGGGTGCGGCGTGGACTGGGGGGCACAGTGCAGTCTGGGTTGGTTCAGCCGGCGGCGGAACGGGGCCGGCTCGACTGAAATGTCATGGTGCTGGGGGCCAGCGTGGGGCATAGAGGCTACGAGTGGCGAAACTGTTGCCTTCATCGTTTTTTCACCTTTTTCACCTTCATCCCCTTCATCTCCATCCTCCATTACCAGGAACACCGAAATAAACACAATGGTTATGGAGAGTACATGCCATTTTATTTCGGCATTCACACTCTACATTAGAGAGGTAGAAAGAGGTTCACAAGAATAAAGCACATCAAATCCCCCCCAAAAAGATTCGTCCCAACCCACAAATGAAAAGAAGGGATGTATTTATGATGTGATAAACAAAGAGCATTAACCCCTATATCGTATTGTTCGTTTACAAGAATGAGGATGGATGTTCTATCATCGAAGACATCCCATGTCGGTCACCTATACAAGGTGCCTCTGAGGAAGAAGTCTTAGAAATTACTCGCTGACGTTCTTCCTGGAGTAAGCATCCATCGTGGAGGAAGCATTCTTCATTGGGGAGCGTACTCCTCAAAATGTTGGGTGTCGCATCTCTTTAACAGTGTTTTTCGCTGGGTGAAGTCGTCCCAAATCCACCTACCAAGCTCCCTATATATAGGAGGGGGGGGGGAAAGAAGGTAACAATCGTGGAATTTATGACAGTTCATTTATTAGGAACTTTCTTAAATTCCAACGACACTGTTACTAAATTTAAAAAATGGGAAAGCCAACTAACTAAGTTAGAACAATTAATAAGGTTTGTTGGAACAATTAAAAATTGTAGAGGTTTTCCTCTCCTCCCATTAGTAGGGGGTCTGGTGGTCCCCACCACAATAAATCAAGAAGAAGAGGTTTAGTTCGTATGGACCCCAGCCATGAACAACCACATGGTGGGTGGTTACTAAAAAATAATATAAAATATGAGCTTATTTTATATTATTATTTCCATGAAAAATAAAAAAACTATCTTTTACCCTCGACCAACTACCGTCGAGGTGAAAGTCTTCTTAAGCGAATATTGGTGCTACGAGTTCATTAGTGCCCTTAAATTTCAATTCCGAGCACCAGTTAAAAAGTTAGAAAAAACCCACTCACACGTTTACTAAACATACCCAAAAAAATGTTCATAAATTCATTCTGCACACTCCGGACCTCAAAATAACGCACCTAAAATTTTCGAGGACTCTTAATATTTTTTTATATTTAAAAAAGTACAAGGAAATTATTGGTATTTACATGTGGTCTTTTATGGATGATGTTAATGAAATATAATGTGGAATTTTTAAATAATTAATGTTTTATTAAAGATTAATTTATCTATAGTGAAACTGATAAAAAGGGAATGAAGGAATTTAATAATGTTCTTTAAATGGTTGTGTGCTTATATGATACCTAGTCATAGAAGATGTAAATTGGAGTCTTAGATATGTTATCTGCTATTGACTCAAATACTAGGTTATGAACATATTGTGGTTGTGAGATATAATATATTCTGTTCTTTTTGAGTTTCTATATGCTACCCCACCCCGTCAGTAAAGAAAAATTTCACCTCAAGGATTCTGAGCCCTGGAGGTGTTTTCCCCATCATTTAGGTGGGATGATGGATGGATCAATACCTTCATTGCCCCTAGTCTCTTCTCTTGATAGTTAAATGTGCTGGTAGGCACAATAGTTTGTATTCATCAAATATGTGTATCAAGGGATGTAATGGATTTTGGTTTTTCACACACATATATTCAGTATATAGATTAATAGTGACTACAATAGGTGTAACGTGCATAGGCTATGATGGGTTGAGGGTCCATACTCGGTGTGTAGACTGTAATGGATTGAGGTATATTGATCGGCGTATGATACATGTTATGAGAGAATTGGTGGATTCTTAAAACAACTTGTTTACTTTTCATACCTGAACTGAGTGGTTTTGTTGCACAAGGTTCATGTTGTGGTGATTCTTCTAGGTGTCTACGGGAAAGCCTTTTGGAGAGATATTATTAAGGAATGATATGTTGGGAAAAAGGGTCAAAATAGTGGGTAAGTTGAATAAAGGTACCATTGATATTCATTAAAATATTATATAATCTTTTATGGGATAATTGGTGAGAATAGCCATGGTGAGGCTGGGAAAATAGTACACCTATTTTGGTGATGATTTAGTTCCACTTGTTGTTCCCTATGCTTTAGCATGTTCTCTTTACTTTTTCACAAAAGGATCCGGGGAGGATCATACTAAGAATATCTTTATACTCACCTTATCTATATAATCTATTATACAGGTCACTGGGAGTAGGATTGTGATCAGGTTGGTTACTACTATCTTGGTGTTGTAGGAGAAGTTCATGATTTTTTATTGTTTCTCTTTTTAAATTGTTTTGGTACTTGTAGTTTTTCTGATTAGTTTTGGTAGTTTTGAATGACATTACATATGTGTACATGGGTTTTTATTTTATATTTCTGTTCGAGTTGGGGTTGGTTGGTGTATGTATTATCTTTCTCTTTTTCATGTGTTTTGTTAAAAGGCTAATGCCTCCCATTTGTGTATTTATTATACCCTCGGTGCTAGGTTCCAACTAGGGGCCTACGGTAGGTGGGACGTAGGGGACATTACCTCTCTCCTCACATGTCTGGCCTAGCAGGGTTACACCCTATGGGGACTGAGTCATGACATAGTGGTATCAATGTTATGGTTGAGGGATAAGATGGATATTGGTTGTAGGAACTTGTGAAGTTGCATGGGTTGGTAGGAAAATGATGTCAGTCATGTTTTTTCAAGTGATGTAAACACTGATGACAAGCTGATACATAGGAATTTATGACTCCTTGCAATATTTTGCATGAACCTTTATGTTTACAATAGCTAGTAAATGAGGTGATAGGAGTTGTAGGTTTGAGAACTAGGAAAGGACCTTGAATCATTCTTTTTTGTGCTTCTATTTGAATGGGTAGACATTGGGATATGTGAACCTAAAATGAATAATAGAACCAATTATTTAATTAATATTGAGTATTCCATATTCCAGGTTTAGGATCTCTAACAGTATTTTATTTTTCTTGTATGTCTCTAGGTCAACTTCCTCATCAGGATCAAAC
Organism: Viscum album; assembly: GCA_963277665.1. Taxonomy (NCBI): domain Eukaryota; kingdom Viridiplantae; phylum Streptophyta; class Magnoliopsida; order Santalales; family Viscaceae; genus Viscum; species Viscum album. The sequence continues at coordinate 336,044,672 of OY728142.1, read as the reverse complement.
AAAATATGTCTAGCAGGATGTTCCGGCTATTCTCCATATGATAGAGGTTGATGATGATGACACATGGAGGAGGACACTCTATGAGTTTTAGTGCCTATATATGTTGAATTATGAGGGCTCTATTTTAGATGTAATCATGGAAGATTGGTTGGTGGAGGTTAAGATAGGCTCTAGTTCGATCCATGCATAGAAGGAGCACTAGGTATCTTTGATTGTGATGATGCTTCATTGAGTAGTGATACATTTGTGGGGTTTTCCTCGGGGATTGTGAGGAGTCAATGATCACATGGGATGAGTTACGATAAATGTTTAAACTCGAGTTTCTTTCTTCAATCACGAAGGTGTCTAGTCACGAGATGCTTCTTACCCTTCATCAGGGGAGCTCTAGTGAGAGATAGTTTTGAATCTGTTTCAGGAACCTTATTCAATATGATTATGTCCTATTTTAAAACATGGAGGCCTGAGAAAGGAATTTTGAGGGGGCTTTGTGTCCAAATATCCAATGACAGGTTACCCCATTTATGGTGAAGACAAATATTGAGGTGCTGGAGAGGGAAGAGATAGTCGAGAAGAAATTAGACAGAACTGGATAATCATAATAGGGGAGTCTTCATGATTCTTCACAGTGTAGAGCATTGGTCCGAGGTTCCCGGTTTTCAGGGAAGACAATTTTTTATTCAGATGGGGGTAGGTCCTAGCCCTCATCATATAATTTCCTAAGGGGTAATAGATCATAGGGCTATTCCAAGGGATCATTCACATGTTCTTCTTATGGAGGGAGAGGTATATTTCTGAAAGAGTTCTCGGCCTTTCAGATTAATCAATGGTCACCAAGTGTTCTACTCCATGATCCATTATTGAGGCAGTTCCAGCTAAGGAAGCAATATCAGGTTGCACTAGCTTTTGGTTTGTAGAGAGCAGATGGGGTAGGAAACAAACAACCTAGTGATTTAACCCATCTTTAGAGAGTACAGTGCGGTAGGAGTGGTGGTCTTTATCAGGTTCAGAGAGGTCATTGAGGAGGACATGGCTAGCTTCATTCTTTATCATTTCTAGTTCCCAGACAGCCTAAACATCATTCGAGGTAACATGTCCTTGTTTTTTACATGAACATATGTCTTGTTTTTTTCAGTAGAGGAACACTCCTTCATATCACCTGCCCTTGTCCATGATTTGGGAATTGAAGTAGAGAGGCTTCTAGTGCCCTTGGCGTTGACTACGTGGGTTGGATATTGAGCTAACTTGTCTGATGTATGTAGAGATTGTGAGCTAGTTTTGGGGAAGCACTACTCCTGGGTACATTTCATACTTTTGTGGATACAACCATATGATTTCATCATCTACATGGAATTTATTTATATATTTCAAGATATCGTGTATTGATTTAAGTGGAAGGTTGTGTTATTTGATTCATATAGAGAGCCAACTTAATTTTTTGGAGAGAATGACACATGGATGGGTCTGAGGCGTGTTCTATACTTATTATCCATGATAGATGAGATTATGATGAGTTCTTTAATGGTTTAGCCGTTGGTGTTTCATATGGACATAGAAGAGTAACATTATTTTTTCCCAGAAGAGGTTGTAGCATACCCCCTCGACGAGAGATCGAGTTTCGAACCTAGCTATTACCAGGAGAATGTACTCTCTCTATGTATACATATTGGATGGCCCCTCTTGAGTTATGAGGTCTAGGTAGAGAGCTTGATGGTCTATTACAGTATGGTTTTTTTCGGCCGAGTCTGTCACTATGGGGAACACATGTTTTTTTCAGGAAGATGGATAACAGATGATTGTGGTTGTGTATCGATTATCATCATTTAAACAATGTGACAGTGATGAATTGTTATACTATTCCATGTATTGTTGATTTATTCGATAACTTAATAGTGAAATTTGGTTCTCAAAGATTGAATTCTGGTCAGTATATCATCAGACGTGTGTGAAGGATGAGGATAGGTCGAAGACTTCTTTCTGTTATCCTCATGGGCATTACTAGTTCGTTGTAATGCCATTATGTGTAGTGAATGCTCCAGCTATGTCCATTGGGTACAATAATTATGTGTTCCATTAGTTCATAGACAAGTTCTTGGTGGTCTTCATTATTGAAATCCTTGTGTACTCCACATCTGAGTTGGAGCATACATATAATCTCCATGCCATTTTGGGAGTTCTTCAAAATAATCTAAATGGGAAGTTGTCTAAGTTTGAGTTTTGGGCTCGAGAAGAATGTTCCGTGGGGCATGATAGTTCGTAGCAGGGAGTAGCTATTGATCCATTGAAAATATAAGAAGTTATGTCCTGGGAAGCCACCAAGATAGTGGCAGAGGAGAGGTGTTTCTTTGGTCTTGTAGGATTCTACAGGATGTTCACATATGATTTCTATTGGGTTGCGACTCCTTAGACAACATTTTTATGGAAATATCAGGCATTCCTGTGGACAGATCAGTGTCAGACGTCTTTTGAGTATCTTATAATGAATTTAGAATGTATTTCATTTCCTTTTCTTCTAATAGAGGGAGTTATATTTGATGTTTTCTGCGATGATTCACATATGGGTTTATGTTGTGTTCTAATGAAACATAGATCAGTTGTTTCATATGGGTCATAGAAGTTGTATCTCCATAAATGTTACTATGCCACCCATGATCTATAGTTGGAACCTATGGTGATTTTGAGGATGTTGGGGATACATTACCTAATTGGAGAGAGCTTTGTGGTTTTTGTCGATCCTAAGTGCTTGAGGTATGTTTTCTCCCAGGGTGACTTAAACATGAGACAACATTGGTGCATGGAGTTATTACCGGAATACGACATCGAAATATCGTATACACCCACAAAGGGGAATGTTGTAGTTAGTCCGCTGAGCTGGAAGTCATGTAGTGATGCAGCGCATGAATTGGGTGATTCCTAGAGAGTAATGGAAGAACTGTCAGCATTACATCTCGATATGAAGGTAATTTTGGGGGAAAGGGTTTTTTAAGTTGAGGGTGTATTCATCTCTTGTGAAAATATTTAAAGAGTCGTAGTTGGGGGATCTAGAGGTGGAGGTCATGAAAGACTTAGTTGTTTTTGTTGAAGACCCTAATGGTTGGTATGAGGATGATCAACCCTGACTTTTGTATCATGAAGGGATATTTGTTCCTTTGGTGACACATGAGATGGTTCTCATAGAGTTTCACAGTTATCCTTTAGCGGTGCATCCTGGCATGGCAATGATATACCAACCCATGAGGTGTCATTTTTTTGTCCTGGGTTGAAGTATGTACTTTCAGAGTATTTGTCTCGATTATTGGTCTTTCATAAGGTCAAAGCAATGAACCATGACCCCGGTGGTTTGTTCTAGACATTATATATTCCTTAGTGGATGTAGGAGAACATCTCAATGGTCTTTGGTACTGGTTTACCTCAAGCTCTGGGAACACATTATGATATTTGGGTGGTAGTGGACCATTGAACGAAATCATCCCACTTTATAGAAACCATGGAGTCGAGCTTAGTAGATTTTTATTCGAGGAAGTATCTTGAGGAGGTGGAGAGATGCCACAAAGTCTTGGGGATGATCATTTCCGATCGAGATCCACGTTTTACCTCTAGGGTGTGTACATGTATCCAACATAGTTTTGGTTCTAAGGTAGGCCATAACACTTATTTTCATCTGAAGATAGACAATCAGAAATTGTGGACTATCCAGACTCTTGAAGACGTGTTACACTCTTGTTTCTAGGATTTTGGAGGATCATGGATGAGGAACATAACCTTGGTGGAGTTCATTTACAAAAATAGTATTCACACCGCCATGTGTATGGATCTGTTTGATGCCTTGAATGGATGAATTACCATTCTCCATTTTTCTAGACTAGGGTTGGATAGTTAGCAATTCTCGAACTGGAACAAGTGTAGAATAAAACATAGATTTTTTAGGTGATTCGTTAGAGGATGAAGATGGCACAAGATTCTTAAAAATCATATGTCGATCAAAGGAGGATACATTGGAGAATTATATTTGAGATCACATGTTTCTGAAGTTGACTCCCCATCGTGGATAGCTAAGGTTTGGTAATGGGAGTAATCTTACTCCCCAGTTTGTTGGGCCTTTTGAGGTGTTTTCTTGTGTTGGAGTTGTAGCATATCGAGTAGAACTTCTCCTGAAAATTAGCCAGATACATGATGTTTCCCATGTATCACGACTCCGTAATTATCTTTGTAACGACTCACACATCATTGATTAGAGCGATATCGATGTTGAAGATGATGAGACCATCGAGCAGCAGTTGATATTGATCCAGGACCACAAATGGAAGGTGTTTTGTGGGTGTTCTACTCCCTTAGATCATGTCTTGTGTTGACACATGGCATCAAGAAGGGTACTTAGGAGCGGGTGTCCCAGATGCATGTCTAGTACCTAGAGCTATTTTCAAATATTGTGTTGAGTTTTTCTTTGATTAGTTATTTCATTCTATGGGATGTTATTATTGACTTTTTTGTATATGGAATTGTTATGACAATAAGGTTTTCCTTATTACTTTTTCCATTCCTTCTTGTTTGGAAAATCCCAAACACCCTATACTTAAGAAAATCTACATTTTACTTATATAAGGAAAATCTCCTTCACAAAGGAATTTACCGCTACCATGTTTTCATTGTTCATATCTATATTTTTATTAAGTATAAAAATCAGATTCATATCAAAAACCACAGAATCATATAATACTTAGATATGAAGCATTATGTTTTAGGATCTGAATTCTATATATGAACTATAATGAAGTTCCACTCTGAATTCTAGATATGAACTTAAATAAAGTTCCACTCTGAATTCTGGACACTGAACATTTACTAGTTCGACTCCGAACATTTATGAGTTTGACTCCAAACTTTAACTAGTTCGACTATGAACTTATATGATTTCGACTCCAAAATTTTACTTGTTCGACTCGGAGCTTCTATGAGTTCGACTCCAAACTTTTACTAGTTTAACTCTAAACTTCTATGAGTTTGACTCCGAAATTTTACTAGTTCGGCTCCGAACTTCTGCAAGTTCGACTCCGAACTCTGTAATTTCAGATTCTGAATTCTAGTGAAACCAGACCCCAAATTTCCTTACAAATTCAGACTTAGGATTTCTACAGAATTCATGTTCTGAATTCTTATAAAGAAGAATATGAATATCAATTTATTATATACTCTGAATTTCATTTTTGGTTAGACTCAAATCTTTTATTTTCTTACATTCCGAACTTCAGTTTTTCTTATTCTTACACTCATTTCATTATGAAATGATGTTATGCCTTCTATTACACATGTTTTGTTATAACATGATGTCGTCCATTATGTTTCTAACTAACCGTTGTTTGAGTGACACGTGTACAGGTCCCTCCAAATTTTAAAGAAAATATCACCGTTGGAGTAGGTATCCGACTATTGCCACCAAACCTATAAATATGAGATCATTTGAAAGAGCTCAAAATAATGAAGAATTTGATCACTCTAGAGACCACATGCTGTTAAGGTGATATATACAGAGAGAAGCATTTCAGGCCTTTTGCATACTGAACTGCTCGTTCAGATTGCTTCGTGCGAACCGAATGATGGTTATTACATTTGAGGGCTTCCAGGTATAGGAAGACAGAGATGCCGACTACCTTGAAGTTTGAGGGATTCCTTGTTGAGGAAGACAGAGGATCCAACTACCTTGAAGTTGAGGACTTGAGGGGATATCAAGACAGAGACTCTGATCATTGTATCGAGGGCATACCCTGGTGTGGGTAAGATAGGCTTGATTGAAAGTCTAAATCAAGGGACCTTTATAAAGGTTTTTTGGATACCATTCTCTTTGGGTTATAAGATTTATATCTTGTTACTTGTAGTTTTACTACTTGTTTTTCCACTGCATTTTGTATTGTAAGGAATGTATAACCTTCTTATATTTCCTTACACATGTACTCTGATAATTTAGATTCTATACACATTAAGATATAATCTCATATTTTAAACTTTGGTTAAGTTTTAATTTCTGGATCCATAATTTCAGAACCAGTTTTTCGAAATCACATTCCAGATTTGAGCAAGTGTATAGAGCTAGAAATTTGTAACTTCATACTTTGTCCCTATATTTTAATTGGTGTTAGTGGTGTTTTGAATTTTCTCAGTTTAACTTTGTTAAACATTGATCTATCCTTCATTAAGGAAATTTTTAAAGTGTAAAATTCACCCCCCCCCCCTCTTGTATATTGAGCATCTACATCATTATTTCGATCCTACAATTTGTATCAGAGGAGGTATCTAAAATACTTATACACGCATATAATTTTTTCTTGCTCAGTGTTTCTTTGTTCTACATTTTTTTCTTAGTTCCTTGAATCTGAACTTTTTTTATTAACGAGTTTCTATGTAGAAAGATTTTCTTATGGATTGAAGGTTTAAATGTTGGTTCCACCAACAACCTAAACCCTAAAAGACCACCAATTTTTGATGGAAATGATTATGAGTATTAGAGAGATCATATGAATACTTACTTTTTCAATACTGGAGTAGATTACTTTGTTATTCATACTAGACGTTATCAAATTCCTGACAAAGAAGTATGTGTTTCCACAAAACAAGAGAAGCATGATTATCAATTAAACTATATGGTACAAAATACAATACTATGTTCAATGACTAGGAACATATATAGCCAAATTTATTCTTGTCAAAATGCTAACTGTATATGGATGAAACATGATGTTACACATTTTGGCACATCTAATGTGATTGAGACTAGAAGATCCATGCTCATAGCTGAGTATCATTGTTTTAACTTTCCTTATGGAGAACCCATTTGTAAGGTTTAACAATGATTTATGACTATCGTGAATAGCATACAGTCTATGGTGGAGAACGGTCTGGATAATGAAGCTATTGTGGCTAAGATCATTGATATTATGCCCAATAAGTGCGAATGAAAGAGAAAATATATTTATGAGAACATGAAGGTCACTCAAATATCCGTAGATGAACTATTTGGAACTCTTCTCCAACATGAAACAAGGATGAAGAGACATGTAGACAACATCACAAATAATAATGGTACTGTTTCTTTTACTACAACATCAAATCACTTGAAAGGTAAAATGCTTGAGAGAGTAACTAGATCCAAGTCTAAGAAGGTTACTATCCAATCTGAATCTAGTGAGAGTAAAGTCTCAGTGAATGAGCTAGAAAATCTTGCTCGAAGAATGAACAAGATAGCTGGTAAAATAAATTTACAATCCATTTATAAGAAGAAGGAAAGAAAGATAATAAAGATTCAGAGGTCAAATGCTATGAATTCTAGAGATGTGGACACATACGAACTGATTTCCCTATGCTTAAAAATAAATAAAGAAAAGAGAGGAATTATGAAAGGAACAGGAAGAATTTTTACAAAGATAAATCTAAGAAAAGACTGAAAGCTAATACTACTTGGAGTTCTAACTTTAGAGAATCTTCAAAAATTGAATCTTCAGAATATGATTCATCAGGTCAGAAGAATATGGGATTCATTTCTAATACTTCTTTTCCACATACATGTCTTATGGCCAAGGTACGCTCTTCTGAGGCTTTAACAAATATATCTCTTGATAAGAATTACTATTCTGAAAATAGTACCTCTAATGATGAAATTATATCCTCAAAAAATGAAGAACCTTCATATGAAGATGTATCTAGATTTTCCAAGTTACCTGAAGCAAAAAAGTTTAAAATTTCTATGAAATTAGACAAGGGAAATACTAGGGAAGAAATTCTTACAAAAGAGATTTCAGATATTTCTTCAGATCTTAATGATAAAGAAGAGTTTTTAGAAAAACTTTCTGAAGACCTTGAGAAAGAGAATTCTGATAAGGAAGAACATTCTAAAGATCTTAAGATTTATATTTTAAATATGAAAATTTTTGAGGAAAAATATAACACTAAGGAAAAGATTCCTGAGGATAGGAATTAATCATTAGAATGAAATCCGAAATATTTTCTCTTAAGAAGCTCCATGCAAAATTTACCTATGGGAAGGAAAATATTGAAAACATGTTTTCACAAATTAATCCCCATGGAAACACTACTGAAGTAGGTTATACTCAACAAAAACAATTTTTCAAAAACAACTATTTTGTTCCTTCTAAATCCCCCTTTTGCACTAAGTGTCAAAGTAGTTGGAATTGGAAGAAAAAATGTTTTTTTAAATAGAGTTCAATCTCTTGGGTTTCATAAAGCATATTTCTCTAAAAAAATGTGGATACCCAAAATTTTGTTATCTGAAAATCATGGATCCAAACAAGTTTGGATTCCGAAAGTCTAATTATTTTGTTAATTTCAGGAAGATGAAGGAAGTACCAACAACAATACATGGTACATGGATAGTGGATGTTCCCGGCACATGACTGGTAACAAAAACTATTTTTAAAAGATTTTCATGACGATAGGAGGAAAAGTATCCTTCGGAGGTAATTCTCAGGGAGAAATTGTTGGTATAGGTAATATTGTTCTTCTTGGTGAAACTTTGATTTCAATTTTTTTTTGTTAAGGGTCTCAAGGTCAACCTCATTAGAATAGGTCAATTATGTGATGAAGGATACCTTGTGAATTTTAGGAATGATAAGTTCTTAGTACAAAATTCCAAGGAAGAGTTTATTCTCTCTACCAATAGGAAAGAGAATGTTTACACTTTAAAATTAGAAGACCTTAGGAGACAAGACATACCTTGTCGTAGAAAAATGGAAGATTATTCTTGGATATGGCATAGAAGACTAGGTCACTATAACCTTTTGTAATTATGTAAACATTCTAAGAAGAAACCAGTTAAGGATCTACCAGAGCTTATATTTGATTATTCTAATGTTTTTGATCCTTGTCAATATGGAAAGAAACATAAATCTAGTTTTTAATAAATCAGTGAAGTCTCAACAACTGACGCATTACAGTTGGTGCATGTGGATCTTTTTGGTCCAACACAAACTGGATGAATTGGTGGAAAGTATTATATATTTGTCTTAGTTGATGATTACACTAGATTTACATGGTTCTATTTTCTAGCAAAGAAGTCTGAAGATTTTTCTTATTTCAAAAGTTTTAGTGCCCAAGTTAAAAATGAGAAAAACCTTCCACTAAAAACTATTCATAGTGATCATGGAGGAGAATTTCAAAATTCCGATTTTGAAACTTTTTGTAGTAGAAAAGTTATTACTCACAACTTTTCAACACTCAGAACACCTCAACAAAATGGTGTAGTTGAATGAAAAAATAGAATACGTTAAGAGAAAAATATAACTATGTTGTGGGCTGAATCTGTATATACTTCTTGTTATACTATAAATCGAGTTTTGATTATCCCTTTTATTAATAAAACTCCTTATGGGTTATGGAATGGTAGAAAACCTAGACATTCCTACTTCAAGGTTTTTGGTTGGAAGGTATTCATCCTAAATAATAAATATAATCTATAAAATTTCGCACCAAAATCGGATGATGGAATTTTTTAGGTTACTCCACAACATTTAAGGCTTATAGAGTTTTCAATAAAAACCTTTGTACTATTGAGAAAATTGTATATGTGAAATTTGATATGTCTGATCCTTTTGTTTTTAAACCATCCCAACCTACATCCTCGGATGTGTTTTCAAAAACTGATTATCATCCTTTGATAGAATATCCTTCGAATAATGAAAATGTTCAAGAAGATACTTCTGAAACATTTGCCCAAGAAGACATTCTACCCAATGTTGATTAACAGGTTTTAAAAAACCAAAGTCAGGTGTTTCTTAAGATTCATCCCAGTGATAGTATCATTGGTGATGTTAATCAACCTGTAAGTACTAGAAGTTCCTTATGAAATGAAGCAGAACATCTAGCATTCCATTCCCAATTAGAACCAAAAAGAACTGATGAACGTTTAGGTGATGATGATTGGATCAAATCCATGCAAGATTATCATAATTAATTTGAAAGGAATAAAGTCTGGATCATGGTTGAAAGACCTAAAGAAACATCCTTTATTGGATTAAAATTGGTATTCAGAAATAAGTGTGATGAAAATGGAATCCTGGTTATAAATAAATCTAGGCTAGTTTCTAAAGGATATAATCAGTAAGAGGGAATAGACTATGAATAAACCTATGCTCTAGTAGCTAGACTTGAATCTATTTGTATTCTACTTTCCATTGCAACATTCTTAAATTTTAAACTTTTTCAAATGGATGTGAAATATGCTTTCTTTAATGGTTATGTTCACGAGGATGTTTTTGTTGAAAAACCCCCCTCATTTGAATATACAAAACATCTTGATCATTTTTTTAGACTTACCAAAGCTTGAATGGCCTTAAACAAGGCCCACAAGCTTGGTATGATAGACTTACGGTATTTTTGCTTCAAAATAACTATGTTAAGGGAAATGAAGATCCATACCTTTTTATAAAGATAGAATAGAAAAAAAATTTGATTGTTCAAATTTATGTTCATGGCATTATATTTGGTTCAACTCAGCAATCTTTAACCGATTCTTTTGCAGATCTAATGAAATCTGAGTTTGAAATTAGTGTGATGGGTGAGTTAACATTTATTATTGGTTTTCAAATTTCTCAAAAACCAGAAGGACCCTATATTTCTCAACATAAGTATATTAAATATCTTCTTAAAAATTACGGCTATGAAAACACTAATATTATATGTAATCATATTGGTACCTCAAACATACTTGATCTTGATGAACCTAGAAAACCAGTAGATCAAACATCTTTTAGAGGTATGATAGGAAGTATACTATACTTGATATAAAGTCGTCCAGAAATAATGTTTCTAGTATTCTTATGTGCCTGATATCAATCCAATCGTAAGGAATACCATTTAAAGGCAGTGAAAAAAATTTCACTCCATAAAGGGATCCATGGATCTAGGATTATTCTATACTTCTTGAAATGATTTTGTTTTAAAGAGTTTTTTGGATGCAGACTTTGGTGGGTGTAGAATGGATAGATAGAGTACATCCGAAACGTGTCATTTCTTAGGAGATTCATTAGTTTCATGGTCCTGCAAGAAGAATCACTCAGTAGCACTCTCAATTGCTGAAGCTGAATATATAGCAGCTGGAAGTTGTTGTGATAAAGTATTGTGGATGCAACACCCACTCATAGATTATGGATTTTGTTTTACTAAGACTCAAATTTTGTGTGATAATAGAAGTGACATTTCCCTTAGTAAAACCCTTCACATCACTCCATCACAAAGAACATAGTTATTAGGCATCACATTCTTAGAGATCACACACTAAATGAAGATACCATTCTTCAGTTTATTAGAACGCAAGATTAACATAATGACATTTTAACAAAATCTTTACCTTCTGATAGATTTTGAATACATTAAATAGAAGTTAGGAATGATAATCATGAGGTAATATTCCATCATCAACATTTTGTTAAAATAATCTATTTACAGTAATATACTCTTTTTTATCGGGGGAGTACATTTTCTTGTTAGCATTATAAAATTTTTCGTAGTTAGTATTTTTTTAAGGATTTTGTAATCAAAATATTCGTAGTCAGTTTTTCGAACTTTTGTAACAAATATTTTTGTAATGAAGTTTTCGGAACTGAAATTTTTGTAATGGAATTTTTCAGAACTTGATCTTTCGTAATTAGAATTTTCGTACTTGCAATTTTCATAATGAAATTTTTTGTACTCATACTTTTCGTACTTAAATTTTTCATACTCAAACTTTTCATACTGGGACCTTTGTACACATACTTTTTGTACTAGAGTTTTGGTACTCAATGCATTTTCAACATTATGTTTTTCATAGTTAGTTTTTTGTAGTAAAATTTTTCTTCAGGAAGAATTTTACCTATTACGAATAAACCTCCTGGCCAATCTGAAAGGTATTATTTCCTTACATAAGTGTTTGTATTCATATTTTGGCTGCTGATATTTTCCTATGAGTTGTAAGATTTCTTGGATTCTTGTTTTATAAAATCTGATTGTTTTTCTTAAAACCTCAAAAGATCGAATTCAAGATTTTCTTGCGGATTTTATTTTAACCATCAGATCAGATCCGGGAAATTCCCAACCACTAGATTTCTTTTGGAATCTCAAAGGTCACATCCATCACCTATATAAAGGGGTCCCATGATGGTTGTCCCACATCGATATTCAATCTCTCGTGTGTTGAAGTTCTGCCTACCTTCATAAAGGTCGTTAAAAATCTTCTAGAGCTCTTAATTCCAAATTTATGCTAAAGCTACTTCTCAGGATATGTCAACTACGAAGCCATTTTCAAAATGGTTAGTATACAGGGAAAGGTTAGTGCATCCGAGTTTCTACAAATATGATTCTCTTATTTCTAAAAATATCAGATTGAATGGCTGGGAGTATGTTTTCATATCAAAGCCAGTGAAACAGGATCCAGTTTATACAGATTTTCTTGTTGAGATTTTTGAGTATGTTACCTTCCTTAAGGAAGATAACATAGAGACGTTTTCATTCCAATCTTATGGAAGGACTTATATGCTTACTTACACCATGGCTGGAATCTTGGAGGGTCTATCATATAAAGGTGAAGCTGAGTTTTGTTCACATAAGCTTCCAACTGAGCAAGGAAGTTTTAACAAAGTGAAGGCATTGAAATTACTTGGACATAAAGATGCTAAGACTGCTAAGATTGATCATCTCCCTCCGAATAATCAGATTCTATAGCTGTGGGTACAATGTTTTCTAGTACCGAGAAGGAGAGATAAAGATAATTTCAAGGAGGGTGATATATACATCGTATATTTTTTGGTAAATCTATGGATGATGAATTTGATGAGATATGTTTTGGTTACAATTATGTATATTAAAGAAGGGAATATGAAAGATAAGATCCTAAGGTATCCGACCTTTCTTTGTCAGCTTATTATTAGATTTCTTGATTCATTTTAAGTTTCTTACACTTCCAAGAAAAGAAATTGCAAGGTAATGATGGATAATGTTGATATATTAAAGAGGATGAAGATGGGTTTTTCTGTTGAATCCGGAAAATTCTACCTTTTACCAGAGAAAGAGGCAGAAGAAGCTCAAAAAGATCAACAATCTCCGGAAACATCTAAAATGGAAGGGAAGAAGAGAATGTTGAAAGAAGTGGTGGCTGAAGACAAGTCCCAGAAAGGTAAGGAAACATAATCTGCACCACCCAAGACAGAGAAACAAAAAACCTACCCAGATGAAGTGGCTGATAAGTGGGGGGAAGACAAGGATAAGAGAATATAAGGGGGCCCTCAATTAAGATTAGATCATGCTGAGGCTAAGTCCATAAGAGAAAAATCTGCATATGAGTAAGAAAAATAGGCTAAAGAGAAAAAGTATAAGAAAAATATGTTTGAAGGAGAGATTGTACAATCTCTGTTGAGAGATACAGAGGTAGCCTCTGAGAAGATCCCAATTCTGGAAAAATTCCTTACTAAACCATTACCAGAAACCCCAGGGAAGAACTAATTCACTTAGGAAAAGCTTAAAGAGAAAAAAGTCACTAAAAGAGAATAAAAAGAAGTTGTTGAGAGAGTGGAAGAAGAAGTTGTTGAAAGAGAAGAAGAAGTAGTATAAGAAGAAGAAGATGAAGATGGAATTGTTGATCCAGATGACCTAATTAAACAATTTGAGGACTATCAAGAAAATGTTGAATCTGAAAAACTTGTCACTCTGGGAAAGGGAGTTGAGAAAGAAGGTAACAATGTTGATGATATGGAAGAGGAAGAGATACATAATGAATTATCTAATTAGGAAGTAATCTATGAGAAGAATTATCTTGAAGAAGGAACAAAGAAAGATAAAATAGTTGAAGACAAGATTTTTCAACTATAAGAGAGTGAGGAAGAATCTACAAATGATCAAACCCTTCAGAAAACTAATAAAGGTAAGAAAGTGCTCATGGATACACCAAAAAAATATATCATCATGAAGAAAGAAGTGGGTGGTTCTTCTAAAAGGAATCTGGTGCAAATTGAAGATGAAAAATCCCCAAGAAAAGTGTCTGATTCGAAATCATTAGCATAGGGTCATGACTTTGTTGTTGAGTCTTGGAAAAAGTTGGTGTAAACCATTTTGATATTTCCCACTATAGACTCCATATGCTAGATGTTGCAACACAGTCTGAATAAAAAGTCAGAATCCTTATTAATGGTGATGGATAAGTGTGTGAAGATTGAGGCTAACCATAGAAATTTCCTAATCAATTATGATGCTCACAGAAAATAATGCAGCAAAATCACATTGTGGTTTAAGAAAGATGCAGAAGACTTGGATGAGTTTGACCGTTTTCAGAATGATGTTAAAGATGCTTTTGACACCGAGGACTCTAAGATTAAGAATCTTCAGGGTAACCTAATAGTTGAGAAGAATTTGTAGAATTAACAAGTGAAGGACTTGAATGTTAAGGTTAAGTCTCTTGTTAAAATTTTTAAAAGGGATAGAGATATTCGGATTGAGCTTGAAGAAAAACTTGTAAAGCAACATGAGTTAGTGACGATGCGAGAAGAGGCCATGAAGGCTCAAGCAGAGGTGATGAAAGCTTAACAAGAAAGGCTCACAACTTTCGATAAGCAAGATGAGGAGGATCAAAAATATATGATGAAGCTGAAAACCCTGTTGAAGAAGCTAATCCCAAAGGAAAAGTAATACAAATAGACTAAATCCGATCTTTTGTTGCGTTTTTCTTTCCTTGAATTTTTTTTTCAACTGTAATAAAAGTTTTGGTTGGTTGTATATTGTGTTACTATGTACTGATGTTTCAGGTACTCTATTTCTTTTTTATTCCCTTATTTTTTTTAAATCACAAATGGGGACAAGGAAAAATGACTACTCAAAAGGTGAGAAGGAAAATATTCTAAGTGAAGATATCCTTAAAGTTAGGGGGAGTTTCTTATTACGAGGTTTTTCATTCCCATGATAATGACAACACCATTTCGGAAATATAGAATACAATCCTTAGAGTTTCATTGCCTAAGGGGGAGTTAGTTGTATTCATTATCATCCATGAAAAAAGGGAGATAACTTTTAATTTCAATGTCAAATGAAAATATTCAAAGTCATTATATTCTTTTTCGTACGGTTGTTTGTGCTTTCCAAAAAGGGGGAGATTGTTATGTCAATAATGATTTCCTTATGAATTTTTACATTCCTTCTTGTTTTGAAAATCAAAAACACCCTATACTTAATCAAATCTACATTTTACATATATAATGAAAATTTACTTCTCAAAGGAATTTACCCCTACCATGTTTTCATTGTTCATATCAATATTTTTATTAAGTAAAAAAATCAGATTCATATAAAAAACCTTGGAATCATATCATACTTAGATATGAAGCATTCTGTTTTAGGATCCAAATTCTGGATATGAACTGTAATGATGTTCCACTCCAAAATTTGGATATGATCTCTAATAAAGTTCCACTTCGAATTCTAGACTACGAACTTTTACTAGCTTGACTTCGAACTTTTATGAGTTCAACTTCGGACATTTAATAGTTTCACTCCAAACTTCTATGAGTTCGACTCCGAAATTTTATTAGTTCGACTCCGAAATTCTATTAGTTCAACTCCAATAGTTCGACTCTGAACATCTATGTGTTAGACTCCGAACAATTACTAGTTCGACTTCTAACATCTAAAAGTACGACTCCGAACACTGTAATTCAGATTATAAATTCTAGTGAAACCAGGCTCCAAATTTCCTCAGAAATTCAGACTCTGGATTTCTACAGAATTCAGGTTCCGAATTCCTATAAAGCAGAATACGAATATCACTTTATTATAGACTCCGAATTTTATTTTTGGATAGACTCTGCACTTTTATTTTCATACATTCGGAACTTCAGTTTTGCTTATTCTTACACTCGTTTCATTATAAAACTATGTCGTACCTTTATTTACACATGTTTTCTTATAAAAAATTTCATCCATTCTATTTCTAACTAACCATTTTTTGAGTGACACGTGTACAGGTCCCTCCAAATTTTAAAGAAAATACGAATTTTGGAGGAGGGAGCTGGCCACTTCCATCGAGCCTATAAATTAGAGCTCATTTGAAAGAGTTCAAAACAATGAAGAAGTTAATCACTCTAGAGACCACACGCTATTAAGGTGATTTCTTGAGATAGAAGCTTTTAATTCCTTGTGCATACTGAACTTCTCATTCAGATTTCTTTGTGCGACTCTGAATGTTGGTGATTACATTTGAGGGCTTCTGGGGATAGGAAGACAGTGGTGCCGAATACCTTGATGTTCGAGGGCTTCCATGCTGAGGAATACAGAGGTTCCAACTACCTTGAATTTTAGGGCTTCGGGGATAGCAAGATAGTGACTCTAATCATCATATCGATAGCTTACCCTGGTGTGGGTAAGACAGACTTTCTTGAAAGTATAAATCAAGGGACATTTATCCAAGGTTATTAGATACCCTTCTCTTTAGGTTAAAAGATTTATAACTTGTTACGTGTAGTTTTACTACTTTTTTTTCTGCTACATTTTATATTTTAAGGAAAGTATAACCTTCTTATATTTCCTTAAACTTGTACTCTGATTAATTTAGATTCTATACACTTTAAGGTAGAATCTCATATTGTAATCTCTGGTTAAGTTTCAATTTCAGAATCTATATTTCCAGAACCGGTTTTATGGAATCACATTCCATATTTAAGTAAGTGTATAGAGATAAATGTTTGTAACTTCATACTTTGTCCCAATCTTTCAATTGTTGTTATAGGTGTTGTGATTTTGCTCAGTTTGGCTTTGATAAACTTAGATCTGTCTTTGATTAAGGAAAATTTTAAAGTGTACAATTCACCCCCTCTTGTATATCGAGCATCTAAACCATTATTTTGATCCTATAGGAATGATTCATTCCGTGTTCTCAGATTTTTAAAATGTCAGGGTAGTTTCCCCCTGAGAGGTATCTTACGGTGAGGTGGTTTAGACCCCCCCTTTCATCTAGTATGGTTTTGAATTCTCGAAAACGAGCATGATTCAATAGGTATCTAATGTAATGGCGCCGACCTCTCTAGTAAATTACGTTGCTGAAATCTATTGTTTGAGGTGTTCTTGGAGGCCAATTTGACTTTTTCATAACAATTTTCCAAATTTCAAGATCATGTATAGTGTTACTATAACTCTAGGCTATTTCCAAGAAAATGACTTTTCCATTTCCAAATTTCTAGTTCATTAATAGTGTTTCCAGAATAGTTGGTTGTTTCCAATAGTAGTATTTTTCCTTTTCCAAATATCTAGTTAATGAACAGTGTTTCTTGAACAATAGGAAAGTTCCAAAAGTAGGCTTTTCCATTGAAAAATTTCTAGTTCCTGAATAATATATCCATAACATTAAGCTATTTCCAAAAGCATTCTTTTTTCCTTAGTCAAATTTCTAGTTCATGAACAGTGTTTCTATAGTAGTAGAAAATTTCCTTTACCAAATTTCTAGTTCATGAACATTTCATCTAGATCAGCGAGGAATCCAAACCTATGACATTCTACAGTGTTTCCAGTCCAATGAGGTTTCCAAAATGGTGAGTCATCAAACACTTTTTCAAATTTCATGTTTGGTGTAAAGTGTTTTCAACATCTTATAGTTTAACCCCATTGATGTTTCCTATGTCATAAAATGCATTTGAGGCCCTGTTTTATGGTATTCGAGGCTGAATAAAATCCCATAACTCCTATATTGATTTTACTATTTCTCAGGAATTTTTTACTTGGTCAAAATATGTGGTTTTATTTGATATAATTTTAATGTAAAATCATGTGCATCTTAAACAAGTACTCTGTTAAATATTCTAAAGGGACAAGATATATACATTAATTATTCCCACTTATATTTTCCTTGTGAGAGACACTAAAACCATTCATTCTTCCCTTAGAGACTGTGTGATCAAACCTTAATCCTTTGATCATTTCCCCTTGATGTTTTTTCTTACTACATGTGCACCCGTGTTTTGGTTTAAGAAGAAAGTGTCAATCTTCGTCGATATAAACTATGATCTACCTAGGTTCTTTTGTTTTCATCAATCCTTATCCTCTTGTTTCTATATACTGTGCTATTTCATTTCATCTCCATGCTTCTAATAGAGTTTTATTGGCTATTGTATGGTGCAGTGATGCCAAGATGTCCTCGGGTGGATGCAGTTGTCATAGGGGATGAGATCATAATCCATTGTGTGGATCATCCTTGTATAAAGAACATCAATAACCATTTGAGGATGGGGATTCATTTGTTCTCTTTAATTTAACATGAAAAGGTATTGTTATCATGTTTTATACCACTTGATAAAAATGGATTTGACAAAACAAACATTTGAATAAGATAAATAAGTTGATATCAATTATATGTTACTACCTCTTGTTTTTCTAGATAGTGTGATATATATACATTATTTTTTTATCATTATGTTCTTGATGAAATTTGGTAAATAAATTATTGCTGAAAATTAATTGATAATTGTTTGGATAAAGATAAAGAGTCTTTTAAATGAATATAGTTATTTTTGTTGTTGTTGTAATTTTATGTTAATCAAATTGAGCCAGTAATAATAATTTATAAATTTTTGATAGATATGGTAGCTTTCTGTTTAGGTTACCCACTGATGGAGCCTCCTAATAATATATCGGTGAATTCTAGATGGACTAATGAAGTGGATTCTTGATAAAAATATATTTCCTCATAGGGTTTTCAGTTACTCCCTTTCTTGTAAAGGCCAATAAGCTTATACTTGTAGCTGTGGGATCTCATAGCGTTTGAAGGTTAGATTACTTGTTTAGAGGCCAAGAGACCAATTGATATGATGTTTATTTTCCTACTTCATATCTTTTGATGTGAGCCTATAAGGCTATTAGGATATGTGAGTGAAGGGAGGCCTATTGGTTGTGGCAGTAGTTAATGCCTAGAGTGGAATGACACATCAGTTTATGCATGTGGGTGTTGGGGAGGACACTAAAGTTTATTAAAGGGGTTTGATGTAAATATTTGGCTGCATGATGTTTCTTTCTAGTTGTATACCTTCCATACATTCCCCAAAACTCAAGGAATTTGGTTTTATTACCCTCTTCCAAAAAGTGGAGAAGACCCATTTGGTTTGGCACCTTTTTTCTGTGTTTAGCTTCCGGAGGTAGGATGGGTCTAAACTCTTGTATAGGTGGAAAATACTCAACGTTAAGTTCATCTACTCAATGTGTTGAGACCCATTGTGCTTAGTAACATAGATTGTTTTTCTGGAGTTCCTGGGGATATATGAAAGTAATAATTTTGTTAATAAATGATTGAAAATGATGTTAACCTAGCGGGTTGGAGCTTATTGGGATGCAATGCTGAGGATTAAATTTAAAAGAGCAATGGACTTTGGGATTTATTATAGTGAAATATAATGTGGAAATTTTTAATAGTTAATTAATGATTAAATAATTAAGAATCATAAAGTGAAATTGATGAAAAGTAAATAAAGGAATGTAATCAAGATCTTTAAATGGTAGTGTTCATATAGGATATATAGTCTTAGAAGTGGAATTCGGGAGTCAGAGAGATGTTAGCTGTAGTTGTGAAAAATTCTATGTTATGTATATAGTGTTGTTGTGAGCTATAGTATATTCTGTTCTTTTGGTGTTTCAATATGCTACTTCACCCCATCAGTTATAGAAACTGACACCCCATGGATTCTGATCCTTGGGGGTGTTTTCCCTATCATTCAGGTGGGTGGATGGATGCATGACTACCCATATTGTCCCCAACTTCTTCTCGTGGTAGCTACTTATTCTTGTAGGTGAAGCTATTGGTTTTCCCCATATATGTGTGTAGAGGTATGTAATAGATTATAGTTATTCACAAACATATATTCTGGGTATAGTTTCTTATGGACTACTATAGGTGTAATGTGTATTGGTTGTGATGTCTTGAGGATCCCCACTTAGTGTGTGGGTTATAATAGTTGAGGTATAATTCCTAATGTATTATACATGTTATACGAGCTATGGGGGCTCCAAAAAAACTAGCTGGTTACTTTTCCTACTTGGACGTGGTGGTTATGTTGCACGAGGTGCATGTTTTGGTGCTTCTCCCAGGTGTTTGTGAGCAATCATTTTTTTGAGGGAGAAGCTTAGGACATGCGACATTAGGCCAAAACATCAAACTAGAAGGGAAGTGGTAGCGGGTACCATTAATATTCATTATTATATTAAATACACTTGTATTAGATCCTTAGTGAGAGTATCCATTGTGATGTTGGGAACATAGTATACCTATTTAGGTGACGAGTTATTTTCGCATGTTGTTTATTGTTATTTAGCATGTCCTCTTTACTTTCGCAAGAGATGATCGGGGGAGGATATTACTTAGTGTACTATTACAATTACCCTATATATATAAACTATTGTACGGGTCACTTATAGAATGTTGGTGATAAGGTTTGTTACTAATAGCTTGGGGTTGCAGGAGCTATTTGTGAGATTTGGTTGCTGACAATTTTTACTTTTTTATTGTACATGCAGTTTTTTTCATTCAGTTGTAGTAGTTTTGTATGAAATTACATATGTGTACTTGGGTTTTTCTTTTATATAGATGTCTTAGTTATATTTGGTAGGATTTTTCCCTATATCTCTCTTTCACATGTGTTATCTTAAGAAGGTAATGCCTCCCATTGGGGTGTTTACTATACCATCAGTGCTAGTCACGAACCTGGGGCCTAATAAAGACGGGACTCGGGGGTCATTATCTCTCTTCAATAATTTCCAAAAGAGTAGGGGAACAATATTTGGGGTGGGTTCGTGACAACTTGGATGAATCCTTATAATATATCAATGAAGTATCAAAAATTTAATACAGGGTGATGTTTATGTATGAATTCAAAAAAAACAACTAGTCGTTGTTATAATACTATAAATGAGATGAATGTAACGGTAGAGTATATCACAGATCAGATAAGAAGACCCAAAAATCATAATTGGTATGTTAGTAAATTGAAAATTTAGTATTTAAATTGAATTCATAACCATGTTGATATGATCTAGATGTATTATGAAATAATTTTCATTCAAGGCCGAAGGATACACGATCATGAAAATAAGAACCAGTCATAGGGAGAGTTAATTATAATGATGAATGTAGAATGATAGGAGCATTATAATTTAAATCATGTTGTGAGATATTTTATGCCAACGAAAGATTTAATTTTTCTCAATTAACTTCTTCTAATTTAATTATTAAAACGTTTTTAACTGACCAAATGAATATACCATTATTCTTATTCAAATAATTATTTCTATTTTCTTTCAATGCCTATTGTTTTAATATTCATTAATAATTCTTATAAATGTTTTGAAAAATCATTTCGTTTATTTATTATATTTGTTTTATATCCCTTTTGTGGTATTAAATGTATCTTACTCAATCATTTTCAAAAATCACAATAGGGAGATAAATTTATACAAATCATGAGAATATTATATAAATTTGGAGATATTTTTTTAGTGAAACCAGAAAATATATTCAAATAAGAGAATATGATCGTTTGGTGGATTTATTATCCTAAGTGGATGTTAGTTGTATTTGTCACTTTATTTAGATGCGTTATAATCTCATTTAGTGATTTATATTAATATATAAATTCTATATATAATGTATCTAAAATATAATTAATATATGTTTCTGCAAAAGTTATTTCTCCTTTAAGTCTTCTGTTTTGGGCATTCAAAATAGTGGGAGATATTTGATTCAAAAGTAACTATTTTACTTTTCCATTCCATTTGTTTTGGAAATAAAAAGAAATAATTCAAAATTAATTGATTACAAACTATTTTATGTACAATAGTTTTTAGAATTTTTTGGTAGAAAACAATAACCTTAACCATCATTGATTTATTTTAAAGAAATAATGAATGTAATCCTACTTTATTAATTATAATTAGCATAATGTGTATAGCACTAATGTTGATTAGATTCACCATAATCAAATTGGACATAAATCTTTCTATCATGTATTTATATTGAAATTTGTCCTTATAATTGACATGATATCAAAACTGATAAACATTATATTCACTCTCATATAATAATCATAATTAAATATCTTAAGAAATATATTATATTGACTAAATGATAATATATAAATATAGAAATACAATATTATCTTGTAATATATTTTATTTAACACTAAAAATGTGTACCACAAATTTATATTGTACATTGTATTATAATATGATCATTGATGTTCCATTTGTAGACGTGTCCATGTCATTCCAAAAAAAAACATGAAAGAAGACATGACCGTTGGATGATCAATATGATCATTGGATATTATCCTATATATACTTGGTCATTTTATGAAGAAAAAAAGAGAGAAAATTCTAATTCTTTTTTGATCTCAAAATTCTAAAGTATACAAATAATGAATAATTTATTCTTATTAATTTGTATTTATTTAGAGATAGTACTACCTATGGAAACCATCTATTCATGTATCCTCAAAATTTGGTTTTTTAATTTATTTATGCACTTGATTTTGACAATAAAATTAAAGGTTTCAATTATATGAAGGTAGAGATCTGATCTGTTTGATTGTACAATTGTGTGGATTTCTAGATAGAATCTGATCCATTAGATAGAGGGTTATATGCGATAGGAAGACATATAAAATTATTTCATTTTATCAATGGATTATCATGGTAAGGGAAGGAAAAAAGTCTTGTAATTATAAAATAAGATATATTTATCCTATGTTACTGGATACCCTACTATTTTGGTTAAAATAATAGTGTTCAATGGTTTTACTTGGATTGTTAAAAGTTTTATATTTTAACATCATGTAATTGAATGTGATTCTTTTATATACATCTTTCTATATAACTTTTTATCTTAATTTCTTTTATTATGTTATAATGTTTTACTATGTATTAATAATTTAATATGATATTAGATTTAATATGAGTCAATATGCTTTATGATAAAATTATTATTTAGTAATACAAAAAATTGTAATAATTATTGTATGATTTATTCTATGTTTACTCTAATTTTATAATTTTCTATGGTGATTAAAATTAAACTCTAAACATGTTACCACTAATTAATGGTTATGATTCTCTAAAGTGTAAAGGTAAAACTATTTTATCATTACAAAATATTACATATAAATAAAAATTTAATTAATCAGGATATTTTTTATTATCAAACACAATATCCATGTCTGATTTCCATTTAATGTCATAGGAGGTGTTGCGAATATTATTTTTTTAACATTTTTAAACTATAAATTTTCATGTATATGAGCACATTCTTTTAAACATACACTTCACCCCTCGTGTATTTTTTCATTTTTATATCCATTAAGATCATAAAATAATCAAAACTATAAACCCTAAATATAAATAATAATTATGCAAACATTATATTTCATATCAAATAATTCATAAGAAATATTAAAATATGTTGTTATGTATATAAATTTCTTCAAAATACAACTATAAACATTCATGATGAAAATGAATTTTTTTACTTGAAAATAATTATTTAGAGTCTAAAAGATTATTAAATATTAATTAAAAATTATTATTTAAAAAAATTTATACATGTAGATGAATCATTAATGATAATATTATTTATAATGGCTGGTAAAGACAGTCATGTGGGTAATATAAAATAAATACATTTTAAACTACTAGTAAAAACTCAATAGGCCCAAATTTCGAAAATATTATGAAAATCATTCATGAAATGGGTAAGGAAAGTAAAAAAATTTCAATTATTACAATAAATAATATATATATTTATATTTAACAGTAAAAAAAGTCATGAAATTATTTTAATAAAATATGGAAAAAGAATAAACGATCCCTGAATAATGGAGAAAATAAAGTAAATTTTCATAAAGACATGCTTTTAATATCACAAGTACATAAATAAGGAAAAATAATTATAAAATAATGAATTATATATAAATGAATATAGGATAAAAAATACATTTTATTTCATAAATATATATCATATAATATAATTTTTGAAACAATTGACCATGGAAAATAATGGATGAAAATTACAATGCAAAAAAATGTTACTTCAAAATTTTCAAAATTAATAACATAATTTATTATAGAATTTTCAAGATAAACCATATTTATATACTATACATGAAATTTAATTCATTAAATTAAATATCTTAAATAACATACAGAACATGAAACTCATATAATAAATGAACTGTAATATTATATATTGTTTAAACCTCACCAACACAGTAGATGGTTTAATAATAGATAAATAATGAAATTTATATGGTTTAAAAACATGTAAAATAAATTATGTTCATTTTTATTTATTATTATGATAATAATACTCAATTTAATTAAAATGAAATGTTTTCTAAATAATCATGTTTTTCTAGCACAATTTTTAATCATGCCGAGAGAAAAAAATTTTAAATCATAATTTACAATTTTTTAAATATTAATTTATAAATTTATATAAAATATTTATAAATTACCATAAAAACATCTTAAGTTGAAATTTGTGGAATTTTTAAATAATTATCATTTTTTTGATGAATAGTGACTTTTGCATATTTTTATTTTATAAGTTCCTTTCAATTAAATATTTCATTGAGTCAAATTATATTTTGAAATTGTTTTAATGAAATAAAACTCCAATATTATTTTAATAAAAACAATTTATTTTATTTTAATCAATTCAATATTGAATTGAATAATAAGAATGTTTATACTTATGAGAATTTTTATCTTGGGAATCTACATTTCCATCAGGTTTGTGGTTTTTTTAAATCTAATTTTATGATTTTTATAAATATTATTTTATAAAATGGATTCAAAATATGGAATTATACTAAATTAAATTATATAATATGGTCAAACTGATTTTTTTAAATAATAAATAGTGAAAATATTAAAAAATAATTAAGAAGTATAAGATAAAGATGAGTTTGTTGTTAGGGTTTAACTAAAATGAGAAGGGTTAAAATGACCTAAAGACATGTCTAAAATCTATAGTATGGGGATAATTGGAATTCAGAATCTTTAGTATTTATTAATATTTTATTTTATTTTATTTTTTAATGTTCAAAATGTGGATACACATTTTCATTTAAATAATCACATTTGTGTCACTCCAATAACTTATAAAATGACACCCACATTACTCTATTAATAACACCTTCATTCCATTTTATTATCAAATACCTACAAAACATACTTACAAGCATAACTAATATGTTTATAGAATCCATTTTTTGTAAATAAATTTTTATAAAAATTTATGTGCAATCATAAATAGGTGGTCTGAGATATGAAAAAAATCATAACTATTGATTTTTTATATTATTTCATCTTCCAATTCCTTGAAATATTCTTCATTTCAGATAGTATAGAAAAAATATATTAACTTCACAAGTAATTTATTATTTTAAGTAGATGTCCAATATCCACCGCAATTCCCTCAAATTGATAACATTAATGTCACTCATGTGTACGGTAGACTACTGCCTCACAAACAAATGGGACACATTTTCAATAAACACAAATCACTTTTCTGTATAATGGTGGATATAAAGTATATATATGATATATATAAAATAAATTTTATTTATTTTACATTATATCTTACATTTCATTTTTTTAATTTATATTCTCAATGTGACATGATAACACCAATCATGTGTACAATGGACAACCACCACACAAAGTAGTTTTATTTGTTTTTCAATTACCTTTTACATTAAGTGTAAAAAGGATATGGTTAATACAATTATGGGATAAAATTATATAATTATGATATTAAATATTTTTATATCATTATAAGAAGGTAATATATCTATTCCTATCCTACCATTTCACTCATTGGAAGATGGTAATATTGTCCATGAATATGTGGACTAGCACCTTCACGAAGTAATGTGATACTCTTTTCATCAAATCACCATGTGGATAATATATATCAATATATTTTGAAATATATTAAAGTATTTATTATATTATTATTATTATGTAAAAAAAATTATTTCATACCATATTTCTATAATGGTCATTGAGAATTAGAAACATTATACATGTGTAAGTAAGATCAAATTTTATTATTATAAAAAATTACCTCATTTATAAAATAAAACATTAATGATTTTCCTAGAAATTATAATTAAGGTGTAAATATGATTATTAATTCAGGATTATTATTCTTTTAATGTTGAAATAATGCACTCTTAGACCAATAATCATCCTACAGAAGTGATTTTTCCACATAATCCAAACATCATTAAAATAATAAATGTTGACCTAATTGATCATGAAATTGTATATAACATGGTAATAATTGAATTAAAATGTATAATAGATAGTAAAATATATATTCTGCAGTATGTAATTAAAATATGTTTAGTATTCAGGGTAGTTAAAAATGAACGAGATGAGTTAGGCTTCAAGTAAGGTGTTTCATCTCAATTTCTCTTCACTGAGAAATATATTAATGTTATAATCCTAATTTATTTTATATTCTATATATAATTAAAATTTAACATAAACTATCAATAATATATAATATTTCTTTGTGTTTTATGTTTAAATTTGAATTATTTAACTCATGTAGATTTGATAATATAAATACCAAGTGGTAATTAATTTCAAAACTCAATTTATTATCAATGGGTAATATTATTTAATTTAGTATCATTGATATTATAATATTATGTGTGAAAGGATTTTTTATAAGGAATTATTTACACTTTTATTATGTGTATTTAAATTCCTTACATGTAATCAATTTAGTCATTAAATCTCACTTCAACATTATGATCATTGTAAGGGTTTGAATAAAAATATGATTCATTGTTGATAATGTTTATTTGTGAATTTAATTTTTCGAAAATTATATAATAGAATTATAATAAAACCATTTAATTAAATATTCATATGATTATTAAGGATGTTATAATTTAAAAGTACAACTATTTACAATTTCATTCATTAAAATATTTAGAAATATTTTTGGAGAAACCTAACTTCATTTTCTATTTATTGTGGGAATCATATTTTATTCTAATACCATGGATTATAAAAATCTTTAATTTATTTATACTTTAAAAAATTATTTATTAATGAATATTTTATCTATAATTAATTATTAGAAAAATATTCAGAAGGAATCTTCATGTCATTTTCAAAGCATATATTGTTTGACTATTACTAAAAATTTGAAAGGAATCATTTCATTAACATACTCAATATGTATGGAATACTCTACCATAATGAAAACACAATGATTTAAATATTATTCAAAATTTTCAAATTTTATTTTCTAAGAAAATTGTTATAATTTTTTTTTGAACTTTTTTTAAAAGTTGAATTTAAAAATGAAAAGTTTATATTATAATAGATTTTTTTATTAATAATTTTACTATATTTAAATACATAAATGACAAAAAAACATATTTAAATTATTATCCATTAGGGATATATCATATTGATACCATTATAATAAATTATATGGATGGTTTAGGATCATTTTTAACTAATAATGTATTTATATTCATTTTCTGAATTCATTTATTTTTTCATTGAATTTCCCATGAGATATTAACTTTCTTATAATCATTAGCATTAATTTTAACATAATTATTCATATTATTTATTGTGGATATGTTTAGTTATAAATCTATATATAGTTTATGCATATCATTTTCTACATTAGAAATTATTTTTTTATCTAGAAAAATATTGATGAATTTTTATTAAATAATAAATATAAATATGTGGTGAAAATAAACATTTCCACAAATTAAATCTACTACTAAATATATGAGGATTTATGGGGATATGATTTGATGGTTGGGGCTCAAAATTATATAACCTCTCAATGACACATATATCTCATGAGGTGAATAAGTTATACTGCTTTAAAAAAGTTCCATCTTATATTTTGAAACCATCTTTTGAATGTTCTTAGTTACATATGTGAAAATTTACTTGGAATATGAAATATAATAATTAAGAATTACTTCCACTGAATTTTTTTTTTATTTTTCATGAGATTTTTGCAATGTTACAATCTCTAGATTCATTTCATTCTCATTTTATTGATGATAGGGAATGTTTTTCCATTTATTTGACATAACAACTTAATTAAAAAATTTACAATTATGATATCCATGTTGTTGAGAAAATGTAATTTTTTTTAGTTATTTACCATACCATATTCGTTATACTAGTCATACTTTTTTAAATGGAATGTTTTTGTGTCATTTACCTTTTATTATTATTATTATTCTTAATTAATGATTGCTTCCACTATATTCAAACCTCAATTACCAATTGAGATTCCAATTATTATGTCTACATCCCATTAAAATAATTAAGTGTAAAATAATTTATATGGAAGGATATGGTAGAAGGAGTAATGTTATTCAAAAACATCTTTTATAATATTTTTATTCAGATGTTATATGGGAATATGTGTATCTAGTTTCCAAATATTAATAAAGTATTTTTGACAATCAGAATATGATTCATTTTATTTATAACAATTCATAATGTATCTATAAACTATAGGATACTTTAGTAAGTGTCCTAATTGTTTGTATCATAGAAATATTTGAAGATATTGTTTGAATAATATTAAGAATCACATATACTATATAACATTACCCTAGGAATGAAATTTTGGATAATTATCAAAGAGTATTCTAATGAATTTTTATGTATTAGATTAAGTTATTTTTTCAATTAAAACAACATTATATAGATAAAACAGGTGTAAATTTTAATAGAATAGATGTACCTAGGGGTAATAACACTGAAAAGGGCACAATGGGTATTACCGGATCAGCACCTAGTGTATGAAAATATGCTTAACTACACCCCTAGTTCGACACTACTATGGGATATGCTTAGGATTATTGAAATTTTCTTTTAAAAACCAAAATAATGTATTTTAATATATGATGAAAACTAATGAACTAGTATATACAAAAGTAGTCTTAGATTAAAAAATGTTCCATGATTTAATAATATAATAAATTATAATATGTTTTTTCCAATATGATTGTTTTTCACAAAATTGGCTTTGTGTTTCTTTCAATGGATGCAACACAATGGAATCATGTTTGCATTATATATTATTTAATATGTGGTGATTATGAGAATAAATATGGGATTATAGAAGGAGTGAAAGGTATCATGAATATTCCAAATTTTATATACCAAAATATGAGTTACTACCTATATCTTAACCAATTATTTGTCTCCAAAAATAAGATAATTATTATTTTTTATAGCCTTGGGTGTTGCATAATAATTAAGAATTATGGAACTATTCCGCAATTTGGGAAATGTGGAATGTGAAACATAGTAAATTATCTCAATAGAATGGAAAATTGTTTTATGAATGAAAAACAAGGTCATAAATGAATCAATTAGTATGGGAAAATAATGAGTAAAAAGGAATGAGATATGTATGATACTATGGATATATATATAATTCATTGTATTAATTTTGGAGAACTTCATAATTAACTATATTCATTCTATATTATATATGTAATCCCATAAAATTAATGGAATAATGTTGAAATATAATTTATGAAGTATTTATGTATTGTGATTAATGAATTAAATTATTGATGAATGTTTTCCAATTGTAAATTTTTTATAAAAATCATGAATATTTGATGATGGGGTTGAATTTTAGATGAACATATGTCTTATTTAACCTAAGAGTAATAGATTAAAACATTTCTATTGGCATAAGGAGAATCATAAGACCAAATTCATAATCAACCATTTTAACTGTTTATTTTTTAATTATATTGAATACTTATGTATATTGTTTGTAATAATTTATGTGTATAAAACATGTTGGGTTAGTATATGAAAAATTTACATGAGGTATAATGCACATATTTTTTTTTTACTTATGATTAAAAGAATTTGTTTCATTTAATTATTATCTTAACAGTGATGTTGTTGTGTTTATGGGTCACCAAAATTTGGGAATGCTCAATATATTTAAATAATATTGTTCTGGAAAATTGATGAACCATTACATAAAACAATGGTAATAGTGTATGAATGTGTATCTCACAAAAGATAATTGATTAATGTTCAACCATTGGCCAATGTGATGTTCTAGTCAATATGTAATTTTTTTATATACATTATTAGAAGGATAATTGTTAACGACTAACTAGTGGTTTTACTACAAAGGTTTAGATGTTAATGTATTATATTGAATAATTTTTTCTAAACATATTGGATTTGGAGAACTAAATAGAGATAGATGAAACAGTTTTCACTCAATTATGATAATTTTAAGCTGGTGTTATTTTATTTTAGTGTACCATATAGAAAATTGTCATTTTTGGATATTAATTTAATTTAGTGAGTAATGAATTTTAAATTGATAAAAGCAAAACCAAAGGATGAAAGAATACATATTAAAATTAAATGTAATAAGTAGGTACATTTATTTATATTAATCAATAGTAAAAGAATTAATTAGTATCAGATAAAAGATATCATAAAAAAATATTAACAAATTATATACAAATATTATAAATCAAATAGTTTATATGTCATAAAAAATTTATGGTTTTGAATTCCTTAATGTTCTATTGATCATTCACTTTTATTATGATAATTAACAGATATCATTATCTACAATTACATATCATTTTATTTGATGTCCATATATACATTTTCCAAAAATGATCACCTATATAGAATCAAATTTAATTATTATTATATATGATAATTTTACATATTTTATATATTATGAAGTGGTTATTTTATTATTCTTTTTTCGAAATGGTATAATGCAATAATGGAATTTGAATATAACAAACAATTTATTCCTTACTATAATACAAAATTATGATGAGACAATTTATTTATGGTAGAGAACATATGACCATACAAAATTATAAAATAATAAAACATTATTTTATTACATATAAAACCTGAAACACCTAGTTTAAATATCCCATGAAATATGTTTCTTTATATTTAATTCCATCAATTCCTTATATAATAAGCAACCTCATGTCTAAATGGACTGTAATACAGTATATCAGAATAAAATCTACGTTAATTTGGAAGGAATGAATAATATTAAATAAAATTAGAAATTTATATAGTTTATATAAGTATAGTATAAATTAAATGCATATTTAGTAATTATAAATAAATTTACATTAATTTAATATTAAATATATGTTTTTAGAATAAAGATTTTTTTTTAAAGACCATTTAGTCACCCTATGCACAAAAAATTTATAATTAATTTCCTCCACTTTTAGAAACTTTATATTGTCTAATGATATAAATTTTTTCAATTATAATATAAAAATTATATTACTATGACTTTTTTGTGGATTTTTATGAATTATTTCATTTTTCATGAATAGTGAAACTATATTTCTAAAAAAATGGACTTTCATTTAATTTTGTTAAAATGTTAACTTTAATTATAATATCATTTTTAAAATATAATTATATAAATTATACTTTTATAAATTTATAATATTTCATTGTAATCATCTTCAAATGTGGCATTGCTATAAAACAAATTACATACTTATGAGAATTTTGATTATGAATACCAACATTATCATCTCATATATGGGGAATTTTTTTATTGTAATTTAGTAAAATGGATTAAATATATTTAATTATAATAATTTATATATTCTAATAAGGTAATCATTCTTTTTTACTATAATTAATATTGAAAAAATGTAAAATTAATTACCATGATTAAGGAAATAATGGGTTAATCGGGGGGAATTAAAATGATAAAGGTTATAATAGCATTAAAATTTTATACTATCTATTTAATGGAAATGTTTAAAAATTAATATATATATTTATTCAAAATAATCATCTTTGTCATTTTTTTATTTGAAAAATGACGTTACAAATTTTTAAATTACCATTGTGCTGGTCACCTCACTTTTAAAAGGCAATCCACACACTTATCTTCACTACACCATCATACCCTAATGATTAAACAATGAAAATAAAAAAAAAATACTATAATAAATTTATTCATCATAAAAAACATTTTTTGTTCATAAATAATATATAGTAACACATTAGGTATAATCCAAATGAGGTGGCCGGAGAAGTTATAATATTTCAATCCAAGAGTTTTTGTTTGATTTCATCATCCCCCACTATTTAATATTCCTCATTTATTATTTTAAAGTAACATAATTTTTTAAATATATTTATATGTTATTATCTTTTTGTAATGACATATAATTATCTACTTTTCCCCTACATGTAAAATGAATATGTCACACGTGTGTATACTGAACTACAACCTTGTAAACTAATGTGACATGTTTTTAATCCAAACCTCTCATTGTTGGGTTTCATCATAGATATAATTATATATATACTATATTTATAACATAAATTTAAATATTTATTTCTTATATAATATATACTTTTTATTTCTATTTTTTATTGTATATAATAACATATCCCATGTGTACGACCGACTACCTCCCTGTGAATCAATGTTATTTGTTTCCACTAACACATAACATAGTATGTAATGTGTATTATATAAATGAATATATGAAATATTAATCTTATAATTATAATATTTATAAAACATTTTTCATTCTAAATATTTAATATAATATTTTATATCATTCCTTTTAAATCATTGGATGATGAAACATTGTTCAAGTATGTGTGGTATACCGCCTTCATGAATGGATGAGACTCTATTTTGATCACAAAATGACATGGATCTTGTATATAATTATATATATATAAATAATATGTTTTTAATAATATAATGATAATTTTTTAATGATAATATATTACATCCTTGATTTCTATAAAGATCGTTGAGAAATAGAAACTATTATTTTGTGTATGTAAAGACTACCATCAATATAATATTAACATATATCATTTATCAAGAATATATTTCATGATATATCTTTAAAGTAGATTATATATTCAAATAAAAAAATATTTCAATATTATAATTCAATATGTTTTGAAATGATGGAATCTTTGACCAATAATCAACCAACTGATGTAAATTTTGACACATTTATTTGATATCATCGAAACACCTGACATAAACATAATTTATGATGTAATTTTATATAAAATGATAATAAGTGAAAAAGTTTAATATTAAAATTTAAATAGTTCTTCATCATTTAAATAATTAAAATACTTATATTACTTTAGATGATAAAGAATTTATTTGATGACTCGGTCTCTAAGAAAGGGACTTCATCATATGATCTCTTCATTGATCCATATTAAATGTTATACACCAAATTTCATTTAAATCATGTATATAAATACCATGTTGCATATAATATATTTATTCCATAATATTTCATGGATTTAATTTACATTTTTTTCTTTCAACCTAGGGGACATGACATAAAGAAATCATAATAGTAATGAATTTCATAAAACAATTTTTTTCAATGTGTCTAATTATTTTTTCTATGACGTCAATGTTCTCGTATTTTGAGTGTAATGACTTTTTATTATCTGATATTTTATTAAAACTATATATATGTGAATTTATATTTTATAAACATAATTTATTCATTGATTAAATTTAATGTTAATGTTATGACCATTTTAAGGGCGTATTTCACAATCTCTGTAACACTCGAGACTTTTATGAAAAATATTTTTTTTATATAAATCATCAAAGGAATCTTTCACTACACACAACACTAGCCTGGCATGCTTTACATGCAATCACGACCTTCCCCGATAGCTTGCATCGTACGTAACACCGAGTTTTACTAAACAACGATATGTTATTAAAATATTATAAAAAATAGCCATTATGAACAGTAATACCCACTTTTTGAAATTTTGTAAATTTTATTTTTAAAAATGGACTTCATTTTTGGATTCGAAATATCAAAATTAGCCTTGGGTGAAATTTTGGTATTTTTCTGAAAACTTCCAATTTTTGATGAATAGTGAAAACACTGGGTTACTTTTTAAAAACCGACTTTTTATTTAAATAATTATTTTTTTATTTAAATTTATTTTAGGTCAAAATTGATACATAATACCTATATAAGATCAATTCAATTCAGTGTAGTAATTTAATAATAATTTTAGATATATAAAATTTTTATCGAACTTTTCATCATCTTTTACCCACCTCCAAGGAAAATTTCAAAATTCACATAAAACATATTTTTACCGCTTCTGTGAGTGGAATTTTGAAAATCCGAGAGACATGGTTAATATCAAAGACTAAAATGTGGTTCAATGAGATTAAAATATTTTTTGGTGAATAGTAACTTTTTACTTTTTTTAACCAAGGTTAAAAGTAAATAGGAAAATTATGTGTAAAAATGATATTATTATTAACCTAACAAATGTTCTAATTCTATTGGATAAGTGTAATTCGACCAAAAACATCCTTAGGAATAAAATATCACCATTTAGGCCCACTTGGATTAGATTAGGACATTTAATATTAATTTATTTAAAGAAGGGTTAAAATAGTTAAAATCAAAGATTAATAAGTAAATCATTTTTAATATAGGATTATACATAAGATAAATTAGACTATAAATATTCATTAGAAATATAAATAGATTTCCTATATAATGGTATTTTATTTGTAATTTTTAGAAATTAAATAATTTAATTTATGTATGACACAATAATGATGAAGTAATTACCTTATTAATGAAATATTGACATAATTGATGTTATAAATACCCAGATAAATGTAATTTGAGACTTTTTATAAATTAAAATAATTCTCTAGGTTAATATTACATATTATTACTGATTTAATAAAAAAATAGAACTAATAATTCTGTTATAATTTTCACAAAAAGAAATTACCAAATAGTGTCAAAATTGACATAAAATAGTTTCTAAAAAACTGTTATATTATTAATTATTATTTTATTCCTAAAAATCAATGTATAGGCCAAATAACATAGATAAGGTTATATATATTACGAATAAACAACTTGGGGTTCGTTTTTCTTGTTATAGTAAGTTTATTAACCTTATAATGTAAGAAAACCATAAGACACGGTAAAAGTTAAATTATCTATCTTAAAGTTAAATCTAAATTATAAGGTTAAAATAGAAACCAAAACTTGAATAAATTCTATTTGATGAGATTATTTTGACCAATCCACACCTTTACTTCGAAATTAATCAATTTGGATCTATTAAAAACTGAATATGACTTTATAATAAAATAATATTTTTTGTTTTTCCAAAGGTGCCCCTCTACTCCCTTATAAAAGGGCACCTCCTCCCTCTCTTCCTCAGACCACATTGAGCCTTCACGCTCAGACAACCCCTGCCAAATTATCTTCTCCTCTTCCCTAGGAACATCCTAGAGGTCACATTTTTCTTCAAAGACCAATTTTAGTGCCATAAGAGGAGGTCTCAAAGAGGCGCTTTAAAGAAGAGGTAATGTTCGTTACCGATTCTTTCATCTTTATTTATTCTTCCACTTATTCTTATTTAGTTTTTTCATTATGAAGTAATAACATCAGTATCCGACATATACTGATATGTTATTATAAGTATGAAACAACCCTATTTCCCCATCTATCCATCCTATGGAAAATGAAATCACCGCGCGTGCATACGTATGGAATACCGTCTCCACGTTGTGGTGTAAACTATTATCCACCACCACCTTCCTTGGATGGGTATAAGGGTATAAATAATAACTATATATGATTATTGTAAAGTGATATTGATTCTTAAATAGTATACATGAACTTCAATACAATTCCATGATCATGGAAACAATATCATCGCTCGTGCGTATGTACGGAATACCGTATCCACGATGTGATGCGACTCGTTCTACATTATTTTCATTGCATAATGATTACATTAATGAATTGAGGGAATAAATATTATATTTATTACACTAATACCATTCTTGAAATGAGGTATCTATAACCTAAAACGAAGAATAAGAATTTATTCGTCAAAACACACATAAGAACAAAAAGAAATAAACACCCGAATAACAAGTAACAATGAAATATTTTTAATAAGAATCTAATAATATGACCATATATAATATCATAAAAATAAGTATGATTTTGGAATAAGTAAATGACATTATTTAAATCATTATAAAGGAGGTTCAGACACTAATGAAGCAAATCGGACCTAAGATAAGGGAAAATATCACAATCTCTTGTTTATCCGAGATTGTTTATACTTTGGTATTTACTGGGGTGTATTTTATCATCCACATCCATGTTTCCTCAATATGTAATATTATTTCCATCCACCTACAATTTTTTAAATCCAATTTTACCCTTTGGTGAGTTTTTTGTAAAAGATATGAAAGGAATCTTTTGTAGTTTTTCGTACGAGGTACTTTTTGACTTTTCCGACAAAAATTCGAGAAATTTTTTTTTTAACTTATACGGCCTGAATGGATTTTTATAACATTATTTCCATGAATATTCCTTTAAAAGTTTTCAATTTTATTTTTAATCAACTTCTTTTAGATTAAAATTGTATGACATGTTAAGAAAGGAAAAATGTTTTTGAAGTTGAAAGGATATTTTCCTAAAGAATGGAGTTCAAGTGTTTTATCAAAATTATTTTCCATCTAAGAAAATATAGGGTTCTATTTATATCCCTATTATTACATTGATTCGATTATGTTGTGATGGAATTATTTTTATGAATTCCATTATCAGGAATTGTTTTATGATGTCACGAGGTTTAAGAATCCCATTTTTATTACATGGGTTATGCAATGACGTATGATTTATGATTTTGTGGAACACATAAGAATGGTATCATTATTAAATGGGTGGTACCTATATCTCTCTCCAATGCATTGGGTAAAGCATTATATGTCATTAGATAGACATGGATGAAATGGAAAGTTAATCTGGTTCAGTTAAATGGGACTGAAATGAGGAGAGAACTCGGTTCAGAAATAGACTTTGTCCGCTAAGATAGTCTTGGAAATGAGTCATGGCTACTAAGAAATGATTCTCTATGATTATATATGTATTCCACAATGTTTCATGTTTTATGTTATGATTATTGGGATTACATTTCACTACTATTATTAATCCCATGATATGAAATTATGATCTCTTTTGTTGGTTATGATTTCCAAAGTGATATGTTCTTATGAATAAGAAGTGATTGATATTTATTTTGTTTACCCTTACTGAGAATTTGAGCTCACCCATTTGTATGTTTTCTATTCCCCAGGCTAGGAAGAAGGATATTAAGTAGGATATGAAAAAAAGAGACTCTAGATATGATGAAATAAATGGGAGACAACGTAGATGATTTATGAACCAGTTGTTTATGTTTCCTAGTTTCTAAAGACACTATACATATATGGTCCTTTCATGGTTTTGTTATATGTTGTAATAATTATGGTTCAATTTTGAAGTAATAAGCATGTATGTAATGTATGGGTCGTTATAGTTGGTATCAGAGGAAAGGTACAGTCAACCTTTGGAAACTATGATGTGAAATCCTTAGTAAGAATCCTGAGGATATGTCTAAGCATAGAACACAATATTATTGTTTTTGAAATGGCCATGAACAACCTATGACAAGACCTTAAGTGTGAAATTTTATTCTTGATTATGGGTTTTTTCTTTTATAATTAGTGTTGCTCACACTATTATTCTTGTTTTTAGTCAATGGATGGAACCTGAAGGAACCGTGTTAAAGCAGAATGTGACGGGCAATGCAATGATTGTCCCCCTGAGCAACCAAACGTTATGGGAGCTGGATTGAAAAATCTTGTAGCCATACTTGAACAACATTCTCAAGCTATGAATCATGAAGGACTTTTAAACGAGCAAAGGAAGGATCAAAATTTTGTCGAATCCTTCATGCGGCAACGTCCACCCTCATTTAGCGGGTCTACTGATCTATTAGTGGCTGAACAATCGATCAGTACTACTGAAAATATATTTTCAGTTCTTCAATGTTCGGAACAAGATAAAGTCATCTTAGCAGTTTATCGTTTGGAAGGTGAAACAGATCAATGGTGTAATCCTATCAAGAATACAAGGCATAGGGATGAAATTTAGTCCTGGAATGGGATGAGTTCAAGAACTTATTTTTCAATAATTACTTCCCCCGCATTCTCCGAAAAAATATGGAGATGGAGTTTCATGAACTAATGAAAAATAATGATGAATTCTTTGGTACCTAAGAAGAAAATTTTACAAGACATGCAAGGTACGCTTCTGGGATTATTATCCAACCTGAGAGTAAGATCGATCGATTCTTTAGTGGCTTAAAACCAAGACTTCGAAGAGCGTTAGCCATAAGGGACTTCAATAGCTATGAGGAAATCATTCGATGTTCTCTCAAGGTTGAGATGGAGAATGGAGTAACCCATCAGTCATATGGGTTTGATAAGATAAGGAAAATGGAATTCAAAGGAAAATAAAAAGAGCACACTGAAAAGATGATGAGTTTTCCCTTATGTTCAAAGTGTGGAATGAAACATGAAGGGAGTTGTCTTAAAGGGACAAGTAAATGTTTCAAATGTGGAAAGGTAGTTTATCCGGAATTTGAATGCCGCAATGATAGGAAGATGATGTCTAGTGATGCGAACAAAGAAATGGATACACAGCGTGCACCTCCTACACTTCAATGTTACAAGTGCAAGGAAATGGGGAATTATGCCAATCAATGCCCTAATACAAGGGTTGATTATGATGATTAACGTCAACAAACTCTTAAGGCTAAAGACAAAGGAAAGTCACATGCAATTTCTATCAGTGATGTGGAGTACGATAATGAAGTGGTGAAAGGTAAACTTACCATCCACTCTAAAGTTGAAAATGTTTTATTTGATTCTGGATCCACCCACTCTATTATTTCTGAAGAATTTTCTAAGGGTATCACCTTATTACCTCAACAATTAGATGTTGAGTTAGTTGTGACAACCCCTAATGGCACAACCGTCGCATCTAAAGTTTATAATTCTTCATCGATTGAAGTTTGTGGGAATGTGCTTCCTGCAAATCATCTGATCCTTCCTATAGTTTAATTTGATGACATTCATGGCATGGATTGGATTTCTTTATATGGATCTCATATCAATTTCCAAAGAAGGGAAGTCAAATTTCATATTCTAGATCAATCTATGATCATCTATCGATGCAATGATGAACATAACCTTCCAATGGGAATTTATTCCATCATATGGGTCTTGATTCAACTAAATGAAGGTTATTTATCTCAAATTGTTGGTGAGAAACTCACGATTAAAAATATTCCCATTGTACGGAAGTTTGACGACGTCTTTCCAGATGAATTTTTGGGCCTTCCACCAAATCGTGAAGTTGAGTTTTCAATATAACTCGTACCGGGTGCTTTTCCTATTTCAAAGAAACCTTATAGAATGGCCGCAATTTGAGTTGCTAGAATTGAAGAAGAAACTCCAAGAGAATATTGATAAAGGATTCATACGCCCTAGTGCGTCACCTTGGGGAGCACCAGTTCTGTTTGTTGAGAAGAAAGATGGATCAATGAGACTCTTCATTGATTATAAAGAACTTAACAAGATCACTATCAAGAAAAAATATCCTCTCCCATGCATTGATGACTTATTTGACCAACTACGCGGAGCTCAATACATTACCAAGACTGATCTTCATTCATGGTATCATCAATTAAGGGTCAAAAGGGAGGATATACCAAAGATGACTTTCCGTACAAGGTATGGACACTATGAATTTATAGTGATTCCATTTGGTCTTACTAATTCCCCTGCTATCTTCATGGATATGATGTATAGAGTCTTTAGAGACTATAATGATCAGTTTGTTGTAGTCTTTATAATCGATATTATTTTATATTCAAAGAGAAAGGAAGAACATGAAGATCACTTGATAATTATATTGAAGACCCTGAGAAAGGAGAAGATTTATGCAAAATTTACTAAGTGGGAATTTTGGCTTCAAAAGGATGAATTTTTGGGTCACAGAATATCAAAAGAGGGGATATATGTGGATCTAGCAAAAACAGCGGTTATCGAATGAAGGCCGAGACCAACAACAGTAACCAAGATCCAATGTTTAATTGGTTTGGCTGGATATTATTGACGTTTTGTGAATGATTTTTCACAATTATCTAATCCACTCACCATGTTAACTTGGAAAGGAGTTATGACTGTTTGGACAGAGGAATGTGAAGAGAATTTCAAGGAGATGAAAAGAAGGTTATCCAGTGCACATGTTCTCACACTGCCTTGTAGTAGAGAAAGGTTTGTGATCTATAGTGATGCATCAAAGAAGGGGCTGGGGTGTGTTCTTATGAAAAATGATATGGTGATAGCTTATTCCTCATGACAGTTGAAAATACATGAGAAAATTACCCAACTCATGATTTGAAGTTAGCTACGACAATCTTTGCATTAAATATTTGGAGGTATTATCTTTATGGAGAAAGGTGTGATATTTACACTGATCATAAAAGTTTATAGAATATTTTCACACAAAAGGAGATGAATATGCGCCAAAGAAGATGGTTGGATCTGATTAAGGATTACGATTGCTCAATTCATTACCCCCATGGGAATGAAAACAAGGTGGATGATGCATTAAGTCGAAAATACCATGCTAGCTTATCCATGATGAGGATCACAAAAGATCCAATACTTATGGATTTACAAAGTATGGATCTTGGAATTATAATGGAAGGGTAAAAATCGTATCTCTCTCAAATGAATGTTCAACCATATGTACATGTGAAGATTAAAGGGGAACAGAAAGAAGATGTAGAGTTACAAAAGAAGGTGAGAAATGATCCTGAATTCAACCTTGATTGAGATGAGATAATAACGTTTAGGAATTGGGTTTGTGTTCCTCCCATCTCTGAATTAAATAAGGAGATACTGGATGAGGCTCATAGTTCTTCATTATCTATTCACCCTAGAAGCATGAAGATGTATAGGGACCTGAAAGAGTACTTCTGGTGGGATGGAATAAAAAGTGATGTTGCTGAATATGTCTCTCGATTCTTGGTTTGTCAGCAAGTTAAAGCTGAGAGACAAAAGTATAAGGGGTTGATACAACCGTTACCCATACCAGAATGGAAATGGGAAAACATCACTATGGAATTTGTCACCGGACTTCCTAGAACATCCAAAGGCAATAATTCTATATGGGTCATAGTTGATCATCTTACAAAGTCTACACACTTCATTACTATTAGAGAGTATTTCTCTCTGGATCAGTTTTCTAGGATATATGTGAATGAAGTGGTAAGATTGCATGGAGTACCACTATATATTATATCTGACCGGGATCCGAGGTTTACCTCAATGTTCGGGCGAAGTCTTCAGCATACTCTAGATATAAAGTTGAGTTTCAGCACTACTTATCATCCTCAGACAGACGGTCAGTATGATAGGACAATTCAAACTCTAGAAGATATGTTGACATCTTTCTCTATGAATTTCAAAGGTGGTTGGGATCATCACCAAACTTTGGTGGAATTTTCTAATAATAATAGCTTTCACTCCAGTATTTAGATGGCTCGTTATGAAGCTCTCTATGTAATGAAATGCAGTAATCCAACTTGCTAGGATAAAGTTGGGGAAAGAAAGATATTAAGACTTGATCTTGTTGATGAGATTGCAGAAAATGTCAGATCCAATCAACTACACATAAATGCAGCTCAGAGTCGACAAAATATTTATTCCGACAACCGAAGAAAATACCAAGAGTATGAAGTGGGTGATATAGTGTTCTTACAAATATCTCCTTGGAAGAGAGTAATGAGATTTGGGAAGAAGGGAATGCTGAGCCCTAGATATATCGGTCCATTCGAAATACAGGATCGTGTTGGGAAGGTAGCTTACCGATTGGCGCTTCCACCGAATCTCTCTCGAGTTCACGTTGTGTTCCATGTATCTCTCATGAGAAAGTACATACCTGATCCTTCACATGTGCTCAGCTTAGAAGTTGTACCGCTGGAGCAAGATCATTCTTATGAAGAATATCCGATAGAGATTATCGATCATAGTGAAAAATTCATACGGAA
This sequence comes from Viscum album, assembly GCA_963277665.1. Taxonomy (NCBI): domain Eukaryota; kingdom Viridiplantae; phylum Streptophyta; class Magnoliopsida; order Santalales; family Viscaceae; genus Viscum; species Viscum album. The sequence goes on along the minus strand of OY728142.1, from coordinate 336,002,612 downwards.
AAAGACCATTCACTTGGTGAAAGTTTTATGGAGGAACCACCAATTAGAAGAAGCTACATGGGATCTTGAGGATATGATGAGGGAGAGGCATCCTCATCTGTTTGTTACAAAGTGACGAATTTTGAGGGAAAAATTCATTTTAAGGGGGGTAGAATGTAACACCCAATACTTTTATGAAAAATATTTTTTTTATATAAATCATCAAAGGAATATTTCACAACAGACAACACTATCTTGGCTTGCTTTACATGCAATCGCGACCTTCCTCGATAGCTTGCGTCGTACGTAATACCGAGTTTCACTAAACAATGATATGCTATTAAAATATTATTATAACTAGCCGTTATGAATAGTAATACCCACTTTTTTAAATTTTGTAAATTTCATTTTTCAAAATGGACTTCATTTTTTGATTCGGAATATCGAAATTATCCTAAGGTGAAGTTTTGGAATTTTTCTGAAAACATTCAGTTTTTGATGAATAGTGAAAACACTGGGTTACTATTTAAAAACCGACTTTTTATTTAAATAATTATTTATTTTATTTAAATTTATATATGGTCAAAATTGATACATAATACCTATATAAGTTCAATGTAGTTAATTGTAGTCATTTTATAATAATTTTAGATATATAAAAAATTTATCGAACTTTTCACCATCTTTTACCCACCTCCTAGGAGAATTTCAAAATTCAAATAAAACATAATTTTACCGCTTCTGTGAGTGGAATTTCGAAAATCTGAGAGAAATGGTTAATATCAAGGACTAGAATGTGGTTCAATGAGATGAAGATAATTTTTTTGAATAGTAACTTTTTACTTTTTTTTACACAGTTTAAAGTAAATATGGTAATTTAGGGTAAAAATGATATTATTATTACCCTAGCACATGTCTTAATTCTATTGGATAAGTGTAATTCGACCAAAAACAACCTTAGGATGAAATCATGACCATTTAGGCCCACTTGGATTAGATTAAGAGATTTAATATTATTTTATTTAAAAAAGGATTATAATAGTTAAAATCAAAGTTTAATAAGTAAATCATTTTTATAATAGAGTTATTCATAAGATAAATTCGACTATAAATATTCATTAGAAAGATAAAAGGATTTCCTATATAATGGTCTTTTATTTGTAATTTTTAGACATCAAATAATTTAATTTATGTATGACAGAATGATGATGTTGTAATTGTCTTATTAAAGAAATATTGACATAATTGATGTTATAAATACCCAATTAAATGTATTTTGAGACTTTATATAAATTCCAACAATTTTCTAAGTTAATATTACCTATTATTACTGATTTAATTAAAAAAATTTAACTAATATTTCTATTATAATTTTCACAAAAATCAATTACCAAATAGTGTCCAAATTGACATAAAATTGTTTTTAAAAACAATATTATATTATTAATTCTTATTTTATTCCTAAAAATATAATGTTCGGCCAAATGATTTATATAAGGTTATATATATTAATAATAAACAAATTGGAGTTATTTTGGCTTTTTATAGTAAGCTTCTTAACCTTATAGTGTAAGAAAACAAGAAGACACGGAAAAATTTAAATTATCTAACTTAAAGTTAAATCTAAATGATAAGGTTAAAATAGAAACCTAAACGTGTCCTAATTCTATTTTATGAGAGTATTTCCACCCATCCCCACCTCATATTGTAAATAAATCAATTTAGAGCTATTAAAAACCGAATATGACTTTATAATAAAATAATATTTTTAATTTTTCCAAAGGTGCCCCTCTCCTACCTTATAAAAGGGCACCTCCTCCCTCTCTTCCTCACACCACATTGAGCCTTCAAGATCGGCCAACCCCTAAAACATTATCTTATAAACATCCCTAGAAACATCCTAGAAGTCCTAGTCTTCATTAAAAACCAATTTTAGTTCCCTAAGAGGAGGTCTCAAAGAGGTGCTTCAAAGATGGGGTAATGTCCTTTACCGATTCTTTCAACATTATTTCTTCTTCCACTTCTTCTTCTTTAGTTGTTTCATTATGAAGTAATAACATCAGTATCACTCATATAATGATATTTTATTATATGTATGAAGCAACCCTATATCACCATCTATCCATCCTACGGAAAACGAAATCACCGCGCGTGCGTACGTACGGAATACCGTCTCCACGCCGGGGTGTAATCTATTTTCCACCACCACCATACTTGGATGGGTATAACGGTATAAAGAATAAATCTATATGATTATTGTAATGTGATATTGATTCTGAAATTTTATACATACACTCCAATAAAATTCCCCGATCATGGGAATGATATCATCACTCGTGCATACGTACGGAATACCGTCTCCACGATGTGATGCGACTCATTCTACATGATTTTCATTGCATAATGATTACATAAATGAATTGAGTGAATAAATATAATATGTATTACACTAATACCATTCTGGAAATGAGTTATATATAATGTAAAAAGAATAATAAGAATTTATTCGACAAATCACAAATAAGAACGAAAAGCAATAAACACCCGAATAACAAGTAACAATGAAATATTACTAATAAGAAGCTAAGAATATGACTATATATGATATCATAAAAATAATTATGATTTTGGAATAAGTAAATGACTTTATTTAATTCATTATACAGGAGGTTCAGACACTTACGAAGAAAATCGATCCTAAGGTAAAAGAAAATATCACAATCTCATTTTTATCCGAGATTTTTTATACATTGGTATTTACTGAGGTGTATTTTATCATCCACATCCATGTTTCCTCAATATGTAATATTATTTCCATCCACCTACAATTGTTTAAATCCAATTTTACCCTTCGGTGGGTTTTTAGTAAATGATATGAATGGAATATTTTGTAGTTTTTCGTACGAGGTGCTCTTTGACTTTTCAGACAAAAGTATGACAAGAATTTTTTTTTAACTTATACGACCTGAATGGATTTTTAGAACATTATTTCCATGAAGATTCCTTTACAAGTTTTCAAGTTTATTTTTAATTAACTTCTTTTAGATTAAAATTATATGACATGTTAAGAAAGGAAAAATATTTTTGAAGTAGAAAGGATATTTTTCTCAAAAATGGAGTTCAAGTGTTATATCAAAATTATTTTCCATCTAAGATAATATAGGGTTCTGCCTCTATCCCTCTTATTACATTGATTTGATAATTTTGTGATGGAATTATTTTTATGCATTCCTTTATCTTATATGAATGATTTATGATGTTACCAGGTTTAAGAATCCCATTTTTATCACATCGGTTATGCAATGATGTATGATTTATGATTTTGTGGAACACATAAGAATGGTATAATTATGAGATGGGTGGGACCTATATCTCCCTACAATGAATTGGGTAAATATTTATATCTCATGAGATAGACATGTCTGGAACGGTAGTTTAATCCGGTTCAGTTAAACAGGACTGAAACGAGTAGTGGACTCAGTTCAGAAATGGACTTTGTCCGCTAAGATAGTCTTGGAAATGAGTCATGACTACTAATAAATGATTCTCTATGATTATGTGTGTATTCCACAATGTTTCATGTTTTAAGTTATTATTATTGGGATTACATTTCACCACTATTATTTATCCCATGTTATGAAATTATGATCTCTTTTGCAGGTTATGATTTCCAAAATGATATGTTCTTATGAATATGATGTGATTGATATTTCTTTTCTTTACCCTTACTAAGCATTTGAGCTCACCCTTTTGTATGTTTTCTTTTCCCCAGGGCAGGAGTAAGGATATTAAGTAGGATATGAAAAAAGGGACTGTAGTTATGATTAAAATAAATGGGAGACAACATAGATGATTTATGAACCATATGTTTATGTTTACTAGTTTCTAAAGACACTATACCTATACGGTCCATTAATGGTTTTGTTATATGTTGTAATAAGTATGCTTAAATTTCGAATTAATAACCATTTATGTAAATTATGGGTCATTATAATCTCATTTTAATTGACAATATTTAATCATAAATTTCAATTGAATGAAATAGTTTGAGAATTGTATTATAAACCAAATTAATTTCATTATCAAACTATTTTTTATGATATATTCATAAAATTTATCTTTAATAGACTATTTCGAAGTTAAAATAATTTTGAAAATAGTATTATCTAAAATCAAATTTATTTCTCACTTTTATCCAGTATTTGTTATCTTCTAAAACATTATTTTCAAAAATTGTTTTCAAAATTGTTTTCTCTTCTCCCAAAATTACTTATTAAATAAAATTTTACTCATTTTTACATGTTATGATACATTTATAAAGGAATAATCATGTTTTTTAATCCATGGACCATTATTCTTTTATAGAATATGTCAAATGAATCGTTGTTTTAACGTACACAACATATATGAAATTCATGCCATAAAGACCAATCATTTTTTCAAGATTACTTTATATGCATTAAATTTTATTTTTAACTAAAAATATTTCAAAAAATTTTTGGAAATTTTTTTAAAAGTTTATTTTAAAAAAGAAAAGAATATTTCTCATGATATTTTTTAAAGGTCATTTTATGGAATTTATATTTATCAACTAGAACAGACCATTATTTTATATATAATCCAACTGGGATATGTTGTACTGATATAGTTATTTTTAATTTAAATGGATGGTTTATGATAATTTTTACCAAATAATGCATTCAAATTATTATTTTTTTCTAATTTTTTATTTAATTACATTTCCCTTGATATATTTACTTTTCCTTTTCTAATTGAACATTAAATTTTAACTAAATTTCAATATTATGTATATGGTATATTTTTATTTATTAAATTATATACCATTTATACATATGATTTTATACATTAAAAACTATTTGTTTATCCATATATATTGATAAATCTATATTCTTCACTGAATATAGATATTTTATGATAATGCACATTATTTCATGAATTATAATTATTAATCGATATATATGGAATTCATTGAACATGTTGTAATGTTTATGGGATGTAGTTATATATCCACTCAATGTATAGGAAGTCACATGAGGTTCATCAACAAGATATCACTAAACATGATTCCATAGGAAGTTCTAAACCCTCTTTTGAATCACATTGGTGGGAGAGGTATCATTTCAATAAGAACCTGAGGTGAAATAATTATTAATTTTTTTTGTTGAGAATTTATTCATTATTATCCATGATATCTTCACAATAATATAATCTCTGGATGCATTCCATTGTCATTTTTTATATTAAATATCATGTTTTTCATTTTTTCCCTACCATATTGTTTATGAATTATCATCTTATGACAATAATTTTATTGATTAAATGTGACATGTTTTCAGTTATTTATCTTTCCATAATTATCATGATAGTAAATTTAATTAAATTGATATAGTTTTAAGTTATTTACCATTTCCTATTGATTATCATTTTAATTCACGAATTTTACCTTATACTCGACCCTTATTTTGAATTTATTCTCACCCATATTTTGTTTCATTCCACATAAATCAATTATGTGTACTTTTTTTGGAATGAAATCATATTCAATGGGGAACTATGTTATTATGGAAAAAATATTTTTTAAATTTGTGTATTCTATTTTAATAATGTAATCATGTATATATATATATATTGTTTCTAAATACTACAAATCCTTCCAGTCCCTCATGATGTGATGCCATGATTCTATGATAACGTAATAAAGATGTCACAATCCTAGAGTTTCTAGAATCTAGGTTGGTATAGATGGTATTAGAGTAAATTTAGTAGAAACCGTGTTATCAATATTGGGGAAAACTTTTATTAGATAACATTACCATATGATATAATTTTATGATAAGTATAGAAGATCAACCAAATGTTTTTATAATGAGTAGATTTTTTTTTCATAGTTATGGATCCCCTCCCATATAATATTAGTAGATGTGGTACATGAACAAATGTACCTATTATTATTATATAATAAAATGGTGACATTCAAATGATTCAATAATCACTTGGTGCAATTCAATTAGTAATACTATGAACCATGTTTGAAACTTCAAAGTGATATTATTAGGATAAATCAAATTATATTGAAAAACACTATTGACGGTTTTGAATGAATGATGAAAATCAATGTCCTAGGTTAAACCTCAAGTGTCTTGGATTAATGAAATTTTACATGGTATAAGTATCATATAAATGATTATATGGTCTTCCAAATATGATTATTGTTTCTCAGATTATGTTATTTTGTTTTAGTTAATGGTTAGAACTGAAAAGAATCATGATAATAGTTAACATGAAGGTAATTGTGGTGACTATGACAGAAAAAATGGGATGATTAAAATATTGAATGATATTGTTATTATTTCTAATAAATTATCAAAAAAAATGATTAGATAATTATACCTCAAATAATATTCAATCACAAAAAATAATAAAATGATTGAGTTTTATAAGATCTTGAGAATTGGAGAAAATAATGTAATGATGGTGTGATTTCCATCATCTATAAATATGGAAAGAGATATACATTATATAAGTAAATATAATAAGTTATTTTCTCATGGTGGGAAAACAACTCATTAAAATAGAATTTATTGGAAAAAATGAATTGTATGATGGAAGGAGAAAAATCTCATCCTATGTATCTATTTATTGTATATTGTGATAAATATGGAGATGATTGGAATTATATAAGTCAATTTACTCTTATAATTATAAACCAATAATAATATCTAGAACTATGCTGAAATATAATTGATGATGTATTTATGTATTGTGATTCAAGATTCATGTTATAATAGTATTTTTATGATTGTTATTTTTGTTATAGGAATCCTGAAACATCTCATGACTTCAGTAAATTTTAGAAGTAAATAAAAGATCACTAACATAATATTTATGGAAGAATCATGGGTTATGAGATTAAGGTTGTTATTTAGATCAAAATATGATACACTATTTTCTTAATTTGTTCAGTTGGAATATAACATGATTAATTATATTTTTTGAAATCATCTATGGAATACAACCAATTGACTTTTTATATGAAAATGATATTTGAGGATGAAATCCCATATAAATTTTTTTAGAAAATTTTAATGATATTGGTATCATTTAATGTTTATATTATCTTGTATATGGAATAAATTATGGGACATTAATATTTTTTATTGTTATTGGAATTATATTAATATAGTTTTGGAAAAGGAAAACATGTTTCAATTTGACAAGGTAGTGGGGGATGAACCCACAACCGACTAACAATAAGTGTTTAATTTCTATGATAATATAATAGGGTATTATACATAATATGTAATTGTTTTTAATTAAAATATTTGTATAAGAAATATAAATTATGACTTATTGGTGTTTCTATTGAGTTTTATAGGTAAATGCATTCTATTTAATATTATTTAAAACCCACATTAGTTTTGTAAAATATTTATTGATAATGGAACGAAATGATAGTATTTTATGGATCATATATGCCCATAAAAGTGTATTTTATTTCTTATGACATCAAAATATATTTTCGGATATTTATTTCATTGATTGAGTGATGAAATTTATATTTATTAAATCACAACCAAAGGATGAAAATGTTCTTATGAAATAGAGATGTATAATGTTAGTATATGTCCATTATTTTCAGATAGTAAAAGAATCCATCTACATTATGTAAATGATATTGAAAAAAATTATATCATATTGTATTTTTATATAATGAATCAAATTGTATTTTAAATAATATCATATTTTTTTGAGTTTCTTAGCATTCAATTAATCATTCAGTATCTCATGATAATTGACCTCTATTATTCTCCATCCCCATTTATAATATGTTCAATGTCTATATGTTCCTTAACAACCAATATTTCCCTAATTTGGAAAATATTTCTATTTTATTACATGTGTCAAATATATATACATTAACTATTATTAATAGGATGTTTTATTAAAATATTTCATGATGAGGGTTATCATCATATATTTTTTAAATATCAGATTCCTTATTTTTTAGTAATATATCAGAATGTGAGGATAAAATTAAAATAAGATGGGGAGAGTATAAAACCTTAAATTTAAATAAAAATATGTGATATAGTATGTGAGAGACTTTACTAATCATACACTTCATATTAAATATATTTCTGTAAATTTAATTAAATCAATATATTGTGGAATACACAACCCTTATTCCAAATGAACAATAATATACACCACCATTATAAAATATTCCTTTAAATGGTGGGTATGAAATTTATGCAATAATATATGATTAATATATTGTTTATAAATTTATAAAATAATTTGAATGAATATATATATATATATATTATAAATAAACTAATAATAATATAAAAGAAAAATAATTGGCTTATGAAATATGATTTTTTTTAAATATTGATTATTCATGTATTGCATAGATAATTTAAATATAAATTAAACCATATTTCTGAAAAAATAACGTTTTAATAGGTAACTAAATTTATAAAATCACAATATATAACTTATATTAGTGTTATTTAATTTATTTTTTGGATAAGTTTCATTTTCTTATGAATATTTTAAAATACTGATATTTATCAGACAACCTCATTTTCATTTAAATTTTTTAAAATTTAAAAATAATATATATAATGTCTTTCAAGGAGAAAATGGATTTATTAGGATATATTATATCATATTTATATTATTTTAATCAAATTCATATAGAATCATTATATTTAATCCTTCTCTGTTTATGGAAATTTTATTTTAAAATCCCTACTTTCCCTCACCTATTTAGGTTTGGTTTTAAATTTTCATTTTCCACACATGTTAATTGAATTTTGTAAATTTTATTCTATATTTGTAATAAAAGTAATATAAATTTTCTAATAAGGTCATATTATTTTGAATATAATGAATTAAATAAATGTGAATATTAATTATATCGATAAAGGTAAAAATTTGATTACATGGGGGATAAACTTAAAAATATATTTGTAAAATGACATTAAATCTAATATAAAATAAATTTTATAGAAATAAATATACCTTATAATGTATAAGACGTTGTAATAGTCAATTTCTGACACATTTGGAATGTGAACAATGTGGTAAATCCATTTTATTGTCAAAGATTACAAGTTTTCCACTCACCTCTCTAATAAAAGGTGAACCCTCAACTATATTATTCAAATAATCAAACCATTTTATCTCATCCATTACATGAAAGCATAATTTTTCAAAACTCTGTACCCTTATCCTAGAATAATTTTTTCTTATAATATAAATTTAGTAATACATAATGTATAATCCCATTGAGGTTATCGAAGAGGAGGTAAAATTCAAAATTATGTGTCTTATTATTATTTATTCTTACAAAAAAATTAATTCATAATTATAAATTATTATATAAATAAAAAGTATATAAAATATTTTATGATATGTTTATGTTATTCTAATGATATATATCAATCTCCTTTACCCTAAAATGTTAATTTATAATGTTTCTCATGTGTACAGTGAACTACCCTCACGTGAAATGATGTGACATTTTTTCTATCAAAAGATCCCATGGTTGTGTATTATGATTTATCCAAAGTTTATATATTATATTTATAAAATAATTATACATATTAAATCACTATATGAAATATATTCCTTTTTTACATTCCATTCCCTATGTTATATGATAACACCATTCGTGTGTATGGTGGACTACTATACCATGAATCGTTGTGAATTGTTTTTTAGTAACAGTTATATGGTAGGAAATAAATATAATGATAACAAATATATATGTTTTTAATGACATAGTTAGGATATTAATTACATTTTATTCACTTTAAAAATATAATATATCATCTTTTCTTACATTTTCCCTCACATGATGATGTTAATATCCTTCTTGTATGTGTGGACTACTACCTCGATGAAAATATTTGACTCTATTTTCATTACCCTACCACAAGGATGACATATATAATTATATTGAAATAAATAATATAATATTGATAATATTATATTAAATATTAAAATATAATATATTAATTAAATTTTTGTTATTGTGATCTTTGTAAAATAGAAAGGTCACACAAATGAATATATGACTAACCATATCCACAATCATAACATACATCATTTGTAAAATAAAAAATTAAGGATTTCACATAAATGTAAATTTAAAAATAAATTGTAATTATTCATTGATAATTATTCTCTAAATGTTGTAATAATGATCACTTAGACCGAATATCAACCTAACGAATTCATTTTTGACACATAACTGAAATATTTTTGAAACACTAAATGTAAATTAAATTGACTAAGTAATATAATATATCCATGTAATAATTGAAATAAATATTTTAATAAAAATTAATAGTTTTTTATAAATTTCATATTTTTCATTATTATATTTTTGTTGATGATAATGAATGTATGTGTTGCGTTAAAGTCATAGTAAAGGACATTCTCTAGGTTTTTCCTCAGTGATGAAATTGTAATGATTTGAAGATAATGATTACTGAATGAATCATGGTATTGGTCACGACCATCCCTTTGGGGCCCATGCCGTGACTACCACAAGCCCACCTTCTATATACCAGGGGGTGGCGACTAGCACCGAAAAAGCATATCCTTAAAATTGGGAAGGCATTACCTTTATGAATTTGAACTCACACAAACAAAGAACACAAGAAGATACAAGCACAAAGTAAACTATATGTAAACAGGGTGTGTAAAGTAAGTAATGGGGCCAGAATAGAAGCCCAACTAGAGAATACAATTAAAAATAAAAATAGCTCCTGTGAACACCCACCAAGGATCATACCTGAAGGGTAGGTACTGCTCTCGTTTGGTCATATATATAGATCATCTCATCTAATGTCCACCTTTGAGTATCCTCTAGTCCCAGTATCCTCATCCTCGGTCAATGTTTTCCTTTTTCTACACATGAAACAACAAGGTACAAGGGAAGACCGTGAAGGTTTGAGTATAACAATACTCATTAGGGACCCCAAGACTCCCAATGATCTCTCAACATCGACATTGAATAAAACACAAATCATTTCCACAATCAAAAAGAACGAAACGACTATCTTCCCTACATAGTTATATGCCCATAAATATACCTAAGATATCAGGTATATTCATCTCATTCAAGAGGAAACACAAGGCCCAACTCTTTTTCCAAAAGCACAATTGATGCATGATGGAATGAATACCATGAAAGAAACACCACAAAGGAATGTTTCTCAAAGGTAACACAACATAGAAAAATACCACACAGGTATCACCACAAAGGTAATTACCGCAATTGTATGCCACACAGAAGAATAAAACTAAGGTATCACCGCATAGGTAAGTTTCACAAAAGTACACCACAAACAGAAATACCACTAAGGTATCACCATGAATGAAAGGACTATGATCACACCACATATAACATATGTAGAGAAGATGAGAAGATTAGTTGTATTTTTATCATATTACTTCGTTGAGAATATCTGCAGTTGACCCACAAAGGATCGAAGGTTTCCCACACATGATTTGTAGATGACCCACACAAGATCAGGAGATGACCCACATAGGATTGGTATGCACTTACCCACACAGCATGGTTGAGAAAGGAGCCACATAGAATCTAATGATGACCCACACATGATATAAAGACTCTTCATGTACATCCAGTCACAGGGTTCCTGCACTAAGAATGCTTTATTTCGGGGGCTTTCGCTCCTCTTGTTATTGGTCGACAATTCAACTATAACTAAGTCTCATGTAGATGTATTGAAAAGTCCTATCACTTAAAAAATATCCCAATGTAACATACGGAGAGTCAATCAGATGCTTGGTCTGTAAGTTATTAGTGTTTCTGTTCCAAGGGCCTGATTAGATTCGGGTTCAATAAAACCTAGGAATACTCGAAAATTATCCAAACCAGATTTCGATTATACCAAAAGGACCGTATAGATCCAAGTATTCTAGAACTGTAGACGGTTAGTCAAACGGATACCTGAATCATGAGATATGGCTAAAAAGGCATATCAGGGTCTAGAGAGGCTTAGGTCCACTCTGACCTAGTCTGACAGACCCAACCTTTGCCGACCCATCCCTGTTCAGGTCTACTAGACCATGTCCAGGTTAGGTCTTGATGGGTCGGGCCGCTATGGGCTCGGCCTGCTGGGTAGGTTGTGGTCCGCTGAGGCAGGGTCGTCCCTAGTCGCAACCCGGGGGAGGTGGCCCAGTTATTCCAAATAGACAATGGGCAGTTCAGTCGCCCTACTAACACGCGGGACCGCCGGAGCAGTCTCACTCGGCATGATGTAGTAGGCCCAAACGGTCGGCCCTCCTTCTAGCGGTGCGGACACGTGCCGCTGCTCCCTCGCGGCTCCCCAGTTGTCAGCCGCCCTCTAACCTCTGTCACAGCCAAGCTGCTGCGATCTCCCACTCTGTCGGTGTGGATGAGTGCAAAAACATTGTCTTACGGTTTTCTAGATGATTGATTCCACCCTGCTCCGCTGTGTCCAATAGTCCATGGCCTCCTTCTCAACCGGCGGTGTGGACGTGCACTACCCTACCTCCACATGGCTGGACGGCATGTCGGCAACCATTCTCCTTTATCGTAGCCGATGGGCCACGACCACCTCCTTTGGCACAGTTGCGCCACAGCAGCTATCGAGGTTGGCTAGAGTGCCAGCTGCCTCCTCGTGCCCTTCCAACATCGGTCTTCTTCCTTCTCCGTCATGAAGAATGTTTTAATAATGAAGATGTGGAGGGATCGATCCATGTTCATTTTTCATGTACCGTTCATTTTAGACCAGTAGCATGCCGCTCGAGGATAAAGATTAAACATAAATGAATTAACTAAGAATAATAAAAAACACACCCCTACCATGATTGTTTTTTGGAGATGATGTGAGAAGGGATATGAAAAAATTGAAGATGTAGACGTCTGTTTCCCGCAAAACTCTCCCGATCTGAGCTCGAGTGTCATCTTCATCATAGTTTTGTTCATCATTGGAGATCTTCTTCGTTTGTAAGATATTTCTCCAAATCATTCACTTTCCAACTATTTCCCCCAACGTCATGAATGGTGAGGATCCAACGTAATAAATTATGTTTATTTATTAAACAATTAATTTTATATCATTAAATTTGGAAATAACTACAATTTTCCTCCCATTAAAAGAGGGTTCAAGTGGACCCCACCACTGTTAATTCAAATGGGAGTTTTCAAAATAAATAAATAGAAGTTAAATATTTTATTTTATTATTTGTTTAACCCTCCAATGAAAATACGTAAAACTAACTTCTACCCTCGACCTACTGTGGTTGTGGTGAAGGTATCCTTAAGCGAATAATGGTGATTCGAGTTCAATGGTGTCCTCAAATTTCAATTCCAATCACCTATCAAAATGTTACAAAATTCCACTAATTTGTACACTGAACGTACCTAAAAAAAGTTCAGAAATTGATTCCGGGCACTGCGAGCATCAGAATCACGCACCGTTAATTTTCACGAACTCTTAATATTTCCATTTAATTTAAAAAATAAATTTAAAATTTTTGGTTGTTACATTCTACCCACTTTAGGGATTTAATCCCCCAAAGCCACAAAACAATATAGGGAAACAGGTGGAGGTACTATGCATGAATCTGAGCCTCCCGCTCCCATGTGTTCTTTTGGAAGTTCCTGGGCTACCAGCGAACACACACTAGAGGTATCGACCATCCACAAAGTACCCACTCTTGTAGATCCTCAATCTCTAATGGAACCTCTAAAAATGTTGTCACATCGTTAGGGTCCAACATTCCCCTGTCCATGATGTGTGGAGGATCATGTACGTATCTCCTCAGATAGGATACGTGGAAAATGTCGTGGACCTGGTGCAACTGAGGGGGAATAGCTAAGTTTTCGGCCACCTCGCCAACACAACTATGGACCTAAAAGGGTCTGATGAACCACAAAGATTACTTGCAACCCCATCCAAATCTCCACAAACCTCGTCAACATGAGACCCGTAGAAAGACGTAGTCACCATCCTCAGACTCAATAGGTCTCCATCTCATATCAATATACGACTTCAACCTTCTTTGTACAGTCTTCATCCACTCATGGATGATCTTTACCTTCTCCATTGTAGCCCGTACCATTTCGGGTCTTATGAGTGCTGACTCCCGTGGGTTTGTCTAACATATAGGTGATCTGAAAGGTTGTCCTTATAATGTCTCAAATGGTGACCTACTGATGGACGAGTTATAGTTTTTTTGTAAGAAAACTCCTATAATGGCATGTTATCCTCCCAGCTACGGTTGAAATCATGTATGCTAGCATGTAGCATATCCTTTATAGTCTGAATTGTCTGCTCTATCTGACCCTCTGTCTGAGGAAGGAAGGCAGTGCTCAATCGAAGATGTGTCTTGTATTCCTCCTGCAACCCCTTCCCTAGCCTGAAGTAAGACATGCATCACGATCGAAGACAATTGTAGGTGGCACCCCATGAGGGCACACAATCCCTTGCACGTTGAGGAATCCCAAGACCTATACTAGTCCTTACTCTCTAATAGGTAGGAAGTGGGCCAACATGGTGAGTCGGTCAATGATCACCCAGATGGAATCATGCCCCTTGGACTTATGTGGAAGTCCTATCACAAAGTCCATGGAAATTCTTTCCCACTTCCACTCTGGCACCTCTAGTGGCTTAATTAATCCCGCTGGAACCAGAGGCTCTACCATCACTTTTTGAGAAGTGTGGTACTTTGAGGCAAAATATATCATTTCTTTCATCATTCTCAACCACTAGTACTGACGCCGATGGTCCTAGTACATATTTTCTCCTCATGGATGTACCAATAGAGGGGACATATGGAACACCCTCAACACTTCCTCCCGTAGCACCACTGGTAACATAGTACACCCTCAAAGAGGATGATGTTCTCCCCACCTTAAAAAAATCCATCAGGTGCCTGTCCTGTGGACATCTAAGCACGTTGAGCATCACAGTCACTGTATCCAAGCTATGAATCTTTGACTCACTAAAGGAGTGGGGGAGTGACTATTAGAGACTGAAGATAAGCTGCTCCATCTCAATCCATGTAGGATATCCACAATTCATCTAGACACTCTATCTCAACACAGAAAACATGTATACCAGATCTCTTGCTGAGTGCATCTGATACTACATTCCCATTTCCAGAAGTATAGACTATCTTGAAGACATATTGTTGGAGGAAATAAAGCCAACACTGCTGTCTTAGCTTCAGGTCCTTCTGATAGAATATATACGAGAGAATCTAGAGATCAATGTAGAATGTAAAACGTTATCCGTTCAAGTAGTTTCACCACATCTTCACGGAAAAAACAAATGCTTTAAAATTATACTTTGAAACCGATATAATTTATATTTTAACCTTTTAACTTAATTAGATGGAAATCATATTTAAGATAAAATATAAAATTTTTTACACTTCTTTAAAAAAATAAACCTTTCAGAAAAATAACTAATATAACTAATATAAAAAAAATTTATTGATTCTCTAACAAATAGGAATTTTATTTTTACATATTAAATTCATAAAATTTGAAGAAAATATATTCAAAATGGTATCACCATTAAAAGGATGTAAAACCACCTTAATAAAAATATTGTGTTTTATGTGTTAAATTTGTTTTCTTATTATCTTATGATTATGAAATAAATTGGTAGATTATCAAAAATATATAATTAGAAATATAACATAAATATTTGATTATATTTACTTATTTATTTTAATTAATTTAATTTATTACAATTAAAATATCATTGTGAGCCTAATAATAGTTTTAAAACAATACCACTTTAAATCCAATTTGGTTCTTATATTCCTTTATAAATAATTTTAAACTAATTAATTCACATTATATTTTGATAAAAAATATATTTACATAATTTAGGTAATAATATTGATAAAATAAAATTTATTATCAATGTTATATATTATTATACTACTATAATTATTATTTTTTAATAATATATTTTTCTTCAGTAAAACATGGTTTTGGGTAATATATAAGCCATAATAGAGAATTATTATTTCTTATAACAAAATATATCCTCTATAATTTTTTAGATAATGAAAAAATTAATATTTTTTCTAGTGAACATAAGAAAAACATAGTTCTTTAATTGAAAATGGACTATTTCCAATGATACATGAAATGAAAAAAATCGAAAAAATAAATTTATTCAAAAATTATTAATTCAAAAAATCTATGTGTATTACATAGCTCGTGTGTCTCTATGTGTGTACTAGTACATGGGGTAAGCCCAAGTAACTGTTTTGGGCCATATCATGTAGTGGAGGACATGTCGCGTAGGAAACATATGTAGTCCACCCAATGACTATAGATAACTCGGGGTACACATAAGATTTCCAGGGAAGAACACACACCATGATGTTAGGACTACATGTTGTGTGTATAGTGTTTTCTATAAATCTAAGTCAATCCTCCTGTATCCCCTATTTATTCTCAATATCGAATTCAATTTTTCAATTCTCTTTTGAACATCATATATAGGGTCTTTTCTCCACCCTAACACCAAATCAATAGAGTTTGGGCCTTCATTCGGCTCACATGTCTGATTTCTTGCATTCCAATGAAACATTTATGAAGATAAAGTTCTCTATAATCACATTGATCTATCAACCACCATCTTGATAACACTTCTGTGGTGTGTCTAGAAGTCAAATTTCATGTTTCCTAATATTATACCAAGAATCGAATGTGCAATGATCGAATATTCAAAGTTGGGGGTATAAAAATAAAAGTGCATGATGAATGAAAGAAATAAGGCTAAAAAGAACAAGTAACTTTACAAAGGAATAAACAATGGTCAATATTTTTGTCATCCTAAATCTATTCCTATGATAATTATAAACAGATGAAAACAAATATTCAAATGAATTTTCACTCATCATCCCTAATAAATAATCACATCCCATATTAACAATAGATTTACATGCTATTATGTTAGGGGATTAGTCTCTCATCATCATTGAATAAAAAATATAAAAAGTTAAATGAAATAACATGTTGTGCCTAGATTTGGATCATTCATCGATGATGATCGATCACTATGTTGTCTTCATTGGCGAGACCATCCAAGATCAGTGTTAATATTTATTCGATCTGATATTCTGTCGTGGCATGCTCGAGATGGTTCTCTAAAGGATTCCTCAAAACATATCAATGGAATTTCATGGTTGTGAGGTTATATATGTATTTCGGAAAAAAATTATTATTTAATTTTTCAATAGCCTCTATATTATCAATTGAAATAAAATAAATTTTATTTATTTATTTTATTCATTAATGATCCCCTGACGACTTTCTTAATTGACAACCACCGACCCATGATCAGTCACGCCTAGGGAAATATAAGAGTTATGAATGAAATAGTGCCCATATATTTTTTATCTTGAAATCCATTTATATGTTATTAAACTTTATTAGGAATACTACACACTTAATATTTAATATTTTAATACTTCATTCAATCCTTTATTTTGGGAACAGTAGTCTTTATAATTGCAGTTCGACTCAGTTCCTAGTCGTAAAATCAATCCATATAATATTTATAAATATAAAAAATAAAATTGGATTATTTATAGTCTCCCCATATTAGTGATTTATGTCCCCCAAATTACAAAACAAATGTTACTCAAAAAGATGAGGATACTCATCATGAATTCAAACCTCCTGATACCTTGTTCATCGTAGGAGATTACAATGATGCAACCAGACATGCACTGATAGAATCAATAACCCATAAATAATCATCTTATGAAGATCCTAAATCTCTATGTGATACTCAAAAAATGTTAAAAATACTTGATGTCCAGCTTTCCCCAATCAATGATGTGAGATGCGTCATTAATGTACCTCCATTGCTTTGACACATAAAAGATGTCGTGTACCCAATCTAACTGTGTGGGTAGATCTATGTGGCACACCACATACCCAACACTGTAAAATATCAAAAAAGACCCGATAAACAACACAGATAACTTTTCACCCCTGTGAACTATCCACAATCCACATCACGGTGAAACTCATAGGAATACCTGTTATCTTTCCTTGAACACCAAAGGAATATGTCAACTATCAGTATAGGACTTATGACTTATCTGTGCAGCCCCAATCCACTCTTGTATGATATGTACCTTTCCTATAGTATCTCTCACCATCTTCGAGCATATGATTACTAACTCTTGTAGGATAGTCATGAAATATGGTGACTTGGGAGGGTTCTTTTAAAAATCAACGAATGGTACCATACCAATGGTGGAATGAATGCTTTTATTGTATGAAAATAAACTATTTTTATGTTCTACCCCAATGTATAGAAAAAATATTGCAATAATCTCATAGCATGTCCTATAGAACCTGAATGAGATACTCTTCCTAGTAATCCATCAATGGGTGAAACAGTGTGCTCAAGCACAACATGGTCACCAATGCAACCAGCAATCCCTTCCCGAACTAATATGTAAAATGAGCCTCATGATATGAAACTACAATCGATGGAACCCCATGGAGTCAAAATATCTTTTTCCTGGATTGATTTCATATTATATATAAATATGTTTACTCTTAAATATATAGGATGTGGACTTATAGGATGTGTTATTCTATGATCACCTAGATCGAATCGTGTCCCATGGATGTACGTGTTAAACCGGTATAAAATTCCATTGATATCCCATCCCACATTCATTTCCAGACCTCATGGGTTTGGGAAACCCCCACTAGAACCTAGGGATTATCCATAACATGGTGACAAGTAAGACATTGAGAAATGAACTTTTCCACTCGCTTCTTCATCCCTTGCCAAAAATATGAGTTTTAGGGTCTTGGAACATTATTACACCCATAGATTTACATCCCAAGGGGGTTTATGAATCACCCTCAGAACCTCCTCCTATAATGCCACTAGTAATACCGTATGTATGATGAAATTAATGGTGTGATCCCCATCATTTGAGTATCAATCAGGGGCATGTCTTGTGGATATTCGTGCATATAAGGCCCTGTAGTTGGAATCCCCATGTCGTGTACCCAAGACATATTATAATAAAGGAGGGTTAAAATCCCTCAACTGGAGGTAAACTACTCTTTCAACATCCACTAATGATAACTATAACACGTCCAACTATTCCAAAACATTGTTAAAAAACTACATTCTAGATTAGCTTCTTATTTCATCAATCACAGTGTTCCCATTCACAAGATTATAGACAATATCAATGTCATAATCATAGAGGAAATATAGACATCACATCTTTCTCTTGTCCGGATATTTTTTATAGATGTTTTAATTGATACACTTATGATCATATTAGATGAAAAACATCTCAACCGTCATGTTGTGTTTCCACATGTCCAATATGAATAATATCTCTAATATCTCAAGATAATTGATAACTATCATCTAATTGTAATAACTGAATGCCTTTATATTTGGATAGAACCAAGATATATTCTTGAAGCATTGAAGGGTAATAATTACTTATGACTATCCTCTTTGTATCACAAGATTTGATCATCTTTCAAATAGTTACTCATATTCTGAAATCATTCCCCGAAAGTCCTAATTTGAGAACCATCACAACCCTATCAACTTATCCAAAGGAGATACTGATTCTCTATATTTGATAATTTCTCTTCATGGTTACCAGTTTCAGAAGCAATAGTCCAAATACAACCACAAGATCTGGTCTGTTTCATTGGCAATAAAAATAGGGGCTACCCTTGCTGAAACATTGCGTCTCATGAGTCCCTTCATATGAAAGTCCTCTAAATACACCCTTACCTCGTGAAGCTCTAAAGGATCCATCAGATAAGAAAATGTACATATCAGTGTCATCTTGTGGTGTAAATCAATTCACAAGTATATCTATTAGTGTGGTGGTAAACATTGAACATCTTCATGAAAGACATCCACATACTCTTCCACCACTGCCTGAAACTATAATCTCCTAACATCTACTACACCAATGGTCAGGCTAGCATCATGGGTCGTATGCCACTACCTCATGTTGTTCTCCCCACCCATGTCCTTCAATACCCTAATCCTTGTGTGGAACACTTGTGGGT
Organism: Viscum album; assembly: GCA_963277665.1. NCBI lineage: Eukaryota > Viridiplantae > Streptophyta > Magnoliopsida > Santalales > Viscaceae > Viscum > Viscum album. The sequence goes on along the minus strand of OY728142.1, from coordinate 335,982,496 downwards.
GATGGTGGTAACATGTCGAACTGTCTACCTCTTTCTATTGATCTCCCAAATATTCTTCTATTTTCTTCACACTATAGATTTTACTGATATTGTCATTGTTTATGCCACGGTGGTCTATCCATAGACTCACTATCTACTACATCCTTTCTTTGAAAATATCAATAGGGATGTCCCCTACCATTATATGAATAGAATCACATCTCTATATAATGATTAAACCCACACTATAACCTTAAAAATGTATGCCCAATGTCCTTGAACATCATCCTGAAACATCTCGCAGGTCCATGCCCCCGAGATTGATGTCAAATTATTGTTGTTTTGGTATACATTCTTTATTTCACAGAGCTGACATCCCACAAACAAATCATCTCATCCAAGAAACTCTTAATAACCTTTTCTCCCTCTATAACCCCATCATAAGTAGTAATTCACTATGGGGTAATAGTGGCTGGGATTTCTCTAGGTATACCTCTCTCAAATGTCTGAAACCTCTAGTTTTAACCCTTTATCATATCCATCGAGTAACTAGAGAGGATATAATGAATCAATGAATACTCAAATATAGACATTCCATTCTACAAAAGCAATAAAATATCCTAGATATGAATAAAAAATAAATTATATGTTGGGAACTACTCTATGTAAATGTTTTAAAACTCATTTCACTGAAGATTCACATCTTTGTAGGATTGGGTAACTAAACCCCATCATTACCCTAGTGATCCATGAAAAAGGATCACTTATATAAACACTATCTGATATACTAGTGTCATGTCTAGACAAAAAACATGGATCCAAACCTCAATCCATTCCTCATCTATATATGGGTAAGGCTCACCACTAAACCTGATGGTTCTCTATCACGGAAACATGTGAATCATGATTATCTTGTGCTCCACATCCACTAGTACAATGGGTATCATGTGTTTCTCTACTGGTTGAGGTATTCCCCATCTACTTCATGAGGGAAAAATATGGGGAACTGATCCCTGTATCAAAGACCTGACCCAGAGGGGGTCATCCTAATGATCATGTTATTGAATTCTAGCTTGTATGTGTTATGGAGGCATTCTGTATAAAAACAAGATGTAGCATGAAAAATTAGTATATCTGGATAGCTGAATCGAGAAGTAAATGGAAACCACAAAACATACATTATATGAAGCAGAAACCATTGTTTTCCCTGAGTCTATGGTTCTCATTTACCTTGTCGAAATGTATGTTATCACAGTCCTAGTGTATGGATATGTTAGCTCCAACACCAAGACAAATGTCCCTAGCCAGAATTCCAAAATAAAAACACACATGTCTATCGCACTAAAACAATATCACAGACCCCCAGTGCTAAATTAAACATGACCCACCACTAACACAACTATGTCATGATCCGTATCAGTGGGTCAAATGCTGCTAATCATTAAGCATGCCTCCAAAAGGCCATAAGCTACCGAGTAGCACCGAGTGAGCATATCATTAACATGGGACGCATTTCCTATGTACTTGTACACAAAAAAACTTCTATAATCCCACTAAAATGATGAATTGTAAAGATAATATGTAAAAAAAATTTCATACCATCATATCCCACAATCAGAGTACAATAGAATGTAAATTGATTTTAAACGTGTCTATAATACATACCCACCAAAACGAGTCTATAACCACAAGTCTAACCTATATGAAAAAGTAACTTGGACTAATTTCTGTAGCTTTAGGAACATGACTTGGCCTACTAGGTCTCAAAAAACACAATTTGGTCCTGGTCCTCGTAGGAATCCATCAAATGGTCGATCATGTGTGTATGACAAGAAATGTGCAGTTAAAGACCATACAGTGGCGAGTATAATAATATTCAGGAAGACACCACAAAACACAAATGAAATACAACAATGGAATGTATAGTCATCTCTACAAAAGTATATATCTAACAAAAATATAACAAAAATATCTAGATATACTCAACCGAGATGAATAGTCAAGTGGTATGTAACATCCCCATCATATCGACCCAATGAAATCAACTTGAATATTCCACAAGGGACTAATCTAGGAGAACATACTCCTAAGTCTGATAGCACTGATGATGTCTAACTAGGAGGTACTACTTTTCAGGTACTATCATAAGAGAGATACATAGATAGATCTGAAGAGGGATATGGTACAACAGATGATTATCATATCCAGGGCCATGAGGTGATACCAACAACTCTATTTCGATTAACCTGTTAAGTAGAGGATCTATGCCTTTTAGGATTTGTCATGCTAATTATAAGGAATATACATATAGATAGAAGAATGAATAGAGGTGTGATAGAAGAATGAATATAGGATCATGTTTTTGACCACAAAATGAATTCTAGAAACTATATCCAAGATATATAGCTAAAGGTATCATATTTCAATGACTAGGAAGTGATTCATGCATACTTATAGGGAAATGGTAAACGAAATTATCCCAAACTAAACATGTATATGTTTTTCTTGGACAAGAGAATAATGTCTTTTAATTATGAGTACATGGTGTGTAGTAGCGTCACAAATTGTGTCCCATTACCCCGGATACGGCCCATGTACAATGAACCTTGTGTTTAGAGAATTTCATATAGAAGAGGAGTATATGATGGGTAGAAGGAGTCACACACTGTGTCCATTCATCCACGATCTACCTATGTTCTATGGTTGTGTTCCAGCACATGATGTCAACCTGTGTGTCTATGCCCTTGTACCATTTCTTGAGGTAGCCCCTGTAACAGGTTTAGGACATGCCATATGGGGGAGTACATGCCATGTAGACAATAAATGTACACTACACCATGTCTATGCACCTCTAGGGATACAGGTAGAATTTTTTATTGATGAACACACTCCCTCAAGGCATGCCTACACGTCGTGTGTATTGGGTTTTCTAGGAATATTTGTTATTCCTCCATACACCTCGATAGATTCATCAGATCACATTTTAGTGGTCTGCACACCTATAAAATTTTACTCAAGGTTTATTTCACCACATTAAAACAAAATAGACTAGTTTTGGGACTTCAATCAGCTCAGAGATACTATATCATCCATTCTGGCCAACTCAACAAAATAACTGGAGCTCCTAAATCACTATGATTCCTCCACAATCATTGAGTTATCATGATGCCAAATAAAATTTATTTTTTCGTTTCAAAATGAACTGAAGGAGAAACGATTTAATTTTCAAATTTGGGGGAATAAAAATAACACTCTTGGAGAATGCATGAAATCAGGGGAGAAAAATTCACAAGTAAAATAAAATCTATGAACAAACCCCAGAAGTTATTTATTATATCCTATATCCATGTCTGTGAAAATTATAAACACATAAAAACCAATATTAACAAGAATTATCACCCATCAACAATGTATAATAATCCCATCCAAAAAAATGATCGATTAGTATTCTTATCTATTTGTGAATTATTGTACTTTCATCATATAAATCCTCAACAAGAATTGAAAATCGAAATAACACATTCTTCCTTTTTTGGATCATGCTATAATAGTGATCATTTAATGTTTCATTAATGTTGTAACATTATTCCCTTATTTGTGTTCATTATTATACAACCATAGGCTTTGTCATCACATACTCGAGAGGATTCTTCTGAGGATTCCACCCAGTGTCTATATAGAATTCCAGGGTTATGAGGCTAACACATGATTTATTACATAAAAAATTATTTAATGATTCACAAGTCGCTACATTAATAATTGAAATTAAATAAATTATTTTACTCATTTTAGAAATTATGAAGACTTTACCCAATTGATCCCCTTGACCAATGTTAGGTTGCTCCTAGTTAAAGTCATTTTTTTAAATGGAATAGTTCCCTCATATTTCTAATACGAGAACCCTTTATTTTTATTAATTGTTTTAATAGAAAAAGTTTGAGTGAGTTTTATTTAATAATATAAATTTTTATATTCATTTGTTCTGGTAAAATTTTGCCTCAAAATTGCACATTTTCATAGTGTCTTGTCTTTAAAATAATAAAAATTATATTTGAAAAATACATGGAAAATAAGATTTTTTACACATAGAGACAGTGTTTATATTAATAATTTTCATAATATTGAAAGAATTACATCCTTAATGATATAATATTTATGTAGTATAGGTAATATTGATACATATTTGAATATTACATTACAGTTTAATGATAAAATAACATAATTTTTTAAGAATATAATATTTCACTCTAGAATATACTAGATAATTAATCATATCACACCTCATAGATTCAAGGGATGATGAAAGACTAAGGGTTAGATCAAATCCTCTCTAAGGGTTAAGTACAACAAAAGTAATCATGAATCAATAATCATAATATATAAGAAAAGATAAATGTCTCAACACAAATGTCATGTAATCAATAAAATCAAAATGAATTTTATCCAAAGATAATATAAATAAAAAATTATATTTCATTATCTTTAAAATTTAATGATAAATAACTAAAATCTCATGAAATGTAATCAATATCATGTCTATCATAATAGGATAGGGAAATATCAATGTGTAAAGGTAAATAACTGAAAACTAATGTCATTTTATAAATAACAAAGAATGAAATGCATGTAAATAAAATATAATTTGGAAAAATCATGGATTATAATAAATTAATTGTTAATAATGTAAATAATTTATTTTCAGATGTCATGTATTAGAGAAATCATTCCATTTCCAACATGATATACCCTTATGATAATTTAGAATTAATGGTTATAACCCCATACCAAAAATGCTAGCCCACAATTTAATCTCATTAGAATACTGATACATGAAGATACTATCTATTATCGGGCCGCAACTAGGTCATCCATGTCAAAATACATAATGAAGTATCAAATAACATTTATTTCATAAACATTGTGAATTTTCCTCAAGTAATCATTTTTAGGAAAGGATATAGATTTATCAATATTTCCTTAATTAATAAACTATCCTAAAATGTAAACACAATATGATAAAATGGTTTATAGTTTGGGAAATAGTCATATCAATTATACACGAATATTTATATTAATTAAAAATTTAATTTACAATGGTAAAAGATGTTAATAATTTCAATGTTTAAATAAAAGATCAATAATCACAATGAATGTTTGATTGCATAATATCATTCACCATTTGATAATTTTTAAGTCAAACCCCTTTGTTGAAATAATTAAAAATAGAAATTATATTACCATGGATTATAATGTAATATTGATATTTTATGTATAGGAATATTCTATATAACAAAAAAAATTATGTTTATAAACTTACAATATACATCAATGAAATGATAATTATGGAAGTCCCTTAACTCACTCTTCATTTTGGAAAAAAGATCATTATCATTATGTATAGTTGTTATAAACATTTTATTTACATATACTGGATTCATATTAATTTTTATGATATCATATATTAATTTTTATGACAACTTATCACCTTATCATTAATAACGTGTCATTGTTTTCATTGATTTCGGTGTTAATTGCCTTATTTTCTCATTACTTCATTGTTTCGATTTCTCGGATTATTTTGAATATAATTCAGTTCCATCATATATAGAATGATAATAGTGAAACAATTATCCTATTAATACATTAATTTTACTTTTAGGACCAATCATGATGATTGTTTTTGAAAAATGATGTACTTTCAGATCATGCAGATAGTAGGTCGTACATATGCTTGGGTAAAATTTCCATTTCTTAATGATAATTATGGAAATTAGATATGGAATATGAAAAAATTACAATATTATAAAAAATTACATGTTATTTATTTATCATCCATGTGTTTTGGCGATGAAAATACAGTCACATCGCTTCCTGAACATGATAGTCTACACATACATAAATGATGTTATCATCATTTTTCAGTAATCCATTAAGAAAGAAAATTATATAAATTATCTTTAAAAAATATAAGTATTTCATTAATATATCATTTAATTCATTTATATCATATAAGTTTATTAAAATTGTACTTATCACATTCTATATAATGAGTTGGTGAACAGTGAATGACATTGCTTCATGAGGTGATAGTTTTTTGTACACCCGAGAGACGTTATCAAATACAATATAGAGTGGAATGATAAAAGGTATATTTGATATAATGAAATAATATTTATAATTATATTATTATTATCATATATATAATTTATTTTCATCATCATTCCCAACCATGATTGGTGGCAATGTAAAAATGTATGACATCGTTCGTGACGTGGTAATCTTCCATAAACATGAATAACAAATTTATAAACCATTCAATAAAATAGGGGATGATTAAAGGTAATTAAATTAATATGAAATCATATCCTAGTAGAGAATATTTTTTGGTTATTATATAAACATTATATAATTATAATTTTAGTAGTTGGGGAACAAAATAAAATAAAAACTCTCATTGAACAATGTTACATTTTTTCAAGTATCTTTAATAGGATTATGAAAATATACTTCCAAGGATGGATTTATGACCAAAATATGTCTTATAGGATTATAGGAGTGACGTTGAAATTATTTTTTCTTATGTATTGGAATACACATAAGGGTGTGAAGGTTTGAAGATGAGAGGCTATTTGGAGTCCTTTCATAAGTGAGGTGAGTGGAACACTCGTAATTTGTTAAAAATATTCAGTTATATCAACTTTTTTACAATTCTGAATGTCATTGACATGAGAGTTTATCGATCCTAGAAATGAATATTGAAATATTGATAGAAAATGTGTTTTATATTAAGTGTTATTTAATATTTAAACCCTTATCTTATTAGTTTAACTCCTGGTAAATCAATTTTTACATTAACCATGTTATCTAATTCCTATGGATTTTACTCTAAATTTTGTCAAAAAATGTTTAACATGTTACAAATAATAAATAATTATATTAAAATATATGGAATACATTTTTTAATATATAAATTATATTAGTTTCAAAATTTATATGAAATTATTCCTATAGAGGTGATGATAAATTATTGTTTTCGAGAGAAAATATTTAATATTATAGATTGATATTAACTCTAAACTCAATATGAAAATGATTTCAATGACCAAAATATTTTTAATTTATATAAAATATCTTTATTTAGACTTCAAATAAAATTATAAATAAAATTTGAAAATATAAGTTATTTAAATGGAACAATATATTTCAATTAAAAAATGGTATTTTTTAATATTCAGTAAAAAATGAATATTTTTAGAAAACTCCAAAAATCATAACCACTGATAATATAGAATTTATAGTTTAAAATATGAATTCTATTTAGTGAACTATATTTTATAAATTTTTTATAAATTAATTTCAAATTTTCTTGTAAATTTCAACTATTTTGTCTTTTTAAAAAATTGGTTTTTGAGAAAACATATCTTTTTCATTTACATGATTATTTTTTTATTAATAATAAATATTTAATACTAATTTTCATAATATATTGAATCAAATTAATACCAATGAATTTATTTGAATATTAATAATATATAAATATAATAAACTATGATTTATGATGAATTGTGTATAATTGTTTATGTTTGGAGATTACAAATTCAATAATGATGACTGTTAATGATGAATGACAATGAATTTGAGGGAAATGACTAGTATAAAATAATTTGGGTATAAAAAATTCTATATAATATTAAATGGTTGAAATATATTTATATAAAAAAGATGATTGACAGGGAATATATATTCCATCTTGGGCCAAAAAGAAACAAGAATTCCAGTCGTAAACAGAAAATGATACATAAATTAGGCTCTTCATGAAGATTTGATAACAGAAAACAAAATATATACATATAATTAATTATTACAAGATGATAAAGATGTATAATAATTTTCATTCCACATTCATTACTAGATCCACTTCTAGTATTCAATATGCTCATATATATTTCACCATACAGTCCCAAACATGAAATCCTCAACCATGTTATAAAATTATTTTTTTCCTAGATATAGTTTTTGATTCATCTCTACCATTGAAACCATCTCCATGGTCAGATCCCTCTCCCTGCTTTCCCTCTCTACATTTTGCATCGTCCCTATTTGAAACCCCTCCCACAAGATATTTCATTGTTTATTAATTTATTTTTAACTTGTTTATTATTTTTTATCATTTCTTTTTTCCTTTTTTACATAGATATATGAAAGAATAATAATATAATTATTGTAAATTAATTTATTAAAAATTATATTAACAATTTTTAATATAATAGTAAAATCTTTGATTACTGTTTTCGTTAATAATCAATATTTTATAAAGTAACCGTACTCTAATTAAAATAATCTATCTTATCACTATGTTTATTATTTAAAAATTTTATGTTCAAATTATTTCAAATTATACTACCCTTAATTTTCAAATTAGGTACCCAATCATTTTTTATATAACATTATTAGAATTCCAATAACATTTCTAATTGGATGAAAATGTTCATTAAAATATTATTTCTTGAACACAGTTTTTAAATTTTATATTGAAATTACATTATAACTACTACTTTAGATTAATTAACGAGAACCTGTTTATTTTCAAAAATTATTTAATAATAATAATACTTTTTAAGAAACTATGTAATTATTTAAATTCAAAATATTGAACACAATAATCTCTTCGATTAGTATTTTATTAATTGATGTTAATTGAATTTTTGATAATAATATTTTAGTATATATATTATTTTGTATAAACATCACTCATTGAAATTTAAAATTTAAAAATATTTTTATATTCTGTTATGTAATTGTAAATATTTTTAATCAAAAAATATACTAAAATTTTATTTTTTATTTATTTTAAAAATAACATTTTTATATCATAAATGATATGTTATCCCCAATTAAAATAATTTAACCCCAATAATTCATTCATTTCACCTATAATACAAAATGCATATTTTTATTAAATTTTAATAACGACCAGATCATATATATTCTTAAGGGAACATTGTTTCACAGAGTTTCATAGAATATTCTATCGCATATATTTTTTCCCAAATGAATATTTCTAATATAAATTTTTTATAGATCATTTCTATTATAAAAATAGTATACCCCAAATTCAAACATTCAAATTTTGTAATAAAAAATATTGGGTAATTGTTAATTAATAAATGGTTATATAATCATACATTGATCGTTTACATTCAAATAAAATTTCCAGTATAGGATATGTATAAGTATACTTATAAATAATATAAATGTAGTAGAATAATTATGAATCCTATAATTGGTTTCATCTCTATAATCACAATAACTGCCTTTAAATTTTCAATGAATCATGTGAAAAATATTTGAAATTATGGGATTAGAAATAAATTTCCCAGTTAAAGATTCTAAAATTTGTGGCAAATACATTTCTTTGATATATTATAAATTTTTATTAATATATATATTTAATAAAATAGAAAATTTTATATAATAAATACCTTTCCAATTTTTTTTTGAATAAACTTACATCCTTACCGAAAATATATCCATTAAAATTAAATTATGAATTTGGAAATCATTTAATTTCCCAAATAAATATATTTATTCATTTAAAAAATTTAAAATTAATAAATATTTATTTATTTATTATCATACTAGGAAGTACCTATGAAAGACATGTTCCCAATAATAGTTTCTCCGATATGATAATTTCCACATTGATGGTTTGGGATTACTTCCCGTCTATTCTCATCATATTCAATACCCATGTTTAAAGTATTTGTGAAACTATTTTAAAGGGTATTCCTTTCTCATTAATAACCCAAAACCATTCAAAACATTAGATAGACTACTTTCAAAGAATAAAATAATTTTATTACTTCATTACATTATAATATATCTTTATTACAGAAATCTAGGAGAAATACAATAATCTATAGAATATAATTTATTTATAGTTCGTAAACATAATCTCTTAAGAATTCAAACATTTTTATGTAATAAAATGATTTAAATGCCAAAATATTTTTCAGATGATGACCATATCTAATTTTATTATTTACAATAATGTGATTTTATGAATATATTAAAGATAAGAATGTATTTTTTATTATTAAAAAAATGTAAATGAGAGAAACACACGTAATTGATGAATTCAAGATCATAATAATTTGTCTCATTTAAAACATTAAAATTAAAATTCTATTTTTATCAATAATCCTCTAAAATTATTGTTAAATAATAAAAAAACATGGTTTTGTTATTGTTCCATATAGTATATGTATTATTATAAAATCTTAAGTATATTTAACACCCTCACTATAGATTTATAAAGTTATATATATACATATAATGAATTGTTTTTAAAACATAAATGCTTAAATACAAAAATATTTTTTTACAAAATATATAATGATATATTGATTCAAAACATCACCCATACAAGTGTATTAACATAAATTCATAATAAAGCATAATTCCGATAGATTAAAAAACACCCCTTACCTAAAATACTCTTAAGAACTCTCATCATTCATACAACACAAACTAAGGTAGCTTTCTCATGCACACTGATCAGATGAGTAGAGAGAAAAAAAGAAGAGTTTTTTAGACTGAATTGATTTCTACATATAGAAATTTATGTGTAACTATCTATAACAGTGGTAAATTAAATGAAATTTATTCATTTTTTGAAAAAATGGTTCTTAATTGTATTGATATGGAATATATTAATTATATATCAATTTGTTTACCACTATACCACATTATTGATAAAGGGAATTTCATAAAATTATAGAAAACAATATTTTATAAATACAAATACATGTCAATGAATAAAATTTATTTTTTTCACTCTCCAGTATAAATTCAATCTCAAAAATAAGATTCTATAAAATTAAGATAATGTATAATATTATATGATAATGATCGATGAATAATTGATTATTGTTAATAATTTTGGAAGAATAAAAAAAACAAAGAATAGTGGATGGTGATATCTACTAATTAGTAAATTTGAGGGAAATGAAAAACAAAAAATAACAATGTTTGAAAAAATTTAATAAAAGAATATATCTTTATAATATATTAATATTAGAAAGATAATGGATAAGGAAAATTGACACTGACCGATTGAAAAAAGTGGGGAAAATTTTATTTTTAAATCGAAAAAAATCCATAAAATATGATTATCAGAAAGTTCCAACACTCTATAAAATACCCACCTTTATTACATGATTATAGTAAGAATAAGATTATAAACATTCAACCATATTCAATCAATACTAGTTCCACTTCCATCATTTTATCTCCAATGATATATATTGTATTTCCACCACAAATTTGAAACCATCAACTGCCTTTAGATATGGATTATCTCTGTGATCCGGTATTCAATTCATCAAATCCATCGAATCCCTCTCAACAGTCACTAACCCTCTTGGCTCAACCTATCCATGATTGGTCATATCCCTATTCGAACCCCATTCTCCAACATTTTTTTTCATATTATTATTTCCTTTCTAACTATATTTCAAATTTTTATCATTTCATTTGTCATTATTTATAAAACTATAAATAATAATAATAATATAATTATTATAATATATATTATTAATAAACATATTAATCTATTTATAATGTATTATTCACATATTGTATTTTAAATTTTTTATTTCATAAAACATATATTTGAAAATTTAAAATACTATTATTAAAATAAATTGGATTATCAATTTGTTTATAATTTAAAAATATTATATTGCCTTTATTTTAAATTATAATACAATTACTTTTTAAATTATGCACACACATATATTATTTTTAATGACTTTATTGTAATTCAATGAATTTTTCTATACGTATTATAATAATCAATAAAATATTATTTCGTAAAAAATATATTTAAATTTAATTTTAAAATTATATATTATACAATAGTTAATATTATTTAATATTAACAATCATGGTTTCATAAATTATTTATTAAAACATATAAATTAAAAATATAAAAAATAAAAAATATTGTAAATGGTAATCTCATGTATTCATAAATGAAAAATTCATTTGAATATGAATTTAAAATTCTAATACATCACTAGTTATGTTGTTCTATAAAAATATTATTCTTTAAAAATATAAAGTAAATATATTTCATTGAATTGTTATATATTATTAATCATAACTTATAAAAAAATTTATTCTTATTTATTATAAAAATATCACGTATTAATTCTTGAGAAGTCATAAATAAGGGGAAAATGAAAACAGGTCGGTACTAATCTACTTCTAGAAGCTACTAAACCTGGATTCGGTAAGATATATACCATGGATGAAGTTGGGAGGTATCTCCTCATCTTACCCTTATAGTCTTCACATCACATTCAAGGGTTATTCCTTTCTCCCTCCTACTATGATTCATAATTCCAAATAAGTTGGGTAGATTATTCATTTGTGTTAATAATTATTTATTTATATAATAAAATTATCATTCAACAAACATCCTGATTCCAAAAAACGTATATATATTATACCTCCCCTGGGAAAAACCCAATATTCTATACACAAATACTAATTAATGATCATACCGTATTATTCATTCAAAATATATCTCAACCCGAACCCACATGAATAATTTAATATTTTATTATTAAATAATAAATATACTTTCAAAACCCAAACAGTTAATATTTTCATCAAACTGTGATCCACAGCTAAAAAATCTATTCTATGACTAATGGATTGGTTGGAAATATTATTCAAGATTATCTACTAGTGAAAAATATCATTTTAGCCCAATTGATAGACAAAAAAAATTAAAAATTATAATCAAAATCAGCATTTGAGGGGAATACAAGTCCTCTCAATATCCCCATACACAAACCTTCTCATCCTTATGAAGAATGAGTAGTCATTGAGGCACAAATACCCACAAACCATGGCCATCCACATGTATTTAAAATTATTATTTTTACAATAAGAATAAAGTGGAATTCCATGTCAAAACCCCACACATAATGCAAAAAACCCATACAAAGGCAAGGCCAAAACAAACCACCATAATACAAAAACAAAGAAATTTCATAACTACACCTGTCAATTCAGAGTCTTCACCACTACCTTTAAAACTCATTATCTAACTCAAGGTTCACCCAACTATAGAAAAAAACAATAACTATAGATTATAATCCATGATTATTCTAATTAATGGAGTCACCATTCAAAACTCATCCCTTACTATTCAATAACCTACTCAATGTAGTCTTCACGTGATCGTTGTCCTAAGTAGACAAGGGTTACATCATCATGAGCGATTTTGTAATCCCCGTATAGATCCATCCATACTATTTTGTCACAAAAAAAATGTACTCCATGACACATTCCACAATCAAAAATTAACCTCATAACTAGATATTTTCATCTCGCTCCTGCTATAGGGAAAAAACAAAACATCTACATTCACATGTTACCATAATATAAGAAGGACAACCATGGTATTTTTAACTATCTATTCTGTTACATGAACCTCACTCGTAATCTACTAATATTACAATCCCAATCATAAAACATCACAAAAAATTTTCTCTGAGCTAAAACTCATAGGGAATCAATTACTATCCTATGGAATCATCTATACAGTATGGTATGTAGTTGATGCACCATTGGAATACACATTAAGATGTCATGATATTTGGCATGGTTCATTATAAAGTGAATATACTATTATTTAATTGATGAATACCAACAAAACCCCATCCATTCAAAAACATCATAGTTTAATCTAAAGGGTCGCAGGTCACAATTCCAATAATCCTGTCATCATGTCCAAAATTTTTCTCATTCTACTCATTGATGAATTTCAATATTTTGAAAATAATACGTAAATAATCAAAATTATTGAACCATAAGGTAAATGATATTCTTCGTATCCAAAACACACATATCTATCATTTATATAGAATATATGCATTACCCTTACTTGTGTAACCCAACTGTAAATCCTTAATAGACTCCAGCAAGTCACATCTCATGAAAACTTAGCTAAGAATCTATAACTTGATAACTCAAGCAGTTATGGTGCTCTCAATCCCACACAAATACAACATGATCAACATTCAATCACAACCATTTCTTGTGATTGGAACCCAAATGATCTTACCCCTCTTGAATCTATAATAATGGATAATAAACTCATATAGATTTGAATTTTATCTTGAAAAAGGCACCCAACAATCCAAAATCTAAAATTAAGATGTACAAACCATGAACCATTTTTAGAAATGAAAATTATTTTTATCTACCTCAGTCACCTTAAAAAACATAGATATCAACTATCCCTATGAACGATCCATCATAGAAACTCAAATAGATCTAAATTCCTAATCATGTGTCAGGAATGAAAGGTAACTAGGCTCTTTTACAAATTCCTACCAATAAATTATTACATCAAGTTGATAGTTAAAGCCACCTAAGACTCATCCAAATCACATAAAGAAAGAAATAATCGGATTTCAAACTCACTCCAATACTGAAAAAACACAACATCATCAGACCAAAACACCAATCTCTAGGTTATCATATACATAAGTTATCACATTCCAAACCAACTGCCCACAACTATGGACCTTTTCCCCTCTAAGAATTTATGAATAAGACTGATCTTTGGGGGGCCATGTCACACTACAAAACAAAAAAACCATTCAAAAGGTACAAAGTAATATATATGAGTACCATAAAACCCACATGGGGTACTACCCCTATTGTGCAGATTGGCGGTATATAATCCTCATAATCTAGCATCTCAACATTGATCCACAAGACATTCCATCATATTGAAATTTATAAAATCACACATGGGAAGGCCTAAGACAAGAGGATCATATGATCCAATGATTATTCTTGAGTAACCTACCACCTCTTTTGGTTATGATTAAAAACCAAATGATATGACCCATGAAAATTGAACAAAAGCCTAAAACCCACATAAATCCATCATATAAAAACTACAAATGCACCACCCATGGATGAATCATATAAAACTATATCATTTAATACCAAGGAAATCAAACATAATACCTAATAACATGGACTCCTAAACAGAATGGGGTTTCAGGAAAATAAACTATAATGATCAATATACCCAACAAATTCATATATTTTCAATTTAAAAACACTAAATTACAATAAATTTGAATGTAAACACCTATGATGCAACTTTTTAATCTTTGGACTCATAATACACTAAACAGGTGCCCTGATCAAATTATCCACAATAACTCAAGTGATCCTACTAATACACTAGAGTCTTCCAACTATTAGTGGTGGTATATAATGTAAAAAAATTTAGACTATTCCCCAAAATAAGAGTTTTCAACCTGAATTAAATTGTATGACGTCATACACATCATATAATGTGGAAGGAAAAACAAACCGAAACAGAAACATGGTGTAATAAAATGAAATATATTAAATTCCCAAATATATAATACATACATACAACATATATTTATAATTTTATTGATAACATATAGATAAAAAATATCTCAAAATTAAATAAATGAGGCCCCTCATCCAACTCCAGTATATAACACATTAATAATATTTTGTACACTACTATAATTATCAAGCCAAATAATCAAACGTGACATGAAAATACTACTAAACTATAAAATACTAGGCCTCGACACTATCCACCATGAATTTTTTAACAAAATTAAAAAAGACATAACATAGACATTCACATTTTGTTTCTTGTACATGGGTGATAAATAAATCTTAGTGGTCCTCCCAAATGTTGAACCTAAAACCTATATATATATATATATATTCCCAACAAATATGCTCAGTGTAGCTAAAACAAAACAGAAAAATAAATACAAATAATACTAATTTATATCATTCGGCATATTACATTGATTGGACATACCTACTTAGTCTAATTATGGAGAGTATCTATGAACATCCCATTGAATTTGTTTTAAAAAAGGATACCATGTATAATATTGTTAGACCCAATCCTAACAAGTTTATTAACTGATCATATTATAATACAATCATCGTATAAGATAATATATGTCAAGCCCATACCATATCCTCAAAACACAAATTATTATAGCATATATGGTTCCTAGAAAGATATGTCCCAGTTGACATATAGACTAATATAAAACCTAGACCAATAGTCAACTATCTGTCAAATGTATCATAAACAATAATCCTTGGAACATCTTTCCAATACCTAAAATATATCATATCTAAAATTCCAAGAGTATCAATACAATATCTAAAAAAAGATCATCTTGCTTATGCTTCAAGCATCCTTGTAATTCCTAAAATATGGACACAAAGAAACATTCCTCAATCCATCCTCGTAGGTATACAATCATTACCAGAGCATTAGTGTGGCACATATATGAAAAAATTTATTATCTATGTCCAGGACCTCCATCTATCTCCTAATTCATATACTATAAAATCACTACTTAGAAAAAATTTCAGGAATAAAACCACATACATGAGACATCGCATCCCCTATATTCATATATATTAACGTCATTTTAGGAACCTTTGTGAATCAATCATGCCATAAACAATCTATCAAAACAGATAAAAGACATGTTTTCAAGAATTTTCAATTACTGATATCAAGAGTCATGTCTAGGAATATTCTATCCATTTATATGAACCATCATAATCTATTCTAGTAAATTGGATACGAAAACATTGTAATATAACTATATCATTATTTCCCCATATGTGTAAACAACATCTGAATATCTATATCCATGAAAAATAGTTATAGGTGCTGGTCAAACAACCATACCCATCAAATGATTATAGAATATCATAAATTCCAAATCTATAATAAGACACCCTACAAGGGTTACTCTATCTCATTCAGGGACATGAATCCCATTATAAAAAACATCATCAAACTACCCTTATCATCCTCAAAATGATCCTCGGTCAATAACGCACAAACAATGTAATCCAAATATGAGACCATACCACATGGGCATTCTCAACATCCATCTATGACACCCATTGACAACATAATTATAAAATATCCAACTAAAAGAATCATCATGAGTTCCTTGGAAAAAAATCAACATTGAAAAATCACTTTTCGATAGCCACCAACATATAATGTCTTCCACAACCAAAGGCTCTAATGAATATGTTCCTCAAATAGAAGATCTAATCATAAACTACTCCATCATTGAGAAACATCTCCAAATGTTCTTGTAAAATACTTGATTTCCCTATATATACTACTCGACCAAATATTTCATGATCCATCCAAGGAGTCTCAAACAGTTCACAATACAGAAATCATGTTTGGCTGGTCACTAAGTTCACAACCCTCAACCATTCCTTAAAGATCACAACCCAGCCCATTATAGGATTCTAAAGTCAATCATTTTTGAAATCCAGCTACTAATCGATCATGGTAGAAAACATTATTTTCGAAAAGATATATATTCACGATTTATTATGCTATCACAATATATAATGAAAAAATCATCAAAATGTACTACTCAAACGTCCAAATCTGAATATGGGACACAAAACCCACAGAAACTACCAATCATTAAAAGGATAATGATGTGTACATCTGTGTACATGTCATGTACTATCATATATACACTTTTCCATGTACTAGTACATTTATAATGAAATATGGGGTATTCCCATAGTGCACTAAACATATATGGTTTACATGGTGTTTTCTTGTGAGCAACTACATGGCCATATAAACCATTCATGGGGTATCTTCCCTTGTACCTCGCCATGTCCGTCTCTTTAAAATATAACTAGAGTGAAATGTGTATTATTTTCAAAATATTATATGTCCATATCCTGGATCACAAGTCCTGATACATTTATATGTATAAAAATACATCATGCACATAATGTTTATGACATGTAATTCTAAAAATTTCATCATCCTTGAATGGGATCAACACATGACATTTGTTCTTAGAACCACATGTTTGGTATGTGGGTTTTCCAAAAGGTATACCCCTTCTGAAATCCTAAACCCCCATTTTCCCTTTTTTTATAGATGAACTCCATTGTGTCCATATCAATCATTATAGGGATATAAAAACAATTAAAAAGGAATTAATGTATTGGAATCAGGGAAGGAAAATTAAGTCCCAACCAAAATCCAATTAAAATATCTATATAATATAGTTAATATCCAATCATTGAATATAATTCACCTTGATATAGTCTGGATCTATGATGAGGATTAGGTCTTGAGGCATCTCCTCTTCTTCCCACTCATTGAACATCCATCACGAATAAGGGAGGTTCCCCATGAATCCCTTTGTATGAATCCCAAATTAGTGGGTGTTTTTTAAATAATATTAATTAATTAATCAAATTCCAATTTGACACATATCGTGAGCCCAAGAACCTATATTAGTTTTATACCTTAGCTTCCAAAAACCAAAAATTCTGGGTATAATTACAAAATCAGAATCTAAATATGACACATTGGTCAAAATATTTTTTCTCTTGGACACACATACGTAAATTATTATATAAATATTTTTTCACTAAATATCCTTCTAAAATAGTAATGGCTCAAAATTCTACCAAATAATCCATATTAGGGTATAAACCCTATTTCTAGACAAACATGTAATGTCCGTGAATTTCTATGTAAATATTTTTTTAAATAAATGGGAATATTATGAGTCTGTGAAAATTGATGGGGCATAATTCCAAGGCCTGGAGTGGCTATAATGGATTTCTAAACTTTTTTGGGTACGTTTAGTAAATTTGAGAGCAAGTTTTTATAACTATTGAACTAGTGCTCTGAATTGAAATCTGAGGGCACTGTAGAACATGCAGTTCCAGTATTCACTTTTGGGGACCTTCACATCCAGTGTAGTAGGTCGAAGGTGAAAGATATCTATTCACATATTCGTGAAAAAATAAAATTAAATTAAATTTTGTAGATTTTATTTTTAATTTTATTCCATGTAGATGTTGAGAAGTGGGGACTACTAGACCTAAACCTCCCTTAAGAGGATATGATGGTGGGGACCACCCGAACTAACCTCCCATGAGAGGATATGGTGGTGAGGACCACCCGAGGCTTAAACCTCTTGAAATCTTCTATTAATGAGGGAGAAACCACTCAACTACATCTTTAATGTGGAGTAGCCTCTTGAGATTCTTCCACATTAATTGTGCCAATGCATTACATTAAATTATACCAACTAAATGTAATTAATTACGTCTTTTTGAAATTATGCCAACATATTTTATTATATTGGATACCCCTTTTTTTATTTGTTTGTTTGGGGGAAATAATCATTGGCAATGGTGGTAGCATGGGAGAACTTGGATGAACATATCCTCTAATGAAGAACGCCAATGAAGAACTCCAACAAAGAATTGTTCTCCTTCGATGAATTATTAATAAAATGCCATGGAAGGATCACCAATGAAGAACATCTCCATCAAAGACTGAGGAGACGCCGACGTAACAAGCATCCGTCTATTCCCAATGGCATCGACTCATTCCCCACTGACAATCTTCAATGAATCAAATGAAGAGGTAGGGGGTTATTATTATATTATTGAATTCTCTCATTTAATTTCCTCAATCATGGAAAACATGGAGAATGAAGATCAACCAAAACGAGTTGATCCATGATTCATATTAAATTGAAAAAAAATTGTTCTTTGCTCCTATTTTTGATGAGTCGCTTACTACCGCTCTAAGGTGGAGGGTGCAGTCCAAACCAACATGGCCTGATCCCTCTACCATTCTTCTTCTTTGTTGTGTTATTCGCAATGGACGAAGGTGGTGAAGGTGATGAAGGGAAAAACGATGAAGGTGATGAATGAAATAGTGCTTCCGCCTGTGGACACCCCACCCCGTGGTGCTCCGCTACCCGTGGCCCTGCCGTAACGCTAGGTCTAAGCTGCCCCGCGGCCCGTCGTGCCGCCCCGTGGCACCTCCGCGCCATACGCGGAGGCCGCCGCCGTTCGAGCCACTTCCCAAACGACCTCACGAGCCACCTCTATCGTCTGGACTGAGCCACTGCTGCCTTAACTGTAGCCCAAGCCACCACTGTCATTTGGGCCGAACTGCCGCCACTGCCACACCGCCACCACTGGGCCGAGCCGCCCTCTGTGCCACCTCTGTGGTCCAAGCCGAACCGCCACTGTCACCACCGAGTAGAGCAGTCGTCCATGCCACCGCCGCTCGGGCCGCCGGCTTTGGGTCAAGCTATCGCCCGAGCCGTCACCTCTCTTCTGGACGAACAACCCCGACTGATCCACCTCGCGTTTTTGCAGCCTCGTGGAAACCTAAGAAGCCTCGTGTCCACTAGCTGCCCTTCGCGGCCCCTCACGGCCTACTGGGCTTGACCTAGTGGTCCAGGCCGAACCCAACGAGCCAGGCCGCCCAGCGGGCAGAGTCAAACCTAGTGGGTTAGGCCAGGTAAACCCTATCCAGGTTGGCCCAAGCCATGTCGGGCCGGGTCGGGCTGACCGGGTCAAATCGGCCCTCGTCCATTATAACCCATTTACAATTTTTTGGCCATAACATTGGCACCGTAAGTCCGTTTGACAAACCATCAGTGGTGATAGAAATATTGGAGCGAGAAGGTACCTTTGGTATACCCCACTAGAGTTTTGGATAATATTGGGGAACGGTCGGGTTGGATCGTGCATGAATCCAACAGGACCATCGGGACTAAAAGGTTAATAACTCACTGACCGGATGTCTGAATGGTGCACCGTCTGCTGCGTTAAGATCCCTATGATGTGGAGGTAATTTGAGATACATTTTCATGGAAAATTTTGCCAGTTGGAGAAACATCAAGTGTCATGGAGAGCAGACTCTCCCAGAGACGAGCAAGCCTAGTGTAGAAGCCCACAAGATAGATGTGACTAGAAGAGTGCTCCTAGCTATCCTATGTGTGTCAAATCCTAGCATTATTGTGCGGGTCACCTCCTAGTGATCCTGTATGGGTCACCTCCTTGAGATCATGTGTGGGTCTACTCTAGCGATCCTATGTGGGTCATCTCCTAGTGATCCTGTGTGGTTCGGCTCCAAGAGATTCTGTGTGGGTTAGCTCCTAGCGATCATGTGTGGGTCCGCTCTGAGCGATCTTGTGTGGATTAGCTCCAACGATATTATGTGGGTCATCTCATAGCGATCTTGTGTGGGTCATCTCTTAGTGATCCTGTGTGGGTCAACTCCAATTATCATGTGTGGGTCTGCTCCTATCAATCCTCTATGGGTCAGCTCCTAGAAATCCTCTATGGGTCAGCTCTAGTGATCCTATGTGGGTCAGCTCCAAGAGATTCTGTGCAGGTTTGCAGCAGAACTTCTTCACGAAATAATATTATTCAATATTTATAACTAATAGTCTCTACTATAATACATAATGTTATAATTTGTGTGATCTAAGTCAGATCCTTTGTGTTACATCATGTTTGAGATGGATTACTTGATAACTTAGGTATATGTATGGGCATATACCTAAGTCAGGTTATCTATTGTTTTTATTCTTTGTATTTTATCTTTTTTGTATTTTGTGAGACCTTGAGGGTCTCGAGGTCCCTACTGATTATTGTTATATGCAACTCTGCACTGCCTATGGCCGCACCTTGTTGTGTTGGATGTAGATAACTGACATCATTGACTGTGGTCGAGTGTACCAAGACTGGTCGGTTCCCAGAGGCGGAGCATACGACATGTCATTACGTAGAGGAGACAGGTGGACATGGAGTGATGAGGAGGTGATTTGTACCTACCCTTTAGGTATGAACCTCAGAGTATTACCCAACATCTATCTTCATTTTTGCTCTCATTTACATGTACTGTTGATTCCTTGTACTTTCCAATTGGTCTTTTATTATGGCCCCTTTTTCTTACTGTACTCACTCTGTTTACTATTTAGTTTACTTGTGTTTGTATCTAGTTTTGGGCTTGGTTACATGTGATTGCATATTATAAAGGCAATTCCTTCCCAGTTCTAGGGATTACGCCTTTAGTGCTGGTCGCGAGCCCCTAGCCTAAGGAAGGCTGTCTTGTGGTAGTCACGACACGGGCCCTAGGGGACGGGTTGTGACAAATTGGTATTAGAGGTGGTACCCATCATTAAGTGTGGTGCAATGTCGGGGTTGGGATATAGGGCCCACAACAAGGGATTTGTGCTCTAATGGGGGGGGGGGTGATTGTAATAGCCCTGGTTGATATATGGTTTAACGACTAAATGTTATGACTCATGTCAACAAGGTGCACCATCCATTTCGAGAGAATACCTGGTTAGAACAATATAGTTAAGCGTTCTTGGAATGGAGTAGTAATCGGGATGGGTGACCATCTGGGAAGTTCCTAGTGTGTGTGTGAGTGAGGAAAAAGCACACTGGAAAGGGCAAGTGTTGGCCTGTGGGGAAAGTCGTTAGTCAGATGATTCATTTAGGCATGTGGGTGGAGCTTTGTGTGGAGACCACATTTATGCGGGGAAACTGGTTGTACCTGGTGGGCTAGGACCCAACGAACATGTTAAGGCGGGGTGGTTTTGTTGTCACCGGGACCCAGTTGTTATAATTGGTATCAGAAGAGTCGGTTCTACCACAAAACATAGGAATATGATATTTCTTTTTAATGACAATAGTGAGTGTGGTTATCATTTTATGGAATCCTGTGTTGGTGCGGAAGCTGACGTATCCATACACCAGGAGCCTGACTTTTGATTTCCAACTCAGTGCACGAACACACCGATTGGGAGTGTGTTTTCAAGAGTTTTCTTTTTCGATCTCTTATGTCAGATCACCAGGTATAAATTTTTGAGTTTGGTTCACCTATTTCTTTTCAGGATGCCTCCACGAAGACAGCCAGACAGGGTTCAAAAATTTGTATGCATTGATAGCACACAGAGCGATGTGGACTCGGTGTAGGGCCGTCTTTCAGTAGTGGCACCATTGGAGGAACCATCGGTACCATTCCCCATTAGGACACCGAAGCCACCACCCCCACCAGCTGACTGTGCATGCCACTTGAGTGAGTTGCACAAGTTCCAGCTCCAAAGACCACCCATGTTCAGGGGAGAGACCGACCCATAGGTGGTTGAGGATAGACTGGAGGCTGTGGCGAGAGTCTTATGATTGGTAGGGACACTAGTCGATCACATGGTCATCCTTAATGCTAGTTTTCTACATCCGGCAGCAGGCAGATAGGAGAAATTAATGATCCATGTTCACAACAAGGTGACACTTCTTTTGGTAGACTTCTAGAACATGTTTTGGGATGAATTTGTCCCAGGAACTATTCGCACAGTGTGCATACAGAATCTACTTCATCTACAGCAGGGCAACATGATTGTGGCTTAGTACTCAGTGAGGTTCACTGACCTCTCACGTTACTCCTATAATGTATCCATACACCAGTAACCTGACTTCTGACTTCCGAATCAGTGCATGAAAACCCTGATTGGGAGTGTGTTTTAAGAGTTTTATTTGTGATATCTTAAGTCAGCTCACTAGGTATAACTATATGACCATGTCACAACTGTTTCTTTTCAGGATTCCTTCCCAAAGACAACCATCTAGGGTTCCATGATTTGTATGAACTGATATCCCACCAAGTAATGTGGCCTCGATGCAGGTCCCACTTCAAGTAGAGGCATCGGTGGAGGCACCATCGGTACCATTCCCTATTGGGCCACTGATGCCACCATCCCCAGAAGTAGATGGTGTATGCTGCTTGAGTGTGTTGCATGAGTTCCAGATCCAGAGGCCACCCAGGATAAAGGAAGAGATGAACCCATATGCGGCTGAGGATTGGCTGGAGGCTGTTGTGAGAGTCTTTAGATTGGTAGTGACAACAGCTGATCGCATGGTGATCCTTGCCGCAAGCCTTCTACAGGAATCAGCAGGCAGATGGGGGAGCATGATGTTCCAAGTTCATGATGTGGTGATGCTTATCTGGGTAGACTTCGAGAGCATGTTTTGGGAAGAGTTTTTCCCAGTGACTCTTCGCATAGTATTCATACAAGAGATACATCATCTGCTGTATGGAAGCATGACTGTGTCTCAGTACTCAATGAGGTTCACTAACCTCTCATGTTACTCCACTAATATGGTGCATGACTCATTATTAAGGGCTCAAAACATGGAGCAGGGACTCAGGAGGGAGATCAGGTCTTCGATGATCTCACTCAGTATCCCGAAAAAGGCAGGGGTGTTATAGAGATCCCTCTTAGTATAGAGTTTCCTTGCTGAGTAGTCACCAATAGCGAGGACCACAATATTCATCGCTTAGTGGAGTATTTTTCCGCTGGCAGTAGACTAATGACTCCGAGGTCCAAGAAAAATAGACCTACAGGTGGAGAGGTGGAGGACCACATGATTCAGGTTCAGTTGTACGAGGCGCCCAAGGTAGTGATGGTCATGCACAGAGTGGGAATTGTTATGCATGCAACGGGAAGGGTTACATGACTAGTGACTGGCTGACCCTCCATACGGAAGATCAGCAGATGGTTGAAGGACCGCGTAGGCAGAGATAGAGGTTCAACTGAGGAGGTATGCATGGAGAAGGCGGATGTGTCAGAGGAGCAATTCGTGCATCTAAAGGTGGACGACGAATCGAGATGTAACAGCCACCACCACTAGAAGGTCCACCCCAACCGTAGTGAGTAGGTGGACAGGAGGGAGCTTAGCTCTAGTCAGCCAAGGACTATGATCACGATTCTTTAGAGATGATACATGGTACGATCTATGCCTACTCCACCTTAGATGTAGTACTTATAGTCACAGGTGCCAGTCATTTTTTTATTGCCATTTCCCCTATTCAGATCTTAGAGATTTTGATGGAGCCATTGTCTCAATAATTACATCTGGAGACTTTTATGGGAGTGGATTTGATGATTACACACTGGTACATGAAGGGTGAGCTTACTCTAGGAGGAGAGAGCTTCATATATGATCTCTTAGTAGAAGCATTGAGTCATTACGATGTCATCATGGGTATGGACTGGTTATCTATAGTCCATGCTCATATTGACTATATTTGGTGCAATGTTCCATGTAACGGCACAGATGGGACCAGGTTTACATTCACCGATGAGTAGGGATCCCTTGTAGTGCAATAGAGACTTTCAATGAGGATAGTATAGCCGATCACTCATCAGTTGGCTAGCCTTACCCTCGGAGTGGTTGAAGTACATAGTATGAATTATCATGTAGTGGTGGACCAGTACTCAGATGTCCTCCCTGAAGATGTTCTAAGTCTACCTCCTTTCTATGTGGTGGACTTTTACATTGACTTGTACCCCGGGACAACACCAATATCTACACCAGCATATCGGATGGCTCCTGTAGATCTTTGTGAGATGCGGGTATAGTTGGAGGACTTACTGGGGAAGGGGTTCATCCTGCCTAGTGTTTCACCTTGAGCCTCCCCAATTCTAATCTCCAAGAAGGAGGATGGGAGATTGAGGATTTTTGTGGACAATCGGTTCCTGGACCAGGTGACGGTTAAGAACAGGTACCCACTTCTGAGGATTGATGATCTCTTTGATTAGCTAAAGAAACCACGATGGTTCTCAAAGTTATACCTTAGATCAGGCTACCACCAGCTCAGAGTATGAGACGAGGATGTGTAGAAGACAGCCTTTAGATGTCAGTACGACCATTATGAGTTCTTGGTAATTCCATTCGGCGTGACCAGCACTCCAACAGTGTTAATGGGACTCATGAACATGATCATTCATCCATACCTTGATCTATTTGTACTAGTCTTCATTGATGACATTCTGATCTACTCGGCTACTAAGGAAGAGCATCCCTATCATTTACAGGTAGTACCAGACACAATCCAAGAGCACCATATTTATGGTAATCTCTCAAAGTGCCAGTTCTAGATATGAGAGGTTCACGTTCCAGGACATGTCATCCCAGAGGCTAGAGTAGAAATTGTTACATCAAAGATTGGGATGGCACTTTCTTGGGAGACACCCAGGAGTGTGATGGAGGTAAGAAGCTTCCTGGGATTGGTTGGATACTACCAGTGGTTTGTGCCAGACGTATCCAAAGTTGCAGCACCACTATCAGCATTGATGAAGAAAGGTAAACCCTTAGTTTGGTCAGAGAAATGACATCAGAGTTTTTAAGAGATGAGGTAGTGGATGACTTGTGCACCCATCTTGAGGATTCTAGAGGAGGTCGTAGGGTACGTAGTTTATGGCGATGCATCAGGGACAAGACTTAGATGTGTCTTGATGCAAGAGGGAGCAGTTGTCGCATATGGTTCTCGACAGCTAAGACATCATGAGCAGAACTATGCTACCCATAACCTGGAGTTGGATGCAGTGGTCTTTGCCTTGAAGATGTGGAGGAACTATCGGATGGGCGAATGTTTTAGAGTATACTTTGATCAAATGAGTCTCAGGTATATGTTCTATGAAAAGGACTAGAACATTAGATAGTGACGTTTTCTTGTGTTCTTCAAGGACTATGGCTTCGAGATAGTGTATACTCTTGGGAAAGGGAATGTTGTAGTAGTTTCACTCAGCATGAGGTCTGGTATATAGTTGCTAGACAAGGCGACAAAGCAACTGGCTGATTTTTATATATCCTTTGTGGATAGAGGCGGAGCAACTTTTCTTCAATCACATGCAGTCACTCCCCCACATCTTCAGCATGTCAAGAGGCGCATCATGGATACGCTAACTGCGAGAATTGAAGTGCTCAAATATCCATAGGGAAGGCACCTTTTGGATTGTTTGAAAGTGGGGAGCACATCACCCTTTTCAGAAGATGTATCGTTGTACCAGTTTCACTTTGGGAGGAAGTGTTGAGGGTGTTCCACACATCCCCTCTAGCTATACATCCATGAGTGGCGATGATGTACTGGGATCTCCAATGAAAGCACCGGTGGCCATGAATGATGAAATTTGTAGCACAGTTTGTCTCTTGCTGCCTTACTTGTCAGCAAGTGAAGGCAGAGCATCAGGTTTCAGTAGGCTTGGTTTAGCCCTTAGAGATCCCAGTGTGGAAGTGGGATTGGATATCCATGGACTTCATGACAGGACTTCCACGTACATCCAGGGTTCATGACTCGATTTGGGTGATCATCGACCGACTCACCAAGTTGGCCCACTTTCTACCTATAAGAGAGCAGGGTCCAGTAGAGAGATTAGGACGCCTCTATGTGCAGGAGATTGTGTGACAACATGGAGTACCCTTGACGATTTTCTCGGATCGTGATGCATGTATTACTTCCCATCTATGGAAGGGTTTTCATGAGGCTTTTGGGATGCAGCTTCATTTGAGAACCTCATCCTATCCTCAAATGGATGCCAGACTGAGCAGAATATTCAGACCCTGGAGGACATGCTATGTTCATGCATCCTTTAATTCGATCATAGTTTGTAGGATAACATTCCCTTGGTGTAGTATTCATACAAAAACTGCTATCACTACTCTATTGGGATGGCACCTTTTGAGGTGTTGTATGAGTGACCATGCAAATCACCTTTTTGCAGGATAGACCAAGGGGAGTCAGCCCTAGTGGGAAAAAAGATGGTACGGGATACACAAAAAAGGTGCAGATCATCTAGGATCAGATGAATAATGCACAGAGGAGGTAGAAGTCATATTCCGACATGAGATGGAGACCTCTAGAGTTTGAGGGTGGATACCACATAATTCTACGGGTCTCACCCCGATGAGATTTACGGATAATTGGCTGAGACATCAAGTTATCTCCGAGGTTCATCAGACTTTTTCAGGTCCATAGCAGAGTTGAAGAGGTTTCTTACCACTTAGCCTTTCCACCTCAGTTTCACCGGGTGCATGACGTCTTCCATGTATCCCAGTTGAGGAGATACGTTCCCGACCATTCGTACATCATAGACTATGGAGAGTTCGATGTCGACAATGGGGTGAATTTTACGGAGGTTCAATTGGAGATTGAAGATCGGCATAAGAGGGTCCTTCATGGACAGTCGATACCTATGGTGCGCGATATCTGGCAGCACAAGAACCTCTAGGAGAGAACATGGGAGCAGGAGGCTCAGTTTCATGCTCAATACCCCATCTTGTTTATCTAGTTATGAGTTGTGGCTTATGGGGATGTAATGCCCGGAGGTGGGGAGAATGTAATGACCTAGTATTTACATGTAATTTTTTAAAAATAAATGGGAATTTTATGAGTCTAGGAAAATTGACGGTGCATAATTCTGGGGACCGATGTTTCCAAAATGAATTTAGGAACATTTTTTCATCTACGTTCATTAAACATGTGAGTGGGTTTTTCTATATTTTTAACTGGTGCTCGGAATTGAAATCTGAGGGCACCTTTGAACTCGTAATGCCGATATTATCTTAAGAAGACCATCACCTCATTCACAGAAGGTTGAAGTTGGATGTCATCTTTTCACATATCTATTGAATAATAAAATAAAAATAAATTTTGTAGCTTTTATTTTTATTTTTATTCCATTTCGATGTTGAGAAGTGGGGACCACCATACCTAAATCTCCCATGAGATGTTATGATAGTGGGGACCACCCGAACTAACCACCCATGAGAGGTTATGGTGGTGGGGACCACTGATGGCTTAAACCTTCTGAACTCCAATATTAATGAGGTAGAAACCACTTAACTAAATCTTTAATGTGGATTAGCATCTTTAGCTTCCTCCAAATAATTGTGCCCACGCCATACATTATTTTATACCAACTCAATGAAATTAATTATTTCTTTTTGATATTATGCAATCAAAATTTATTATATTGTCTACCTTTTTTCTTTTTGGTGGTTTGGGGGGGAATAATAATTGGAAAAGGATGAATCTTGGGAGAACTTGGGGGAACAAATCTTCTAAATAAGAAAAACAAAGAAGAATACCAAATAAAAACGCTTCTCCTTTGATGAATTCTTCTCCAAACTCCGTTGAAGGATCACCAATGAGGAAAATATCCACTGAAGAATGAGGAGATGCCAACATCACTGACATCCTTCTATTCCCAACAGCATCATCTTCTTCCCCATGGACAATCATCAATGAATCAAAAGAACGAGGTAGGGGGTTTTTATTAAATTCTTGAATTATCTCGTTTAATTTCCTCATTCTTGGAAAGCATGCCGAACGTGGATAAAACAGTATAAGTTGATCCACTATTTATATTAAATTGAAACATTTGTTGTTCTTGACTCTGTTTTTGTTGAGCCACTTTCTACAGCACTAACGCAGAGGTTTCGGGCCAAACCAACATTGTCCGACCCCTACGCCGTCTGCTTCCTTGGTGTGTTATTCGCAATGGATGAAAGTGACGAATGAAACGTCGTCGCTGCCCATGGCCTTCAGGCCCTGTGGCGCTCCGCCACCTGCGGCCTTGCCCCACCACCTCGACCGAGCCGCCCTGAGACCTGCAGTGCCGCACCGTGGCTCGCCGCGCAACCGCTACGGCGCCGCCACGATGCCCGCGGCCGCCAATGTTGTCCGGGATGAGCCATCGCCGAGCCGCCACCCGAACCACCATCTGAGCTTCTGTTGTCATCTGGGATGAACCAACTCTACCACCAAGCCACCTCTTCCAGGTCGGGCCACCATCCGAGCCGATGCTGTTGTTCGGGTTGAACCGCCATTGCCGCCGTCGGGCCGAGCTGCCGCTGCCATGCAAGCCGAACTGCCGCCCGAGACGCTGTTGCCCGGTCGAGCCACCACCTGAGCCACCTCCACCATTCTGGACGGACCACCCTAGCTGAGACTCCCCGTGGCCTCGCACCATTGTGGAACCCTTCGCATCTTCGAGGCCACCCATGTCCCTCTACGACCCCTCGTGGCCTGCCGGGATGGACCTAGTGGGCCAGGCCAAACCTAATGGTTCAGGCCACCCAACGAGCCGAGACAAATACAGCAGGTCAGGCCAGGTTGACCTAAACTGGGTCGAACCATGCCGGGTCAGGTTGGGTCAGTTCGACTGAGTCAGACCAAACCCTGGCCCACTACGAACCATTTACATTCTTTTGGCCATAACATTGGCACCAGACGTCCGTTGAATAAATGTCAGTAGAGATGGAATTTTTTTTAGCAAGATGGTACATTTGGTATACCCTACTAGAGTTTTGGATAATGTTGGGAAATGGTCGAGTTGGATCGAGCACGAATCCAACAGGGCCCTCTGGACTAAAAGACTAACAACTCACAGACTGAGAGTCCTAATGATACGCTGACTGTTGTGTTGAGACCCCTATGACATGGTTGTACTTTGAAATACTTCTTCATTGGAAATAATGGTAGTTGGATAATCGACCAGTGTCACGGGGAATGGATTCTCTCAAAGATGTGTAGTACTAGTACGGAAACCCAATAGCAGGCTGTTACGGGAAGAGTTCTCTTAGCTATCCTGTGCGAGTCAGCTCCTAGAAATCCTGTGCGGGTCAGCTCTAGGAGATCTTATGTGGGTAAAATCCTAGTGATCCTGTGTGGGTATTCTCCATTGATCCTCTGTGGATCAGCTCCTAGCGATCCTGTGTGGTTGATCTCTTACCGATCCTATGTGTGTCAGCTCCTAGTGATCCTATGTGGGTGAGATCCTTGCGATCCTGTGTGGGTTAGCTCCATTGATCCTGTGTCGGTCAGCTCCTAGAGATCCTTTTGGCTCAGATCCTAGCTACCATTTGTGGGTCACCTCCAGCGATCCTCTATGGGTTAGCTCATAGCGATCCTGTTTGGGTCAGATCCTATCGATCTTGTGCGGTTCATCTCCCACGATCCTTTGTGGGTCAACTCTTAAATATTTTATGAAGGATAGTAGCATAACCTCTTAACAAAATAAGATGATTCAATAATTATAACTAATAATATATACTATAGTACCTGAATATATAACTGGTGTGATTGGAGTCATAACCTTTGTGTTACTTCATGTTTGAGATGTATTACAAGATAACTTAGGTATATGTTTGGAAATATACCTAAAAAGGGTTATCAGTTATTTTCATACTTTCTGGTTTATCCTTGGTGGATTTTGTGAGATCATGAGGGTCTTTGGGCCCCTAATGAGTATTTTTCTACTCAAACCTACATGGGCTATGCCCTCACCATGTTGTATTGGATGCAGACGACAGACATCGCTAACTGAGGTCAAGATTACCAGGAATAGTCGGTGCCCGAAGGTGGACCATACGGTGTGTCATTACACAAAAGAGATGAGTGGATGTGGAGTGCTGAGGAGGTGATCTATACCGACCCTTCTGGTAGGAACCTCGGAGGATGACCCAACATCTGCCTTCATTTTTTCTCTTGTATATGTATACTTTTAGTTCCTTTTACTTTCTAGTAGGGCATGTATTCTCTCCCCTTTTTCTTATTGTACTCACCCTATTTACTATTCAGTTTACTTGTGTTCGTATCTTTCTGTGTCTTTGTTTTGTGTGATTTCATGTTATAAAGGAAATGCCTTCCGAGTTCTAGGGATTACGCCTTT
The DNA here is from genome assembly GCA_963277665.1 of Viscum album. NCBI lineage: Eukaryota > Viridiplantae > Streptophyta > Magnoliopsida > Santalales > Viscaceae > Viscum > Viscum album. Next base: position 335,951,063 of record OY728142.1, on the reverse strand, counting down.
GGTGCTAGTCACCAGCCCCTAGCTTAAGGAAGGCAGACATGGGGTAGTCACGACACGGGCCCTGGGAGACGGGTCGTGGCAAAAGTAATTACTCATAATAATTTTTTCTAAACATATTCTTGGGAAAATTATCATTTAACCCCTCAAGATCACCAAAAATAAAAAATTATAAATTATTCTCAATATTTGAATCTAGAGATAATGCGGGTCTATAAATGAGGCCATGAAAAAAAAATGTATAGAATATTAGAAAAATATGATTTTTGATATTAGAATAGTGGTGTAATATAATGATATTGATATAGATGAAATGGAATATATAATAATATATATTTGTAGAGGACATTGATCATAAAAATTTGAATAGAAAATAAAAATATAAGGGCCTCAAATTTAAAAAGTTGTGATGGTATAAATGACCATATCATTCATAATATATGAATATAATAGGTTAGAAATCTTTTACCATTTTTTTTTTCTTATTTTGAAGGAAATATTTTACAATCTAAAGGAATTAGTAAAAAAATACATGATATGTTTCAATTTCATAATCATTATTTTTTCATTTGGATGTTCTTAAATTAATTTTCAATTCATCTCTTTCTCTATAAATTGAAAATCCAAAGATCGATTTTTATTCCACATGAAATATAATTCATGATTATTAGATTATGTGGTCTATAAAAGGGAGATAATTGTTTTACTCTATTTATTCATATTTTTTAAAACCATTATGGTTAGAAATAGTTTTCCAATATAATAAATTATTATCTAAATGTCAAAACTAACACCACTAGTTCATCATTAATATTTATTCATCAAATTTTTTAATAAATAAAATTACATGCTGATCAGGACATCACATACGCAACTAGTATGTGTTAAACACTAATCGTCTTACGATCAGGGGTTCATGCCTCGAAACATTTCCAGATGCTACATGTTTTTACCCAACACGTGGGATGTATTTTTTATAATATATATTAACATAGTAACCATGGAAATAAAAAAACATAAGAGTTACATTATAGAAATAAAAATTAATCATTAAATATCCATTTTACTAAGGTTTTCAATGAAACTGTATATTATCAAAATCGACCAATATTGATTGACGGTTATTTGAATTTCAATTATGAAAATATTTACCCAAAATTAGATCAATTACTTAAAACATTTTTCAATGAAATTTAAAAATATAAATCGTAATATTATATTTACAATAAAACACATAATTTCATAAACTTCTCCATAATTTATTTAATCTTACTAGACTCTCATCACATAATTCGTAAAAGGGGAGTTTAGGAATATAAACTAATGGACATTATTATGCAAACCATTTTATGAATCCATAACATTTTATCTACTATAGACATATGTGGTTCTAAAATTTTACATAATCATTAGATGATTCCCAAATCATGTAACCAAAACACCACTGCTTAAAATTGATTTAAACATTAATTATTTCATCCCAATATATAACTTATTAGAAATTATTATTTCAATAATTTTCTATCTTTATCCAAAGGATTAACCATTAAAATTGGGAGTTGACTCAAATAATTCTCAGGCTATCCATATCAAGGAAATTTAACTACAAATCTATCCTTAAGAGGAGAGAATTACTTCCATCAATCATACTTCTAATTTTTCCTAAAAAATTATTCAATAAATGATAATATTTTAACCACATAATTATTTTTATCATTACCTTACTAATGTTTCTTTGGATTCTTTTTAAAAAATTTATGATACGAAATAAAGCAATCAGTCTTTCCTCCATGGTCTTTACCACTCAAGCTCTTAGTGAAGACTATCATTATCTTCTTTGTGAGTCCAAATAATGGTTAATTTAAAGGATGTTAATCATTTTCCTGGATAAATTATTAGCAATAATGAAAATATATTACAATCTAGTAATCACGAAATTGGATTTCTCATAGTCTCTATATTATCTTTCATGATTAATGTTAACATGATTTCCTAGGGTTTCATCCGTTGACTTAAACCAAATATTATACTGTGATAAAAAATAATAACAGTTGTAAAACAATATAATCTTTTATATGTTTTCTTAATTATCATCCATTATATTAAACATAAAACCTTGTAGGATAAACTTACGTTATTCATTTTCATTATCTATTCAATTCTATCACAATGGATTGTACATAAAATTTGAATTGTCTATAAAATATCCCCCATGAATATGAAAACATGTTCAATGTAAGGGAAATTGTAATGCAAGATGATGAGGTCATATCAAATTCACCATTTTCTAAATTGTTACCCCTAGGAATCATTGTGAAAGAACCACATTAACTTATGTAACCTAGAAGGGGTATATTTCTATGAAATTCATATAATTAATTAATTTCCATAATATTTATATTTTTCTATATACATATCCTTAATGAGTGTTATATGTTTAGCTTCCATAATATCAATTTTGAAAAATATTGTTCAAGAGTGTTCTACCAAATAACTTATGATTCTTAATTCATTGACCTTAACTCCATTACAATGGATCTGTTGACTATGTTATAAATTGGAATTAGAACAATGAATCATATCATAACCAATGAAATGTTTAGTAGTCTTATTCAACTATATAACTTATTGATTATTACAATACATTTTAATAAAAAAACTACACCGTAAGTTTTTTTCAATAATAACATTATTCCCACTAGAATATCCTTTAATATCAATCACGTTTCCATAGTTTGAATCCTGGGGAAGAAAAAAATAAGTTTGAGATAAAATGAAAATTTATGATAGAATAATGTTGTTTAAATAATTGGTCAATTAGAATAATGATTTGAAAAAAAGTAACTGAACATACATCCCATTAATTTAATTAGATGAGAAGTTATTTTAGCTATAGGTAATAGAAAAGATAAAATAGCATAGATAATTATTTATATTATATTATATTAACTGAATAAAAAATACATTTAATAAATAACAAGACAATCATAATTGGATAATGGGGAATCTATAAGGAAATGTAAATGAAAAAAAACACAGTCTTTTTATTTAATAACTACTAATAAAATCTATCATGAGACACAAAATTTTTGAAAATATCATGGATAATTATAAATGATATCTTAAAAATGGAAATATATATTTATCAGATGTATGTTCATAGGAATTTGATACCTATACCATGAAGATATATTTTTGATTCTGTTTTAATGTGATGAGTGGAAACCCTTTAAAGTGAGGTTTGCCAAAAGTTTCATCATATAACACTACTGAAAAAATGTGGCAATATTTATAGCTATTCATCACTAATTTATTAAATTTCTAAATAAGTAATCATTTATGAAATAAACAGTTAAATTCATAAAAAAAATTTCTTATCAACCCATATATATGAATGGATATATATTTATAAATATTTTCTCAATTTATCAAATCACATTCAAAGTAAACAGTATAAGTAAAAATGTTGTAGGATATTTGAAATAATCAAATCCAATATACACTAATATTGGTTTTTTTTGTAATATTATTGACAATAATAAATGATTACATGTATGTGATTTTTTAAGAGAATGTGGATGATCAAAGAAGTATGTTATATTTTATAATATCTTTTAACACATGATAATGTTCATCTAAAATACCCTTGGATAAAATAATTAAAATTGAATCATAAAGTAAAATGTCTTATTAATGAATATTGTTGTTACATATTGATGGTATATATACAAACCATATAAAATAAAATATGCGTATAGCATTACCATAATCCTAAATGAAATGAAGTTGAGATTAAATACCATACATCGTGCTTCCTATTGGTTAAATGATATTTTAGCTCATATATAGTGGGTTTAATCATGTTTTTATCATATATTGATATTATTAATATTTATAATATTATATAAAATCCAATATTTAAATCTATTTATTTTTTTATTAATTATCTTTCATTGTAGGTCTAATGTCCTTGAACATCTTCCTGACACTTCTCACAGGTCCAAGCCCCCGAGATTGATGAAAAAATAATATGTTCGTGGTCTAAATTCTTTATTTCATATAACTGACATCTACTAACCAAATCATCTAATCCAAGATACTCTAAATAACTTTATCTCCCTCTATAACTCTGTCATATGTAGTAATTCACAGTGGGGTAACATTGGCTGAGATTTCTCTCAGTATACATCTCAAAAAGGTCTGAAACCTTTAGTTTTAATCATTTAGCTTATCCATCGAGTATCTGGAGATGTTGGAATGTGTAAATGAATAATCAAATATCAATATGTCTTGGAGAAATTAAATCTCTTGGATATGAATAAAATATAGATTATATGTTGGGAACTACTCTCTGTAAATGATGTCAAACTCTATTCACAGAAGAGTCACATTTTCATAAGATTGGGTAACTAAACCCCATCATTACCCTAGTGAGCCATAAAGAAGGATCACTTCTATAAAAGCCATATGATATACTAGTTTTTTGAATAGACATAAAACAATGATCAACACCTCAAACCTATCCTCATCTGCCTATGGTATGGCTCACCAATGAACCTAAGGGGTCTCTATCACTAAAACATGTGAATCATGCATAGCATGTGCTCCGCATCCACAAGTACTATGGGTATCAGGTGTTTCTATACAGGCTGTGGTATGCCCCATCCAATTCTTGGTGAAAACATATGGGGAACTAATACATGTAACTAAGCCTTGACCCACAGGGGGTCATCCTCATGATCATGTTGCTGAATCCAAGATTTTATGTGTTATAGAGGAACCTTGTATAAGAACAAGATGTAACATGATAAATGAGTATATTTGGATAGTTGAATCGAAAAGGAAATGCAAACCACAAACCATTCTTTATATGAAGAAAGCACCATTATTTTCATTAAATCAATGGTTCATATGTACCATGTCAAAAAGTAGGTTATCAATGTCTTGGTGTATGGATATGTCATCTCCAACACCAACACTAATGTCGCTATCTAGAATTCCAATCTAAAAACACATATGTCTGTCACACTAAAAAAACCTCACAGAACCCCAATCCTAAAGTCAATCAGACCCACCACTAACACAACTATGTCATGATCCATCTCAGTGGGTCCCATGCTGCTAATCCCCAAGAATTCATCCAATAGCCCATAGTCTTCTGAGTAGCACCGAGTAATCATATCATTATCATTGTAGGCATTTACTACGTACATGTATGCACAAAAACATTTATAATCCCACTAAAATGATGAAATGTAAAGATACTATGTAAAAAAATTCATTCAAACCAATATATCCAACAATCAGAGTATAAATAAAAGTAAATTGATGTAAAACATGTCAATAATAAATACCCAACAAAATTATTCTATAACCACTAGTCGAACCTGTATGAAAAAGGAACATGTACTAATGTTTGTATCTTTAGGAACACGACTCTATCTACAAGGTCTCAAAAAACACTGTTTTGTCTTGGTCCTTATTGGACTCCATAAAATGGTCAATCATCTGTGCAAGACCAGACATTTGCGGTTGAAGACCATACAATGGTGAGTTTGAAATTACTCAGTATGACACCTCAAAACACAAATGAAATATAACAATGTAAAGTACATTCATCGGTAAAAAAGTATATATCTATAGAAAATATAACAAGAATATCTAGATTTACATAACCTAAAATAATATTCCAATTATATGTAACATCCACTACATATATACCATATAAAATGAACTTGAATATTCCACAAGGCACTAATCCAGGAGAACACACTCTTGAGCCTGATAGCACTGATGAAGTCAGATTGAGAGGTTCTACTCATCAGGTACTGCCATAAAAGAGATACAAAGATAGATATGAATAGGGATATGATACAACATATGATTATCATATCTAGGGGAATTGGGTGATACCAAAAACTCAATTTTGATTAACCTGATATGTAGAGGATCGATGCCCGTTAGGATTTGTCCTGAAAATTATAAGGAATCTACATAGAGACAGAAGAAGGAATATAGTATCATGTTTTTGTCCACGCAACAAATTCCAGAAGCTCTATCAAAGATTTCCCGATGAAGGGATCATAGTTCAATGACTAAGGAGTGATTCACACTTACTAATAGGGAAATGGAAAATGAAATTATCCCAAACTATACATGTCCATGAAATTTTGGAGAAGAGAATAATGCCTTGTAATAATGAGTACACAGTTTTTAGTAGGTCACACATTTTTTCCCACGACCCCAGATACATATCATGTAAAAATAACAATGTGTTTAGAAAATTTCATATAGAAGAGGAGTAAATGATGGGTAAAAGGAGTCACACACTCTGTCCTTTCATCCATGATCTACCCGTGTACTATAGTTGTGTTCCAGCACATGATGTCAACCCGTGTGTCTCTAACCTTGTAACAGTACTTGGTGTATCCCGTGTAACTGGTTGAGGACATGACAGGTGGGGGATTATATGCCATTTAGGGAATACATGTACTCTAAACCATGTCCAAGAACCTCTATGGATACAGGTGGAATTTTCTAATGACGAATAGACTTTCTCATGTTGGGACTACACGTCGTGTGTGTTGAGTTTTCTAAGAATTCGCGTTCTTCCTTCACACCCATCAATAGATTTTTGGGATCACATTTTAGAGGTCCTTTCACCAATAAAATTATAATCAAGGGTCGTTTCACCATTTTAACACCAAATCTATTAGTTTTGGGACTTCAATCAGCACAGAAATCCTATATCATCCATTCTGGCACAACTCACCCAAATAAATGGTGCTCCAGAATCATAATGATCCATCCACATTCATTGAGTTATTTGGATGCCAAATAAAATTTATTTTAACTTTGCACCATGAATCTAACGAGAAATGATTTAATTTTCAAATTACGAGAAGAAAAATAAAACGCATGGAGAATGCATGGAATCGGGGGAGAAAAATGCATAATTAAAAAACCCATGAAACAAAGTCCAATAGTTATTTTTTATAGCCTATATCCATGTTTGTAAAAATGATAAACACATCAAAACCAAAAATCACAAGAATTATAGCCCATCCACCATGTATAATAATCCCATCCCAAAAAAATGATCTATATATAGTCTTATATATTTTTTAATTATTCTAATTTCGTCATATAAATCATCAACATGAATAGAAAATAGAAATAACAAAATATACCATTATTTGGATCATGTTCAAATAGTGAGATGTTAACGTTTTATCAATGTTGGAACATTCTATCTTTAATGGTGTTCATCAATATTTGAACATAGGCTTTGTGATCGATGCTCGAGAGGATTCTTCCCAGGATTCCACCCAATGTCTCCATGATCATCTAGGGTTATGGGTCTAACCCATGATTTATTACATAAGGAATTTTTTAATGTTTCACCAGTAGCTACATTAATAATTGAAATTAAATAAATTATATTTTTTATTCATTTTATCACTTATGACGACTTTCCACTTTTGACACCCAACCAATGTTAGGTCTCTCCTAGTTTAAAGTCATTTTATGAATGAAATAGTTACCTCATATTTATAATACGGTCACCCTTTTATTTTTTATTCATACTTTATAAAGAAAATGTGTGAGTGTGTTCTATTTAATATATTAATTTTTAAATATTTTTTTCTGGGTAGACTGGGCCTCATAATCACACGTTTTCATAGTGTCGTGTCTTGAAAATATATGAAATTATATTTGAAAAACACATTGAAAATCAGAGTTATTACACAGAGAGACACTGTTTCTATTAATAATTTTCATATTATAGAAAGACCTACATCCCGAATGATATAATATTTATGTATTCTAGGTAATATAGATACATATATGGACATTGAATTAAATGTTATAAAAAAATACCATATTTTTTTTAGAATATATTTATTCCCTCTAGAATATACTTGAATATTAATCATTTTACACCTCATGGATTCATGGAATGAAAAAAAACCAAGGGTGATGTCCAATCATCTACATGGGTTATGTACAACAGAAGCAATCATGAATCAATAATCATAATATATAAGGAAAGGTAAATGTCTTAACACACATGTCAAGTATTCAATAAAATAAAAATGAAAAATATCCAAAGATAATATCAATAAATGATATATTCGATTATATTTAAAATTTAATGATAAATAAATGAAGTATCCACACATGTAAGCAATATCTTGTCAATCATAATTGGATATGTAGTTATCAATGTTGCAAGGTAAATAATTGAAAAATAATGTCATTTTATCAATAACTGCAAATGAAATGCATGTAAATAAAAAGAAATTGAGAAAAAATCATGAATTATAATAAATTAATTGTTAATAATGTAAATAATTTTTTTAGATATCATGTATTTGGAACATGATTCCATTTCCATCAAGATATATTCTCAAGATAATTTAGAACTGATGGTTATAACCCCATACCAATAAAGCTAGCCCACAATTTCATCTCATGAGACTAATGATGCATCAAGATGATATCTATTATCGGTCCTCAAATAGGTCATCCATTTCAGAATACTTCAAGAAGTATCCAATAATATATTTATTCCATAAAAATTGTTCCTTAAACTCATGTATACATTTTGAGTAAAGGATATAGATTTATTAATATTTCCATAATTAATCAACTACCCTAAAAGGTAAAGACAATATGATAAAATGGTACATAGTCTAGGAAATAGTCATATAAATTATATAGGAAAATATTTATTAATCATAAATGTAATTTACAATGAAAAACGATGTTAATATTTTCATTTTGTCAATAGAAGATCTATAATCACAACGAATGTTGGATTGCATAATTGTATTCAACATTTGATAATTTTCAAGTCAAAACCCCTTTGATGAAATAATTAAAAAAAATTATATTACCAAGGATTATTAAGTAATAATGATATTATATGTATAGGAATTTTATATATAACATAATAAATATTATGTCTATAAACTTACAATATACCTCAATGAAGTGATAATGATGGAATTCCCTAAACTCACTCTTCATTTTTTACCAAAGTTCATTAACCTCTTCTAGAGTAGTTATAATAATTTTTTACTTATACTGGATTAATATTAATTTTTTTAATACCAGATATTATTTTTCATAACATCTTATCACCAGTTCATTTACAATGTTTCATTGATTTCATTGATTTGGGTGTTAATTGCCATATTTTTTCATTCCTTCATTGTTTTGATTGCTCTGATTTTTTTTGAATATAAAATAGATCCATCATATATTGAACGATAATAATGAAAACAACTATCATATTAATACATTAATTTTACTTTTAGGACTATTCATGATTATTATTTTTGAAATATGATATACTATAAGATCTTTCAGACGGTATGTCATACATATGCATGGTAACATTTCTATTTTTCAGTGATAATTATGGAAATTATGTATGGAATATGACTAAATGATAATATTATAAAATATTGCATGTTATTTTTTTATCATCCATGTGTTTTGGAGATGAAAATATAGTCATATTGCTTCGTAAAGGTGTTTGTCTATGCATACAAGAATGATGTTATCATCATTTAGTCAGTAAACCTTTAAGAGAAATATGATATCTATTATCATCAAAAACATATGATTATTTCATGAATATAATATTTAATTAATTTATATCACATAAATTTATTAATATTGTACTTATCACCATTCATTTAAGGAGTTGGTGAATGGTGAATGACATTTCTTCATGTGGCGATAGTTATTCGTACACACAAGATATGGTATCATATACCATATGGAGTAGAATGGTAAAAGTTATATTTGATATAAAGAAATACTTTTTATAATTAAATTATTAATTTCATATATATAATTTGTTTTCATCATCATTCAAAACAATGATTGGTGGTAATGTAGAAATAAATGACATCATTTTGTGAGGTGGTAATCTTCCATACACAAGAATATCGAATTTATAAACCATTTGATAGAATATGGGATGATTATAGGTAATTAAATTAACATGAAAGAATATCATTGTAAGTATGATATTTTGGTTTTCATATAAACATTAATTAATTATTATTTTAGTATGTGCGGAATGAAATAAAATAAAAACTCTCACTAAACAATGTTATATCTTTTTCAAGTATCCTCAATAAGATTATTCCAATATCCTTCCTAGGATGGATTTATGTCCAAAATATGACATATAGGATTATAGGAGTGACATTTTAATTTTTGTTGGTATGTATTGGAATAAACATAAGGGTGTGAAGGTTTGAATAAGAGAGGATATTTGGAGTCCATTCATAAGTGAGGTGAGTGGTACACTTGAAATTTGTTAAAAATATTTAGTCACTCCAACATTTTTACTATCCCAGAAGTCTTTGATATGGTATTTAATCGATCCTAGAAATGAATATTTGAATATGGATAGAAAATGGATATTATAATTTCTGTTATTTAATTTTAAAACCCTTATCTTATTAGTTTAACTCTTTGTAGATAAATATTTACATTAACCATGTTAACTAATTCCTTTGGATTTCACACCAAATTTTGTCAAAAAATGTATAACATGTTATAAATATTAAATTATTTTATTAAAAAATATTGAATACATTTTTTCAAATTTATATATTATGAGTGTCAAAATTTATTTGAAATTAATCTTGTAGAGGTGATGATAAATTATGGTTTTATGGAGAAAATATTTAAAATTATACAAAGATATTACCTCCAAACTTAGTATGAAATTTATTTCAATGAAAAAAATAGTATTAATTTATATAAAATATATGTATTTATTCTTTAAATAAAATTATAAATATAATATGAAAATATAAATTATTTAAATAGAACAATATTTTTCAATTAAAAAATTGTATTATTTCATATTCAGTAAAAAATGAATCTTTTTAGAAAACTCCAAAATGTTAAACCTATAATAATTTTGATATAATAGCTTAAAATATGATGTATATTTAGTGATCTAATTTTCTAAATTTTTTAATAATTAAATTTATTTTTTCTTTAAATTTCAACTATTCTGTCTTTTCAAAAAAATTGGGTTTTCAAAAAACATATCTTTTTCATTTACATGATTAATTTTTATTCATAATAATTATTTAAAACTAATTTTCATAATATATTGAATCATATTCATTCCAATAAATTTTTTGAAAATAGATAATATATAAATATATAAAACTATGATATTTGATGAATTGTGTATCATTGTTAATGTCTGGAGATGAAATATTCAATAATGATGACTATTGGTGATGAATGAAAATGAATTAGTGGGAAATAACTAGTATAAAATAATTTGGGTTTAAAAAATCCATATAATATTAGATGGGTAAAGTATATTTTTATAACCAAGATGATTGACAGGAAAAGTCAGTTCCATCTTGGGAAAAAAAGAAATGAGATTTCCACTATTAAACAGAAAATGATACATAAATTAGGCTCTTCCTTAAGATTCGATACCTGAAAATAGAATACATACCTATAATTCATGATTAAAATATGATAAAGATGTATAAGAATTGGCCTTCCACATTTAGAACTAGATCTACTTCCCGTATTCAAGATGCTCATATATCTTTTAGCATATAGTCCCAAACATGAAATCCTCAACCATGTTATAATATTGATTTTATCCTTGATATAGTGTTAGATTCATCTCTTCTATATAATCGATCTGCATGGTTAGATACCTCTCTTTGCATGCCCTTTGTATATTTTGGATTGTCCTTATTTGAAACCCCTCACCCAAGATGTTTTAGATATTATTATTTTATTCTTATCTATTGTTTATTTTTTGTCAATTCCATTTTCATTTTTTACATAAATATATGTAATATTATTAATATAATAATCTTAAATTTATTTATCCAAAATTATAAAAACAATTTTTAATATAAAAGTAAAATATTTCATTTTGACTATTTTCGTTAATAATAAATATTTTATGAAATAAACATACTCTAAATAAAATAATATATCTTATCATTATGTATATTATTTCAAATTTTTATGATAATATTATTTCAAATTATAATACACTTAATTTTTAAATTAGGTACCCAGTCATATTTAATTTCAAATTATTAGAATTTCTATAACATTTTTAATTGGACGAAAATGTTCATTAAAATATTATTTCATGAACATAATTTTTAAATTTTTTATTGAAATTATAAGATAACTACTACTATATATTAATTAATTAGAATCAATTTACTTTCAAAAATGATTTATTAAAAATAATATTTTTTTAATGAAACTTTGTAATTATTGAATTTTAAAATATTGAACACAATATTCTCTTGTATTAATATTTTATTAATTTATGTTAATTTAATTTTATGATATAAATATTTCATTGCATATATTATTTCATAAAAAACATCACTCAATAAAATTAAAAAATAAAGAATATTTTCATATTTTGTTATATAATTATAAATAATTTTATTCTTAACATATACTAAAAATTTATTTCTTATTTATTATAAAAATTCACTTTTTAATATCATAAATTATATGTTATCCCTTGTTAAAATAATTTCCCCCTATAATTAATTCATTTAACCTATAATAAAAAATAAATATTCATATTAAATTTTAATAACTACTTGATCATCTATATTCATAAGAGAACATTCTTTTATACAGTGTCATAGAATATTCTATCACATATAATTTTTCCCCAAAATAACTATATATAATATCAATTTTTATTGATCGTTTATCTTTTACCAATAGTATAGCCCCAAAATCACCCATTTTGATTTAGTAACACAAATAATGGGTAATTTTTAATTAATAAATTATTTTAGAATCATACATTGAGCCATTTACATTTAAAGAACATTACCAGTATATGATATGTAGAATTAGACTTTTAAATAATATCAATGTAGTAAAATATTTACAAATCCTACAATTGGATTCATCTATATATGCACATTACCTTCCTTTAAATTTATAATGAATCAGGTGAAAAATATTTGAAATCATGGGATTAGAAATAAATTTTCCAGTTAGGGGTTTTCAAAATTTTGGTAAATACATATCCTTGATATATTATAAATTTATTTTAATATATATATTTATGAAATCAAGATATTTTATATAAAAAATACCTTTCCAAATTTTTTTTGAATAAAAATAAATCCTTACCTAAAAGATATCCATTAAAATTATTTTATGATTTGGGAAATCATTTACTTTCACAAATAAATATATTTCTTATTTTAAAAAATTTCAAATTACTAAACATTTATTAATTAATTATCATACTAGGAAGTACCTATGGAAGTCATGTTTCCAATAATAGTTTCCCATGTAAGACAATTTACACTTTGGTGGTATGGGATTACTCCCCATTTATTCTCATCGTATTCGAAACCCGTGTGAAAAATATTTATGAAATTAATTTGAAGGATATTCCTTTCCCATTAATAACCCATAACCATTCAAAACATTAAATTGACTACTTCTATGGAATAAAATAATTATGTTACTTAAATACATTAGAATATATCATTATTATAAAAATCTAAGAGAAATACACTAATACATAGAATATAATTTTTTTAAAATTCATAGACAAAATCACTTAAAAATTAAAACATATTCTTGTATTAATATATATTAAATTCCTAAACTATATACAGATGATGAAAATATCTGATTTTATTATTTAATCTATTGGGATATCATAAAAATATTATAGATAACAGAGTATCTTTTATGATTAATGATATTTAAATGAGAGAAACACACATAATTTATGAAGTCAAGATTTTAATAATTTTTCTAATTTAAAACATAGAAATTAACATTTTAATTAAATAAAAAATCCTCTAAAATTATTTTTATATAATAAGAAAACATGGTTTTTTTATAGTTTCAAATAATATATGTATTATTATAATATCTTGAATATATTTAACACCCTCACTAAAAATTCAGAACATTATATATATAGATATAATTATTTTTTAAAAGCATAAATGTCTAAATATAAAAATATATTTTCACAAAATATATAAACATATATTGATTAAAAACATCTCCCATGCATATGAATTAACATAAATTCATATTAAATCATAATTTTGATATATTAAGAAAACAACCATTACCTAAAATACTCTTATGAACTATCATCATTCCTACAACACAAACTAAGTAGCATTCTCATGCACATTGAATGGATGAGTAGAGAGAAAAAAGATGAGTTTTTAGAGTGAATTGATTTTTAAATATTATGTGTCACTATTTATACCAGTGGTAAATGAAATTAAATTTATTAATTTTCTGAAATAATGTTTCTTAATAGTATTGTTATGAAATATATTAATTATATATCGGTATTTTTAACACAAAACAACATTATCGAGAAATGGAATGTCATAAAATTACAAAAAACAAAATACTATAAATACAAATACATGTCAATGAATAGAACATATTTTTGTTCACTCTCTCGTCTAAATTCAATATCAAAAAAAGGAAATTCATTAAAATGTAGATAATGCATAATTTTATATGACACTAATCAATGAATAATTGATTATTGTTAATAATTTTGGAAGAATAAAAAATAAAGAATGGTGAATGGTGATGTCTACAGATGAATAAATTTGAGGTAAATGTAAAACAAAAAATAATAATGTTTGAAAAAAATTAGTAAATTAAGATATCATTATAATATATTTATATTAGAAAGTTGATGGATAGAAAGAACTGACACTTACTGAGGGAGAAAAGTGATGAAAATTACATTTTTAATTGAAAATGATCCCTAAAATAAGATCATCAGGATGATTCAAAGCTCTAAAAAATAAACTCCTGTATTACATGATTATAGTTATATTAAGATGATGAACATTGAACCTTATTCAATCAAATCCAGTTCCACTTTCATAATTTTATCTCTAATGATATATATCGGATTCCATCACAAATTTGAAACCCTCAACTGCCTTTAGATCTTTATTATCTCTGTGATTAGGTATTCAATTATTCAAATCCATCGAATCCCTTTCATCAATAAAATCCCATTCTTTTCTAAACCTATCCATGATTTGTTTCATATCTATTTGAAACCCCTCCCCCACCATGTTTCTCAAATTATTATTTCCTTCCTAAATCTATTTCATATTTTTTTCATTTCATTTATCATTTTTTATTACAATATAATGAATAATAATAATATAATTATTATAATATATATTATACATTAACATATTCAAAGATTTATAATTAAATATTCAGATATTGTATTTTGAATTCTTTATTTCCTAATTTTTTTTTGAAAAATTACAATATTATTATTAAAATAAATTTGAATATCATTTTTTATAATTTCTAAATATTATATTTCCTTTATTTAAAATTATAATAACTTTAATTTTTAAAATATGCAGACATATATATTTTTATGACATTATTTTAATTCCAAGAATTTTTTTATTTGTATTATAATATTCAATAAAATATTATTTCTTAAAAATATATTTACATATATTTTTAAAATTATATATTAACCAATAGTTAATATTAATTAATAATAACAGCCTTGTTTTCAAAAAATGATTATTTAAAAAAAATAAATTAATAAGATTAAAAAATAAAATAAAATTTAAAATGGTAATCTCATGTATTCATATATGAAAATTTCATATGAATATGAAATTACAATTTTAATATATCACTAGTTATGTTATTCTTTAAAAATAATATTCCTTATAAATATAAAGTAAATATATTTCAAGTTATTGTTATATATTTTTTTTCATAACTTATAATAAAAATTTATTCTTATTTACTATTAAAATACCACGTATTAATTTATGAGAAGTCATATGCAAGGGGTAAATGAAAAAGCATCAGTTCAGAATCTGCTCCTAGAAGCCACTTCACCTCAATTCAGTATGATATATTCCATGGATGATGTCAATTGGTATCTCCTCCTCTACCCCATCATAGTCTGCACATCACATTCAATGGTGGTTCCCTTCCCCCTCCCACTATAAATCATAATTCCAAATAGGTTGGGTGTATTTTTCATTAGTTTTAATAATTAATTATTTATATAATTAAATTCACATTCAAAAAACATCTTAATTCCAAAAAAATCGAATAGAGATTATACCTCCCCTCGGTAAAACCCAACATTCTTTACATAAATACTGATTAATTATCTTACCCAATTCTTCATTCAAAATATATCTCAACCCGAACACACGTGAATAATTTAATATTATTTTATTAAATATTAAATATTCATTCAAAACCCTAATGTTTATAAACTTCATCAAACTCAGGTCCACGACTAAACATTCTATTCTGGGACCAATGGATTGGTTGGAAATATTATTTTTGACCATCTACTAGTGAAAAATATCATTTTAACCCAACTAAGAGACAGAAATAAAAATTAAAAATCTACTCAAAATCAGTATTTGGGGGCAATACAGGTCCTCTCAATACCCCTACACAAACCTTCTCATCCTTATGAAGAATGAGTAGACTTTGCAGCACACATCCCCACGTACCTTGTCCATAAACACATATTTAAATTGATTTGTTTTACTCTATGAAGAAAATTGTATTCCATGTCATAACCCCACACATAAAGATAATATCCCAATGAAATGCAACGCCAAAAATTACCACCGTAAAACAAAAACAATAAAATATCATAACTACACCTGTCTATTACGAGTCTTTACATAAACCTTTGAAACTCGTTATCTGACACAATTTTCACCCCACTATAGAACTCAAACAGTAACTACCAATTATAATCCATGATTCTTCTAGTTAATGGAGCCACTACTCGAAACTCATCCCTAGTTGTTCAGTGACCTACTCAATGTAGTACTCATAGGATCATTTAATTTACAAGATAACGGTTACATCATCATGACCAATTTTGTACTCCCCACTGTAGAGACAACCATACTATTTTCTCACAAACAAAAATGTATTACATGACCCATTCCATAGTCAAAAATGAACCTCAAAACTATTCATTTCCATCTCTCTCCTACTATAGGGAAAAACAAAACATCTACATTCACCTATTACAATCATATAAGACGGAAAACCATTGTATTTTTCACTATCTATTCTGTCACTTGAACCTCACTCGTAATCAACGGATGGTTCACTCCCCAACATAAAACTTCACCAACAATTATCTCTATTCTAAAACTCATAGGGAAACACTTATTAACATAAGGAATCATCAAAATAGTATGGTATATAGCTGATGCACCATTGGAATAAAGATTATTATGTCATGATATTTGGAAAGATTCATTATATGGTGAATATACTATTATTTCATCAAGGAATACCACCAAAACCTAATCTATTCAAAAATAGAATAGTTTTATCCATAGGGCTATAGGTCACAATTCCAACAAGCCTCTCATCATGTCCATAATTTGTCTCATCCTACTCATGGATGAATTTCCATCTTCCGATCCTCATACCTAGACTATCAGTATTGTTGAACCACAAGGTAAATGATATTTGTCTTAACCAGAAGTCACATATAATTGATTTCTATAAAATATATGCATTACACTCACATGTGTACAAAACTATAAAACATTAATAGAATCCAGTAAGTCACATCTCATGAAAAATTATCTAAGAATATATAACTTGACCACTCACGTAGTTATGGTGCTCTGAATCCAACGAAATTCCAAAAGGATTAACTATCACCCACAACCATTTCATGGGCTTGGAATCCTAGTAATCCTACATCTCTTGAAACCATAATAATGGATAATAAACTCATACATATGTGAATTTTCTCTTGAAAAAGGCACCCAAAAATCAAAAAACTCAATCCAAGATGCACAAACCATGAACCATTTTTAGAAATGAATTTTATTTTTATCTTCCTCAGACACCTAAAAACATAAAACTCAACTATCTTGATGAACGATTCATCATAGAAACTCAAATAGATCTAAATACCTAATCATGTGTCATGAATTAAAGGTAACTAGGCTCTCCTACCCATACCTACCAATAAATTCTCACATCAAGTCAGTAGTTCAAGACACCTAGGTCTCATCCAACTCAAATTAGGAAACAAATGATTAGATTTCAATCTCACTCTAATCCCTAATTTACACAACATCATCAGGCCAAAACACCCATCTCTAGGTTATCATATACAGAAGTTATCACATGCCAAACCAACCACCCCCAACTAGGGAAATTTTCCCTTCTAATAATATATGAATAAGACTGATATTTGGAGGGCCATGTTAAACTACCAAACTAAAAAAACTATTCAAAAGGGAAAACGTAATATATATGAATACCATCCAACCCACTTGGGGCACTACCTTTATTGTTCACATTGGCGGTATATAATCCTCATAATCCAACATCTCACCATAGATCCACAAGACATTCCATTATAAGGAAATTTAAAAAATCACACCTGAGAAGGCCTAATACAAGTGGATCATATGATCCAATCATGATTCTTGAGGAACCAATCACCTTTATAGGTTATGATTCAAAACCAAATTTTATAACTCTGGAAAAATGACCAAAATTCTAAAATCCCCCAAAATCCATCAAATGAAAACTACATATGCACCACCCATGGATGAAACATATAAGACTATATCATTGAATTCTAAGGAAATAAAACCTAATTCCTAGTAACATGGACCCCAAATTAGAATAGGGTTTTATGAAAAATCAAACTATAAAAATCACTAGACCGAATACATTCCTATATTTTCAATATAGAAAAAACCTTAAATTACAATTAATTATAATATAAACACTACTGATACATCATTTTAATGTTTAGACTCATATTATACTAATCAGGTTCACTGATCTAGTTCTCCACAAGAACTCAAGTGAGCCTCCTAATACACTAGAGCCTTCCCACTATTAGTGGGGGTATAGAGTGCAAATATGTTGGGACTATACACCAATATAAGAGTTTTAAACTAGAATTAAATTGTATAATACCATACACATCATATAACGTGGAAGGAAAAATAAACTGAAATAGTGGTTTGATGTAATAAAATAAAATATATTAAATCCCCAAGTAGATAATACATTCATAAAAAATAAATTTACAATTTTTCTGATAACATATAAAAAATAAATATCTAAAAATTAAATAAATGAGGCCCTACTACCAACTCCAGTATATACCACAATCATAATTTTTGGTACCCTGCTATGATTCTCAAGTCAAATCATCAAATGTGACATGAGAATCCCACTAAACATTAAAATACTAGGCCTTAACGCTATAAACCATGAATTTTTTAACAAAATTAAATAAGAAATAACATACACATAAAGATTTAGTTTCTTGTACAGGGGTGATAAATAAATCTCTGCAGTCCTCCCCAAATGGTAAACCTATAACCTACATCTATATATGATTTCACAACAAATATGATGAGAGTAACTAAAAAACATAAAAATAAATAAAAATATCAATAATTTATTTCCATAGGTATATTACATTTCTTGGACATAACTAATTAGTCCAATAATTGAGAGTATCTATGAACATCCCATTGAATTTGTTTAAAAAACAAAGAGACCATATCTAAAATTATTAGACCCAAACCTAATGTGTTTAAGGAATGATACTATAATAATAATATCATCCTATAAGATAATATATGTCAAACCCATACCATATCCCCACAACACCAATAATTATACCATATATAGATCCTATAAATATCTATCCCAATTGACATACATAATAATATAAAACCTTAACCATTAGTCAACATCTATCAAATGTATCAGAAACAATAATACTTGGAACATCTATCCAATACCTACAATATATCATTTCATAAAATCCTAGAGTATCACTATATTAGCTAAAAAATATATTATTTCAATTATTGTTCAAGAATCAATACAAGTCCTAAAATAAGTACACAAAGCATCATTCCTCAATCCATCCTCGCAAGTATACAATCATTCTCGGAGACTTAGTAAGGCACATATATGACAAATTTTACTATCAATGTCTGGAGCATCTATCTAAGAACTAATCCATATAGTATACAATCACTACATGGAACAAATTTCGAGAATGAAACCACATACATGTGACATCACATCCCCCATATTCGTAGATATGAACATCATTTCATGAACCATTGTGAATCAATCAAGCCATAAGAAATATATCAAAATAGATACAAAATATGTTGTCTAGAATTTTCAATTACTGATATCTAGAGTCATGTCTTTGTATATTCTATCCATTTATATGAACCATAATAATCTGTTCTAGTATATTTAATTCCAAAATGTTGTAATTGTCAGGACCCGTCCTCAGGGACCGTTCCGTGACTACCCCAATCCCACCTTCCATAGGCCAGTGGCTGGCGACTAGCACCAAATGAGTAATCTCGATAAAAATGGAATTAATTGCCTTTAATAAGTAAACAAAACAACAGAGTATGCTACTGGAAGTAAACAATTTGTAAAACTGTATACAAAAGAAAGTTTTAAAAGGAAAGGGGATAGAAATACAAGTCCAACAGTAAAGTACAAACAATTATAAAACTAGTACAACTGCTGGAAGGTAAAATTGTAACTACCAAGCTGTACTTCGGGAATCCCACCTGAAGGGTGGGTACATATGGCCTCCTCAGCACCCCAGGTCAGTCCATCCGCTCCATGTACATCACGCCAAGCGGTCCACCTCTGGGTACCATCTAGCTTTACAACTCTCTACCTCGATCTATGTTGTCCGTCTTTTGTAACCAACACAACGATGTGTCGGCATAGCCCGTGCATAGGTGAGTATAATGATAATGAGTAGGGACATTGAGACCCCTGAAGGACTCTTAGAATCCACGAAGGATAAACCACAGAAGAAAGATACAATCATGAAGTATTAACCAACCCTACATAGGTATATTCCCATACATATACCTAAGTTATCAATCATTGTTTGGCTCCAACTCTTGAGCTCAGGCACAACCCAATCCACACAAGAAGTAAAGTCAATTGACTCGAAGATAAATTATTGAATGTCGTGACTTAGCTCACACAGGTATACATCTTTCATAGAGTGATAGAGATGATTAGATGTAGTCACTGATTAATCTAAGATGTCGGACCCACACAGGATACAAGAACAGAATTCAGAACTGTGGGATCTATGGAGGTTCCCAGTATAGTATTCATCACTGTCGAACCCACGGAGGATTTCGGTACAGTAGTCATCGCTGTCGTAACTAGCTCTAGGATTCCCGCACACAACACGCTCCATTTCGGGAAGGTCCACCCCTCGAGTCAAGTGTTAATTCATCAACTATCACGATTCCATTAATTGATGTATCATGTAGTTCCGTCTCATCATAAGGAACCCAACACGACACTCAACGTGTCAATCAGACGCCCGATCTAAGAGTTATAGGCATTTTAGTTCCAAGGGCATGGTTGGATTTAAGCTCGATCCAATCCCGACCTTTTCCAAATATTTACATAACTCACTTAGATTATTTCAAAAGGACCGCCACGTTCTGAGGGTGTGAGTTCTGTAGAATATGTGTCGATTGGACGAGCGATCTAGGAGTTATTCACATTTAAGCGAAGATAGGCCTGACCTGTCAAGCCCAGTGGGCTGGTAGGTTAGCCCGAACCGGCTCGGTGGGTCTAACCTGGCTAGGGGGTTGGCCCGACCATGTGGGGAATGGACCACCAGCTGACCCGGCCGGTGCGGCAGGCCGGTCCGGTTCGCCAAGTGGCGCTGCCTCTTCCCCTTCTTGGCCGGCCGATGTCGGCCGGTTCTGCCCGGTGCACGGGGCCCGCCCTGCAGTCTGCGGTTTTTTCCAAGCAGTGCATGCGGGGTCTGTGATTATCTATCATGGATAGCCATAGCCAGATGGTTCTCCCGGATGAGTGGCCTGTGGTTGCGAGCTGTGGTCTCCCTCCATGCGGTGCCTGCGGGCGTCGCGGTCTTCCAGCGGGCCAGCCAGTCGGTCGGCCGGTTGTCCCGTGGTCTAGTTCCACGGCAGCCGGATCGGCTGGATACCTCCACACCTCCACCGTGGCATGATGGCACTGCGCCACATCCTCCACGACCCGACATGGCCATTCCCTTTGGCTCCACCGCCCACTGTGACGGCATTGCGCTTCTCCATCCGCTGCGACCCTCCCAGCCATGGTTCCTCTTTCGTCGTCGCGGTTCTTCTCCAGCGGGGTGCGACGACACCGTGCCCTTTCGGCTGCACTTCAGACGTCAAACAACATGATTCAATGGAGGGTCATTGGGCCGTTTTGGTTCTTCCCACTCCCTTCGCATTAGTATATAACATGTTTCCATCAATTATCCCAAAAAAACAACGAGGAAAGTGGGTAAAATTTAATCATGACAAACCCCTACATCGTATTTGTCATTGAATGCTAACGAGTCGTGGAAGGCGAACATCGCGGAAGAAGGACGTAATTCCGAGAACATCGGAGGGGAAGACATTATCGTTAGAGGCATTCTTTTCTGTTGGTATATTCCCTTTCTTGCCCCGGTTGGAAAGGAAGGAGACGCGTCATCGACCTTCAGTGGAAATGGTGTTCTCGGTAAAGAGGATATTGTTCCTCCAAGGGTTCTCCCAGAGCTCCACTAATTCACCCCCAACCCAGAAAAAATATGCCAACCGTAATGATATAACACATATTATTATGCTCACATAATGAATAAAAAAATAATTCAAAATAGAAGAGCCAATTAATATATGCAAGCTTTGTTAATTAATTAGGAGAGTGAGTTGGCACATAAAAAGGAAGGTGGAGAGGCTCCACCATTAATTTGGGAGTTCAAGAGTTAAAAGGGGGGGTTCAATGGACTTGAGGAGTTTGATGCTGGTGTGGGCCCCACCAAATAATATCCTCCCATGGGAGGTTATATGTTGGTGGGCCCCACCTCCAGCTTCCTTTTTGAGAAAAAAACCACCACCTAAATAAAAATTATGTCACACATAATTTTTAATTAATTTATTAAGAATCCCCAAAAAATTTACTTCCATTCACAATAAAACACAACTACGGTAAAGGTATCCTCAAGCGAATACGAGCGTTGCGAGTTCATTAGTGTCCTCAAATTTCAATTTTGAGCACCAGTTGAAAAGATATAAAATCTCGCACATACGTTTACTGAACGTACCCAAACAAATATTCAAAAATTGATTCTGGGCACACCGGGCCTCAGAATCAGGCACTGTCAGAAACTGCGGACTCATAAAATTCCCAAGTATTTAGGAAAAAAATATCCACATGATTTCCAAGTCTTTAAAATATACCCACCTCAGGTCTTTACATCCCTCTAAGCTATAACACACTCTAAGTGAACAAATGAGGGTACGAAGCATGCATTTGAGCCTCCCGCTCCCATGTGCTCTCCTAGAGGTTCATGTGTTGCCAACGAATGCGCACCAGAGGAATCGACCGTCCATGCAGGACTTGATCTTGTCGATCCTCAATCGTTATTAGAACCTCCATGAATTTTGTCCCGTCAACGATGTCCAGCTCCCCATGGTCGATGATTTGGGATGGGTCATGCACGTATCTCCTCAGCTGAGATACGTGGAGACGTCTTGCACCCAGTGCAACTATGGTGGAAGGGCCAAGCAGTAAGCCACCTCGCCTAACCTGCTGAGGAATGGGAACAGTAAAATGAATCACGGAGATAACTTGTTGCCTGGGCCAAATCTCTGCAGACCTTGTCAAGGTGAGACCCGTAGGAATACATGGTCGCCATCCTCGAACTCCAGTGGTCTCCGTATCCTATCAGAATAAGACATCTATCTGCATAGTGTAGTCTTCATCTGCTCCTGGAGGATCTGCACTTTCTTCGTCATATCCTGCACCATCTCTAGTCTTACAAGTTCTGACTCCCATGGGTCAGTCCAGCACAAAGGTGATTTTCAAGGTCATCAGTACAGTTCCTCGTAAGGTTCCATCTCAATGTTAGAGTGATAATTGTTTTTATACGCAAAATATACCAAGGTTAATTGATCCTCCCAACTACGACTGAAGTTAAGGACACATGAATGGAGCATGTCCTCAAGATTACGGATGGTCCTCTCAATCTGGCCATCCGTCTGGGGATGGAAGGGGGTGCTCAAGTGAAGCTGCGTCCCGAAAGCCTCCTGAAACCACTTCCATAGCTTGGAGGTGAAATGAGCATCTCCATAAAAAATGATCGTCTATGGCACACCATGAAGCCGTACAATCTCTTATACATATAGTCATCCCATGATCTCTACTGAGCTCTACTATCTGATCGGTAGGAATTGGACCGACTTGGTGATTCGGTCAACAATCACCCAGATAGTGTCATGTCCTCTGGATGTATGTGGATGTCACATCACAAAATCCATGGATAACCCGTCCCACTTCAACTCTAGAACCTGTAAGGGCTGAACCAAGCCTACTAGAAATTGGTGCTCCGCCTTCACTTGCTAAAAATAAGGCTTCAAGAGACAAGCTATACTACTACCTTCTTCATACCTGGCCAAGAGTAATGTCATCTTTGGTCCTGATACATCTTCACCACTCTTGGATGTACCACTAGAGGGGAAGTGTGGAACTACCTCAACACCTCCTCCTGTAGTGAAACTAGTACCCTGTTACGACATCGAAAGAGGATGACGTGCTCCCCACGTTTAGAAAACCCATCAGGTTCCTTCCTTGAGGATATCTGACCATGTCACATCTCACGGTTAACGTACCCATGTTGTTCCTCTCTGACCAGCTGATGAAGTGGAGGAGTGACTGTGAGAGACTGTAGAAAGGCTGGTCCATATCTGTCCACGAAGGATATCTGCAATGCATCAGGCTGCCCTATAGCCTCTACTAGAAGCTGAATTCCTGATCTCCTGCTGAGATCATTTGCTACAACATTCTGCTTCCCATGAATATAGACTATCTCAAAGTCATAGTCCTGGAGGAACTTGATCCATCGTCGTTGTCTCAGGTTGAGGTCTTTCTGTGAGAAGATGTACAAGAGACTATGGTGGTCAAAGTAGACTGTAAAACACTCACCCATCGGGTACAGCTACCAGATCTTCAAGGCGAAGACCACTTCTGCTAACTCCAGTTCAAGGGTATCATTGTTCGGCTCGTGCTATCTCAACTGCCATGAACCATAAGCGATCACTACTCGCTCCTACATCAGGACACACCCGAGTCTGTATCCAGACGTGTCGCAGTAAATTACGTACCCTTTTCCCTCCTCCGGTAGCCTCAAGATGGGCGCACTGTTCAACCTCTCCCTCAGATTCTGGAAGCTCTGCTGGCATCTATCTGACCACACGAAGGTTTTCCTCTTCTTTGTCAATGCTGAAAGCGGTGCTGCAACTTTGGAGAAGTCTACCACAAATCTCAGATAGTACCCTGCTAGTCCCAGGAAACATTGCACCTCTACCACACTCCTGGGTGGATCCCATGAAATTACTGCCTCGATCATCGCTAGATCCACTAAAACTCCAGCCTCCGAGATGGTGTGTCCCAAGAAGTGAACCTCTTGAATCCAAAACTAGTACTTCATGAGCTTTCCATAAAGCCGATGCTCTTAGAGTGTGTCTATTACTACCTACAAATGGTAGGCCTGATCCTCATCAGTAGTTTAGTAAATCAGCATGTCTTCAATGTAGACTATGACAATGCGATCGAGGTAAGGCTGGAAGATCCTATTCATGAAACTCATGAACATAGCTGGAGCATTGGTTACGCCAAAGGTTATATCCATGAACTCGTAGTGTCCATTACAAAACCAAAAGGACGTATTCTGTGCATCCTCATCTTGAAATCTGAGCTGGTGATAGCCTGACCTGAGGTCTATCTTCGAGAACCATCATGCTCCCTTGATCTAATCAAAGAAGTCGTCAATCTTCGAGAGTGGGTACTTATTCTTCATGGTCACCTGATCCAGGCAATGATAGTCAATAGATAGTTACATACTTCCATCTATCTTCTTGGAAAACAAAATCAGAGATGCCCAAGCAGAAACACTGGGTCGGATAAATCCCTCCCTTGGATGTCCTCCCGCTATAGCCACAGCTCACGAAGCTTGGCGGGAGCCATCCGATAAGCTGGAGTAGATATCGGTGCTATCAGGGGGGTAAAAGTGAATGTGGAATTCTACCTCTCTATGAGGAGGTAGTCCTGGGATGTCATCATGGAAAACATCAGTGTACTGATCCACCATAATTGTAAAACCTGGACACCGAACATCAACCGTTCCGAGGATGATACTAGCCAACTGATGTTTGATCGACCGCCCCCTCCTCCCCGTAAGTCCATCTTGGGCTGAAATGGCTCGCTTCTCACTGGAGAATGTGAACCTGGTCTCATTCGTGCAAATACACTTCACTTTGCCACTATTACAGTCAATTTGGGAATAACTTGTGGACAACCAGTCCATACCCAATATGACATCATAATGCCTCGACGCCGCTACCAAAAGATCTCATCCGAAGATCTCTCCTCCGCGAGTAAGCTCACACTGCCGGCACCAGTGTGTAATCATCATGTCTGCTCCTGTAGAAGTCTTTAGTTGTAAGGATCGAGCCAACGACTCCATCGGAATCTCTGTGCTCCGAACTAGGGCAGTGGAAATAAAAGAATGACTCACAACTATTTAAATAGGTACTTCAACAAGGGTGGTGTAGACACAGATAGTACCATTAATCATCTCAGTTCCACCATGGTCACAGGCCTCGACTACCTGGAGCTGAGCCCACCTCACTTTTCCAGCTCCCTGTTTTCGGGGTGGACCTCCTGGTGGTGGTGGTGGTAGAGCCTCAAAACGTCGTCCACCACCCACTACTCGGCCATCTCCACTTCCACGTCCACCTGATCCCGAAGAACAACCACGGTCAATAATATACCTCTACCTGGGAGGTCTCTCTACTGTCTTCTGCTCATCTGAATGGTGGGTCGAGTAGTCATGAGCCATGTGGCCCTGCCCGCCGCATGAATAGCACTATCTACTCCTTGTATTGTTGGCTTTGTCTTGGGTGCCCCGCACAACCGAACCTGTATCCTGGGGTCGCCCACCTGATTTCCTGGTCCTCATGGACCTATGCATCAACTGTCTACTACCAGCTGCAGAAGACTCTGCTACCTATCTCCCTGTGGTGGGTCTCGCTACTGGTGACTGCTCATGCAGAAAACTCTCCACTAGAAGGGCTCGCTCCATCACCCCCCCCTACGTCGGGATGCTGAGGGGGACCATATAAGCCCTGATATCAGGCCTGCCCCATGATCAAAGGTTTGGGCCCTGAAGAAAAGGCCCCATTCCATATATGTTGAGTAGTGTGAGGGGTCGGTTAACCTCACTGAGTACTGAGTTGTTGTCATGCTGGCCTGCTGTAGATGATGTAACTCATGAATCTGCACTGTACGAAGGTTGTCTTGAACAAACTCTAAGAAAAAGAGACTCTCGAAGTCTGTCTAGAGTAATGTTTCCTTGCCCTGAACCTGGAGCATTAGGCTCTACCATCTTCTTGTTACTGCATGTAGGATACTCTTGATAAGGATCACCATGAGGTCGGCTGGTGTCCCTACCAATATGAAAACTCTCACGATAGCCTCCATCCAATCCTCAGCTGCCTATGGGTCCATCTCTCCTCGGAACCTGGGCATCCTATGGTGTTGGAACTCGTGCAACGCACTCAGATGGAATGCACTCTCTACTACTGGAGCTAGTGGTATCAGTGGCCAGCAGGTAGTCGTACTACTAGTACCTCCACTATGATAGAGCCCTGCACTGAGGCCTCGTCGCCCAATGGGCTACCATCTTGTAGGAAATGCAGAACCCTAGCTAGCTGCCTTCATGGGGCCATCCTAAAAAGAAACAATTTCACCACGGTTAAAATAGTATACCAGGTGAGCTGACATAATGCAATCACAAAGAAAACTTTTCAAAGGAAACACACACACAATCAGTGTTTTCGTGCACTGAGTCAGAGATCAAAAGTCGGAGTCCTAGTGTATGGATATGCCAGCCACCGCACCAACACCAATTTCCTTAACCTGATAGCAACACCCAATACACTTAACACTATTTCCCTAAAAATAATCAGAGTCCATGTTCTGTAGTAGAACTGACTCCTTTGATACCAATTTGTAACGATCCATCCTTGGGGCCTATGATGTGACTACCCCAAACACGCCTTCCATAGGCTAAGGGCTGGTGACTAGCACCAAAGGAGTAATCCTAATAAAAAGGGAATACATTGCCTTTAATAAGTAAACAAAATAGCATAGTATGCAACTATATGTAATCAATAAGGAAAATTGTATATAATATAAAGTGATTAAAGGAAAGGGGATGGAAATACAAGCCCAAAAGTAATGTACAAACAACTGTAAAACTAGTACAACTACAGGAAGGTAAAAAAAATAACTACTGAGTCATCCTGTGGGAATCCCACCTAAAGGGTGGGTACAGATGGCATCCTCAGCACCCCCGGTCTGTCCGTCCGCTCTTTGTAGGTCTCAGTAAGCGGTCCACCTCCGGGTACCATCCATCTCTACAACTCTCTAACTCGATCAGTGCATTCCATCATCTGCAACCAACACAACGATGTGTGGGCATATCCCATTCAAGGGTGGGTATAACGATCCTCAGTATGGAACTAGAGACCCCTGAAGGTCTCCCAGAATCCACTAACGAAAACCACAGAAGAAGGATACAATCACGATGTATTAACAATCCCTACTTAGATATATGCCCATACAGATACCTAAGTTCTCAATCACAGTTAGGATCCTAATATCGATCCCAAGAACAACCCAATCCACACAAAAGTAAATTTATTCACCTCAAAGATAAATGATTGAAATTCAAGACTCATCTCAGACAGGTATACATCTTTTGTAGACTGATAGAGATGATCAGATGTCGTCACTGATTCATCTAAGCTGTCGCACTCACATAGGATACAAGACCAGCTAAGCTGTCGAACTCACATAGGATACACGACCAGATATTCTATCAGACCCACACACGATACAAGAATAGAAGTCAGAACTATTGGACCCATGGATGATCTTGGTACAATAGTCATCACTGTCGAACCCACGGAGGATTCCGATATAGTATTCATCGCAATCGCAACCATCTCTAGGGTTCCAGCACACGACACGCTCGATTCCGGGAGGGTCCGGTCCTCGAGTCAAGTTTTGATACATCATCTATCACTAATTCATGAGCTAATATTTCCCGTAGATCCATCTCATCAAAAGTAACACAACGCGATAGATGGTGTGTCAATTGGACGCCCGATCTGAGAGTTATAGGCATTTACGTTCCAGGGGCCCTGTTGGATTTACGATCGATCCATTCCTGTACATTTTCCAAATTTTTCCAAAACTCGCTTTAATTATCACAAAAGGGCCACCTCAGTGTGAGCATCCCATTGCCGCAGACGGAGCAGTCGTACGCATAGTCTTGGAGTTATTCGCATTTAAGCGAAGACATGCCCAACCCGTCAAGACCAGTGGGATGGAAGGTTAGCCCAAACCGGCATGGAAGGCTTGACCTAGATAGGGGTTCAGCATAGCATGGTGGGAAGCAGCCCACTTGTAGACTTGGCCCATGCTACAGGACGGTTCGGTTTGCACGGTGGCACCAAGCGGCACTGCCTTCTCTCCTGCCCGGCCGGCTGTAGCCGGCCGGTTCTGCCCAGTGCATGTGGCCCGCATTGCGGGCCATGTTTCTTCCCACGTGGCCGTTGTGGGCACCAATATTCTATAGCCCAGTCGGCCATATGCGGCCGATTCTCGCAGCCAAGAGGACTGCGGTTGTGGGCCTCAGTCTCCCTCCACGCGGCCCCTGCGGGCGCCGCGGTCTTCCAGCGGGCCGGCCTGTCGGTCAGCCAGTCATCCCGCGGACCTGTTGCACTTCGTGCGGCGCGACGGCGCTGCACCTCCTCTGTCGTGGCCCAACATGGACACGGCCTTTGGATTTACCATGCGGCACGATGATGCCATGCTTCTTCATCTGCCAAGACCCTCCTGGCCGAGGTTCCCCTTTCGTCACAGCGGTTCTTCTCCGACGTGGTGTGACAGCACCACACTCTTTCGGTTCCGCTTTCGACGTCAAACAAAAAGATCCAACAGAGGGGCGTTGAGCCGTGTTGGTTTGGCCCATGCCCTTCGCATTAGGCGATTACATGTGGCCATGATCGATCCCAAACAAGCAACGGGGAATGTGGGTACAATCTAATCAAGAAAAATCCCTGCCACGTATTTGTCGTTGAGTGTTGAAGAGTCATGGAAGACGGATGTCGCGGAAGACAGATTTCTTTCTTTCAATGTCGGAGGGGATGAAATTGTCATTGGTGGTGTTCTTTGTGGGAATCGTCTTCCCTTTCAATCCCTGGTTGGAAATGAAGGAGGCGCGTCGTCATTTTTCGGTGGAAATGGAATTCTTCATCGATAGGATATTGTTCCTCCAAGGGTTCTCCCAAAGATCCACTAATTCTCCCCCAACCCAGCAAAAATATGCCTACCATAATAATATGACACATATTATTATGCTCACATAATGAGTTAAAAATAATTCCAAAAAGATGAGCCAATTAATTAATTCCAAGGTTAGTTAATTAATTGGGAGAGTGAGTTAGCACATTAAGAGGGAATGTGGAGAGGCACCACCATTAATTTGGGAGTTCAAGAGTTAAAAGGGGCGTTCAAGGGAGTTTTGGAGTCTGATTCTCTTCTGGGAACCACCACATAATATCCTCCCATGGGAGGTTATGTGGGGGTGGGCCCCACCACCAAATTCTCTTTGGAGAAAATAACCACCACCTAAATAAAAATTATGCCACAAATAATTTTTATTTAATTTATTAATAATCCCCACAAAATTAACTTCTATCCAATATAAAACGCAACTGCGGTAAAGGTCTCCTTAAGAAAATACCAGTGCTGCAAGTTAATCAGTGTCCTAATATTTCAATTCCGAGCACTGGTTCAAATGTTATAAAATCTTGCACGTACGTTTTCTGAACGCACCCGAACAAAACTTCAGAAAATGATTCCGGAAACACCAGGCCTCAGAATCAGGTGCCGTCGGAAACTACGGACTCATAAAATTTCCAAGTTTTTTAGAAAAAAAATTCCATAGGATTTCTATGTATTTACAGTAATATAACTATATCATTATTTCCCAACATGTTAAAACCACCTCTCAATATCTACATTCATGAAAAATATTAAAGGGGTAGTCAAACAACCATACCCATCAAATGATTATCGAATATCCTAAATACCAAAGATATAATATGACACCCTGCAAGGGGGTACTCTTTATCATTCAGGGACTTTGTCCAAACCCATTATATAAAACATGATAAAACAACCCTTATCATCCTCCAAATGATCCTCGATCAACAACGCAGCCACAAAGGCATCCAAATATGAGACCATGCCACATGGGAATTCTCAAAATCTATCTATGAAACCCAATTACAACATAATTAAAAAATATCTGACTAAAAGAATCATCATTAGTTTATTAGAAAAATTCCAACATGGAAAAAGAACTTTTCAATAGCCACCAACTTATAATGCCTTCCACACCCAAAGTGTCTAATGAATTTTTCCTCAAACATAGGATATAATCCTAAAATACACCATCATTGAGAAACATGTCCAAATGTGTGTGTAAAATACCTGATATTCCAATATATACTACTCTACCTCAACTTTCAAGATCCATCCAAGGAATCTAAAATAGTTCACTATGGAGTAATCATGTTTGGCTAGTCACTAAGTTCACAACCCTCACCCATGCCTCAATGATCACAACCTATACCATTAGAGGATTCTAAATTCAACCATTTATAAAATCCTACTAATAAAATATAATGTTCAAAACCATAATTATGAAAATCTTTTTATTTCATAATTATAATACTATCACAATATTCAATGAAAAAATACTCAAAATGTACTACTTAAACGTCCAAATCCGAATATGGTACACAAAACACACTGAAAATAAAATCAGTAAAAGGAGCATGACATGTACATTTGATTACATGTCATGTACTATCAAATATTCACTCTCCCATGTACACATACATGTCTAACAAAATATAGGGTATTCCCATGGGGCACTAAACATATATGGTTTACATGGTGTTTTCTTGTGTAATACCACATGCCCATAAAAACCTTACATGGGGTTTCTTCCAAAGTACAGGTCCATGTCCGTCTCTATAGAATATACCTAGAGTAGAACATGTATTATATTCCAAATATTTTATGTCCATATCCTGGATCACAAGGCCTGATACATTTTTTTGTATAACTATACATCTTGTACATAATGTGCAAGACTTGTAATTCCAAAATTTTAATCATCACTGAATGGGATCAAAACATGGAATTTGTTCTTAAAACCACATGTTTTGTAGGTGGGTTTTATTAAAATTAAACCCCTTCTGAAATCCTGAAAACCCCATTTTCCCTGGTTTTGTATAGATGAAGTCCATGGTGTCCATATCAATCATTATAAGGATATAAAATAAATTAAAAAACAATTAATTTATGGGAATGAAGGCACAAAAATCAATACCCAACCAAAATACAATAATAATATCCATATAATATAGTTAGTATCCAATCTCTGAATCCAATGCACCTTGATATAGTCTGGATCTATGCTGAGGATTATGTCTTTAGGCATCTCATTTTCTTCCCACTCATGGAACATCCATCTTGCATAAGGGAGGTTCCCCCAAAATCATAGTGTATGAAGCCGAAATTAGTGGGGTTTCTTTAATTAATATTAATTAATTAACAAATTTCCAATTTAACACTTTTCGCGGTCCCTACAACATGAATTAGTTTTATACCTCACATAAAAAAACCCCCTAATTTTAGGTATAACTGCAGAATTAAAATATAAATATGACAAATTGGTCAAAATATATTTCCCGTGAACACACATATGTAATTTACTATTTAAATAATTTGTCACTAAATATCCTTCAAAAATAGTAAGGGCACGAAATTATACCAAATCATCCATATTGGATTAAAAACCATATTCTTGGAAAAACTAATTAGTCATAATAATTTTTTCAGAACATATTCTTGGGGAAAATTATCATTTTACCCCTCATGATCACCAAAAATAAAAAATTATTAATTATTCTCAAGATTAGTTTCTAGAGATAATGTGGGTCTATACATGAGGCCATGTTAAAAAAATATAGAATAATATAAAAATATGATTTTCTGTATGAGAATAGTGGTGTAATGTGATGATATTAATATGGATGAAAATGAATATATAATTATATAGAGTTGTATATGACATTGATCATAAAAATGTAAATAATCAATAAAAAGAAAAGGGCCTCAAATTTATAAATATGTGATAGTATAAATGACCATCTCAATCATCATGTATGAATGTAATAAAATAAAATTATTTTTCAAATATTTTTTTTTTTATTTCGATGGAAATATTTTACTATATAAGGGAATTATTAAAAAACATAAAAAATATGTTTCTATTTCATAATCATAATTTGATCATTTGGATGTGCTTCAATTAATTTTCAATTCATCTCTTACTCCATAAATTGAATATCCAAAGAGCAATTTTTATGCCACATGAACTATAATTCAGTTTTATTAGATTGTATGGTCATGAAAAGGGTGATAACTGTTTTAGTCTATTTCTACATATTTTTTAAAACCAATATGGTTATAAATAGTTGTCCAATATAATAAATTATTATCTAAATGTCAAAAGTAAGACCACTGATTCATCCTTAATATTTATTCATCAAATTTTTTAACTAATAAAATTTCATGTTGATCAGGACATCACATAGGAAACTAGTATGTGTTAAGCACTAATCTTCATATGACATGGGTTCGTGCCTCGCTAAATTTCATGATGCTACATGTTTTTTCCCAACATGTAGGATGTCCTTTTTTAAATATATTTTAAAATAGTAACCATGGAAATCCAAAATAATATATGATTTACATTACATAAATAACATTAAGCATTAAATATCAATTTTACTATGGTTTTCAATGAAACAATCTTTTCCCAAGATCTACCAATATTGTTTGACTGTTATTTGAATTTCATTAATGATAATATTAAACCAAAATTAAATATATTCCTTAAAACATTTATCAATTAAATTTTGAAATATTTTTCCTAATATATGATTTACAATAAAACACATAATTTCTTAAATTTATCCAAAATGTATTTAATATTGTTAGAGTCCAATCCCATATTTCTTAAATGGGTATATTAAGAAATTGAACTAATGGAAATTATAGGAGGAAAAAATTGATGTATACATAAAATTTTATTTACTATAGACATATATGGTTCTAAAATTTAACATAATCATTAGATGATTCCCATTTAATAAAACCAAAACACCATCACTATAAAATGATCTAAACATTAATTACTTATTCCCAATATATAATTTATTAAAAATTATTATTTCAATAATTTTCTATCATTATCCAAAAGATTAACCATTAGAATTGGGAGTTGATTCATATAATTCTCAGGCTATCCATATGAATGAAAATGAACATAAAATCTATTTTTATGAGTGGATAATTATTTCCATAAATAATATATCTAATTTTTCCTATACAACTATTCAAAAAATGTCCATTTTACAAAACATAATGATTTTTCTCATTAGATTACTAAACATTCTTTGGTTTCTTTTTCTACATTTATGACATTAAAAAAATTGATCATTCCTTCCTCCATGGTTTCTACCACTCGAGATCTTAGTGAAGACCATCATTATCTTCTTTGTCAGTACAAATGATGGTTACTATGTAGGTTGTTAATAATTTTCCTGGTTAAATTTTTAACAATAATGAAAATATATTTCAATCCAGTCATCACCAAATTGGATTTCTCATAGTCTCCATACTATCCTTCATTATTAATGTTAACATGATTCCCTATGGTTTCATCTGTTGACTAAAACCAAATAGAATACAATGATAAAAATAATAATAGTTTTAAAACCATATAATCTTTTATATGATTTTTTAATTATCACCAATTATTTTCAACATAAAACATGGTAGGATAAACCTACATCATTCATTATCATTTTCTATTCAAATCTATCACAATGGGTTGTAAATAAAATTTGAATTATCTATAAAATATCCCCCAAGAATATCAAACCAGGATCAATGTAAGGGCTACTGTAATACAAGATAATGAGGTCATCCCAAATTCTTCATTCTCAATGTTGTTACCCCTAAGAATCATTGTGCAAGAACCAAATCCACATAATGTAACCTAGAAGGGGTATATTTCTAATAAATTCATATAATTAATTAATTACCTAAGTATTTATATTTTCTAATATTCGTATCCTCAATCACTATCACATGGTTATGTTTCATAATATCAATTTTAGAAAATAATGTTAACGTGTTTTCTAATAAATATCTTATGATTCCTAATGCAGTGATGTCGACTCATTACACTGAATCTACTTACTATGTTATACATTGGTAGTAGATACAATTAATTTCATCATAAATAATGAAATTCCTAGTAGTCTTCTTAAACTATATAACTACTTGATAATTATAATACATTTTAATAAAAAATTTCACGATATTTTTTGCAACAATAACAATATTCCCATTAGAATATATTTTAATATCAATCACGGTACCGAACATTGAATCATGAGTATGAATAAAATAATTATGAGAAAAAATGAAAATTTAGGATATAGTAATGTTGTTTAAATTATTGGTCAATAAGAATAATGAGTAGAAAAAAAAGTTACTGA
Source organism: Viscum album (assembly GCA_963277665.1). Lineage (NCBI taxonomy): Eukaryota > Viridiplantae > Streptophyta > Magnoliopsida > Santalales > Viscaceae > Viscum > Viscum album. The sequence continues at coordinate 335,915,172 of OY728142.1, read as the reverse complement.
ACATGCTTCCATTGTATTCAATTATATGTGAATGGATTTTAGCTATTGATAATAGAAAAGGTAATATATCATAGAAAATTATTAATATGGTATTATATTAACTGAATAAACAATAAATTTAATAAATAACATGCCAATCATAATTGGATAATGAGGAATCTATATGGAAATGTAAATGACTAAAAACACAAGAATTTTAATTAATAACTACAAATAAAACCCATCATGAGACACAAACATTTATAGAATGTAATGGTTAATTATAAATTATTTCATATAAATGGAAATATATATTTATTAGATGTAATTTGTTATAAATTTGATATATATACCTTGAATATATATTGTCAATGCAGTTTTAATGTGATTAGTGGAAACCCTTTAAACTATGGTCAGTCAACGGTTCCGTCAGATAACACTACTGATGATATTTGGTGATACCTATAGCTAGTCCGCACTAATTTATTTCATTTATAAATATGTAATAATTTATGAAATAATTAGTTAAATTCGTTAAAAATGTTCCTTATCAAATCATATATATTAATGGATATTTATTTATCAATATTTTCTCAATTTATCAAATTACATTCAAAGTAAAAAATTGTATGTAAAAATATTCTAGGATTTTTGAAATAATAAAATCCAATATACACTAATATTGATATTTTATTATAATATTATTAATAATAAAAAATGATTACATGAATATGATTGTTTTAAGAGAATGTGGATGATCAAAAAAGTATTTGATATTGTATAATAACTTTTAACACATTATTATGTTCATCACAAATACCCTTGGATAAAATAAATCAAATTCAGTCATAAAATAATTTTTCTTATTAATGAATATTGATGTCACATATTTAGGGTATATATAAAAAACCATATAAAATAAAATAGGTGTATAACATTAACATATGCCTAAATGAAATGTAATTGATATGAAATACCATACATCTTGCTTCATATTGGTTGAATGATAATTTCTCTCATATATAGTGGTTCTAATAATGTTTTTATCTTATATTGATATAATTAATATTTATAATATTATATAAAATCTTATTTTAAAATCTTATTTATTTTTTATTAATTATCATTCATTTTTTTTCATTTAATCATGTGATAAATGCATTGTTTTATCATCCATTTTTTATTATAAATGCTATCGATCATTGGAATAATACATACTTCTATCATATCTAGATCATTAATACTAAAATAATAAAAATACTCATGCATATTTTATACTTTACATTTCAATTATGAAAACTGGTTAACAAAAATAATGTACATTATGATCATGAAGATATTAGGTCATACAAACACATGGGTAATTTTTAATTCCTTCAATTATAATTATGAAAAAGAGGTAGGTCATATTATATATTTTCAGAATAATCATAAAAACATAAATAATAACTTATTTATATATTTTTACATATATGTATCATCCATTTTTTTCTAGTAATGAAATTATATTTACGTTTCCTCGTGACGGTGGTAGTACACATGAACGTGAATGACATTATTATCACTAATTATGTGAAAAGTCATGAATGAAAATTATTTATATTATATATCATGAATTATAATTATTTCTTAAAAATATAATTTATATCAATTATATCACATATATTTATTAACATAATCTTTATCACAACAAATTTCAAGCATTTTTAAAATATGACTCACATCACTTCATGACATGGTTTTCCCCTATACACTCGAGCAATGTTATTGCATACCATATAAAATGGAAAGTAAGAAACGTAAATATTTTAAAATGAATATATATATATAATTATTTTATAAATATCATATATATAATTTAGATCTATCATCATACCCAAACATGAGAGTTTGTAATGGAAACCAATAAAAAAATCTGTTCATGTGACTCTATTCTGATATACACACAAATGATCATTTCATAACCCATTTCATGTATTTGGGGAGAGATTTAGGTTATTTAATAGAAATAAAAAGATATTAACCTATGTTATTTACTCTAGATAGTTTTTAATTTTGTTTTAATAAGCATTATTTGAGGTGGATAATGAAATGAAATAAAAAACGCTAATTGAAGAACATTACAACTTTTTTGGGTATCCTCCAAAGGGTTTCAAAAATATCCATCATAGGTAGGATTTATTCCAATGATAATCCACCTAGTATGAGTGGAGGTATTTTAAGAATTTATTTGGTTTTTCACTAAATGATCTATGATTTTTGTACTATGTTAATAATAGAGGAGAGTTTGTGGACTTTTATAAGGGACGTTTGTGAGAGAATTGTTATTTACTGAAAAGATTCAATCATAGCCAAAAAAATATGATGAAAAAATGAAAAAAAATTACTAATTATGGGACATTGAATATATAAGGTTGATATATGGATATAAAGTGGGTGTTTTAAATGTTATTAGGTTTTTATTCACCCTTGTATACTTAGTTTACACACCTAGAAAATACATTTTCCTTAACCACAGTAATAAATTATTACTGATTTCATAATTCTATATTTTAAAAAAATATTTTATCTATTTATAAATATTAAATTATGTTTATTAAAAATATATAATCCATTTTACCAAATTTAAAGTACATTAGTCAAACATTTTATTATTAAAATAATCCCACAGATGAGACGTGAATTCATAGTTTTAAAGATAAATTCATTTAAATATTTAAAAGGATTTTATATCTAAAATCATTAAAATATTGATTCCAATAACAATTAATGAATTAATTGAAAATAAAATTATCTTATGTCTATATAAAACCAATTTTGAAAAAAATTCTACTATAAAATATATAAAGAGAATATTGGTTTTAAATTAATATTCACTATTGTGACTCTTCATAAAAAATTTAAACATTTTATAAAAACACCATTTATTAACCGTAATTTAATTTAGATACGTTCATATATAAAATTAATTTTATTTTTAAAAATATATTTAACAAAATTGATGAAAACTAATTGTATATTATATGCACAATGCACAACTATGCGTTTTTTTGAAAGAACACAATTTTTTTTAGAACATTTCTTATTTATTTTCAACAGTTGTTATAATTTATTTAAGAAATATGTTTCAATATTTTTTAAAAATTAGTTAATAATATTCATATATTCTATTACATTATCTAGGTTATAATGTTATACTATATTACATTTGATTTAGACTCAAGGTTTTTTATTCCATAATCTATCCCAGAGAATAGATTTTTTTACAAAATAATTCATGTGTTATTTATATTGGGTGTTTAATGAATCATAAGATATCTAATAATATGGTATTACTATAGAATTTTGTGGTGTTAAACTCTATTAAATTATGTTTTCCTATAAATTATTTAAAATTATAAAATATTTATCTATCTCAATTTCAATTTCTCAAGACATGATTCATGTCTTTCCATGTGATTTAGTTTATAAAATATATTTAATACTCGATTAATGTGTTTTACATATTAATTAATTTAATACATATTTTATTAATTAATCATTTCACATAAATTATATAAATTTATTTGGAATCAAGAATTTCTATTTTCACAATGGGTTTCCAATATTAATTTACATTTCATTGTGATATATTATATATTGAAAAATATATTTACATTATGTTATTGTAATGATAATAATGAAATTTCATTTATTAAACCATTCAAAAAAATATATTTTTTCAATATCCTTCTGATGTTATGTATTCCACGAAATATTTTAATTATATAACTAAAATCTATATCAATTTAAATCATCAATTTATAAATTTTAGATTATTTTACATAAACATGTTATTGATCATGTCCATCATCATTAACCTGATTCAATAGATTTTTATAAAATTAAATTATTTATTTAATTTATTTAAAAATGATATTTAATTCTTTAAATTGTGTTTAAAAATAGTCTTATTAATGTTTTTCTCATATTTAAATATTAAATATCCTTATAAATGTATGAAATGACTATTTTTTGCATGAAAATATTGATTTAATTTTTTCCTCATCAAATTATATTATTTATATCTATGATATTTTTCTAGGATTCCATGTTATTTACAATAAATTAAAATTCAAATATTATATAAGTTTTATTTTTTTAATTTTTATTCAAATTGAAGTGTATTTCCTCTAATTCTCACAAATATATTTATCATGATAATCCATGTAACCATATTTCAATGTTTCCAAAACATCAGTGGGGATTCCCTATACAAAAATGCACATTTTTATTATATAGATGATATATAACCATAATTTGTTTATTTTTTTCCTGAAACCATTTTCATTCCCTTGTGGGAATTATGATATTATATAATTATAAATGGTTAAATATCATAACAAATATAATAGAAAAAACAATGTGTTTTGAAAATTATGATACTTGGAAATTATATATGATACATGGTAGGTTCTATATAGACACACAATGTGCTAGGTAATGATATTTTCTCCACATAATATAATTTTACATTTAACTAGATTGGTTATTCCCTTTTACGGTTTCAAATATGGGGGAATGTATTTGTGATAAGAGTTTAATGTCCCTATATAACGACATAATTTTCAAATTCATATAAGTAGTATTATTTTTTTCTTATGTAAAGGTTGGTTTCACGTGGCTACTAATTATTGAATCATGTGAAATTTGTCTTCTGTTATTCCTATGATTGAGTCGATGATATTGGATTTTATAATAATATATTATAAAATATAATTTTTTATGTTATTCACATTGGTTTTTGATCCATACCCTTATAGTCATCATCATCACTATTATGATATTTTATTATAATCTCATAAGGTTAAATTAATTGGAGTATTAGCTCAAATAATTTATGTTTTATTTAAATATGATATAAATAAGAGTATTTCAAATTATTTTATTGAACGGTATAACATTGGTAGAATTTTATGGATGAATTTGATGAACTTATGTAAAATAATATTTTCACAGTATGTGGGTGAAATTTTATTCAATGACTAAGACATGGGTTTTTTTATATAAATAATGTTTCCTAATTCTATTAAATATTGAACCTGAATAGAGTTTATGATGAATGGGGTTCATTATTAATTTTGGTGTTTTAATTAAATAGAGTAATATTTGGGTTGTTTTAATGATAATCAAATCCAATAGGTAAGAAGTATATTTTTCTCATAGTATTTCGATTTATGTGTTTGGGGAGTTATATGTTGTGGTTTAAATATGAATGATGATCACTGTCTATATAAATAATTAATAAAATGGATATATATAGTATAATACATAACAATTAACTTCTTTATTATAAAGGATGTTTTTAATTTTTATTTAACAAATGAGAATTGATAGAAAAATAATATGTTTATTATGGGTATTTAGAGAAGTTTCAAATGTAAGTAAAAAATGAGTGGGGATCCGTCAGTGATTATGGAATTATTTTCATCAAAACAGATTTATTATAGAAATAAATCCATTATAAATGTTAAAAAATAAAACATTATGAGGTAGCATAGATTAAAACATATAGACTAAGAATATTTTAAATTTATAAAAGGATGTTGATATTAATATTCGTGTGTTTTTATTCTCAAACCATTGAACACAAAACCTCATCATGGTATTACTTTTCTCATTGATTATTATATATTACTATTATTTCAAATATTTATCAAAAGTATTAATATGTAATGTAATGAAATATTATTTGATAATTCACTAAAATATGAAAAATATTTTCAATCTCCAATGAGTTGAGTTTATTTTTAATAAATAGTGTATTATTTTGTTTTAAAAAAATATATTTAATAAAAAATAAATAATAGGAAAAGAATTAAAACAAAATAAATTAGAGATTGGATAGATTTTTTCAAAATAAAATTTATTTAAAGTGATTCTATGATGAAAATGTTTATTATCATATCTCATCACCCAATGGTAGGAAAAAAATTATAGACAGACAATAGCTTTAAGAAACATTAATATTTTCCTAAACCAAAATAAATCATTAAATAAAACTAGTAAACGAACAAAATAACTAAAATTATTATATATATTTATCACTAAAAAATAGTAAAACTACATTAATAAAAATTGTATATGATAACTAAATTCTTTTTGGAATCATTACCAACAATAGTAAATATCATCCATAATTTTTACCATATTGGGGAAAAAATCTATATCATATCACTATTTATTATTACCAGACAATTTTATTACAAAGAGTAAGATGAAAATATGTGGAGGAGGGTGAATATAATTTCAAAATTGTAAAAATACTAATAAAAAAATTAATCAATTGAATTTTAAATAATAATAATCATCGTAAATGATTAGAAATTAAAAATATAATTTGAATTGAAAACAAAAAAACTAGTTGGAATGATATATAAATAATATAAAAATTAATTTTTATAATGTAGTATATTATTTAAATTTTATGAATTTTTTTATTAATCTAATGATAGAGAATATTAAATAATATATGGTTTATTTTAAAAAAATACAGTGTAAATAAATAAGTAATGTATACAAAATTATTTCAATTAAGATCCCCCATGTCTCCCACCCCATTTTATTTTGTGTTTTTTGAAATATTTTACCATTAATTTATCGGAAACTATGAAACCCAAAAAAAATTATAAACACTATTTTTATTTGTCATAATAATTAAACCAAAAATAATCTTTCATTATAGTTGAATAAATTTGGAATCCAAATGACTCATAGAATCAATGGTTAACCAAGAACCCAAACGAAATGAAGAAGAATATAATTCTTCTTAAGTGAAACATATTAATGAACACATTATGAAATCTCTAAATAGATGAAAATAATTTAATACACAGAATCACAATAATAGTGTATTGAAAAATGGGGATTTAAAAATAAGGACAAGGGATGTATTTTGCCACGCCTCAGCCCCATACTGCCTTAGAGCCAACTTTCACACCCCGTCCCATGGCTGCCCTAGAGACTGTGCGGTTTTAAATAAAAAACGGTGTCTACTTATTTTATAAAATAGAAGATGAATAATTAAACATCATATTCCACTAAAGAGGATCTTTTTGTTTCAGGTCTGGGAGTACCAGATACAATTATTACGATTCATCAAAAACTATTAGAGAAATGAATCTCCACAATGCTACCATCAAACAGTGAAACTTAAATCTACTAGACCTATAAAATTATAGATACAATGTATGGTGAGCTTATGAATGCCTAGTAAGGTGGTTTTAAAATAAAAATATTATATCAAAATAAACATTTTGAAAAAATTTCTTTTAAAATTATTCATAAATCAGTTTCTTAAGGATATTTGTAACACATGAATAATAACATAACAATTTTTTCAAGAATGATAAGTGAACAATTCCTGGAATATTAACAGGGTTACAATGAAACAGGTTCCAATTGAAAGGAAGTTAATATAAAATAATATGGTTTACAACCTATAAATCAAGACCTATTCTATCTATACAAAGTGAGACATGTAAAATTTCAATTACATAGTTTATACATGGATGTAATACATGATCAGAGATGTGCACCAAATGATAACATCAACTTCATTACTTACTAACAGTAAAATATAAACTGGATGAAAAATCATTAATTGCGGAATAAACATTATTCAATATGAATTTTTTTTCCGATTCTTATAAGAACAAGCCCTTTAACCATGTATATTCTACTAGTTAAATATATACCTTGTTAATTAAATTTCATAGTCATAATGTGGAATATGAATATGCCAGACATTCTGAAATATTTTTCAAGGCATCCGCCAAGACGTCTAAAATTATTAATACCAATTCCAAAATCCATTTATCAAATTGGGAAAGACCTCATCCATTTCCACATCTATTTTGTCTCATGAGACCTACCGATTCATCGAGTTTCTATAGCGGTCCCCACCCATCACATACTATGTCCAATGCATTCATCATTTCTTTAAATCAATGTGCCTCATAACACATTGATTTATTAAATTACTCATTACTTATCATTCCAAGTGTCACATATTACTTGGTTTCTCATTTAATATTATTCTATGTGTCCTTTAAAACTTTTAATAATTTTGTTCTTAACTAAATAAAGGACATATGAGTTTGATTGCATTCATTATCATTTACATATTCAAAGTGAGTCATGCATAAAAGTGTTAATAATAATTCTAACAACTTCATGGCTATGGAAATAAATAAAAAGTATAATATGGAGGTTATCTCACGTGCGACGATAACTAAAGAACATAAAATATAGTTTTGTCACATAAAATGAAAACCCTTAAATTCTAAAATTCTTATTATGAGAGTAAACATGTTAGGTTTAAAAAAATGAAAAGACGAAATTCATCATGGATTGAATACATAACTGATTTAGGTTAAAAAAAATTATGCATTTGAGGTATTAAATGCATTTTTGTCGAAACACCCATTACCTGCATGTTCATGTATTAAAGTACCATTAGGGTATTCTCGATTATTTAATCCCAATGTTCAAAACTGAAAATCCTGCCAATCAACCACACTACATACTAAAACATAACAGATACCATTTAAAATTTATGAAAACGAGTGTGTCACACATGTATATATATTCATACACAGTGAATTTATATATTTAGAAGAATCCTAAAATCAAACATGTAGGTAGGTAAATACCCACTTTCTTAACATAATGATAAATCTTTTTGGAAACATGTTGATGATTTTTTTGAGAAAAAAATCATTTTCCAATTTAGTTATATGTATTTTGGAGTGGAAACCCCCCAAAATTGTTACTCATGAATTTTCCTTAATTATTAAATGAATGAAAAGTATAACATTTGGAAAATACAAAATTTTCTAGTTTTTAGAGTTTTGTAATCCATTTATAAACAAGTGTGTATATAAACGATTTTATTTTTAATTTGTTTCTTATAATCCTTTCATATTTCAAAAACAACAGTTTTTATTCATTCTCGACAATCTTTGGAAAATATAAACTAGAATTAGGATCCATGTTTATATATATACACATATAACCGAATATATATGGAGTATATACAGTTTTACACGAGACATTTAATGAAACTACCATGTTTAGAAAATATTAGAAAAATTAGTTAAACAATGGTTCATTAATTTCAAAATGTGCCATAAAATATAAAAGGTTTTTTTAATGAAAAATAAAAATATATAAACTTATGTGTACTTCAATATATATAGAATCGCAAAACATCACACATCCTTGCATGGTAAAGAATTATTAACATCATTTAGGATCAAGAATTCACCATCTTATAAGGATCTAGTAGGTCTTAAAATCTACAGTATATTTATATATGTATACACATATAAAAATATATATCCAAACATAATCAAGGAATGACATCCTAGGTCCCTTACCTTGTTTGAAAAAGGAGAAGAAGTCTGTAGAAGCATTATGGATCCAATGGAGATGAAGAAAAATGTAGGGGTTGGGTGCAAATTTAGTTATATATAAAAATAAAATAAAATATATTCTCAATGAAATTTGAAAGAAAATTTGAGACTCCTCAGTTTAAAATAATAAAGTTCATGTCAGTATTGTGGAAATTGAGTGAAATAAGGGGCCACCTAAGGTCATGGGTATGGGAAATGAAAATAATAAGTAACATGGGATACTGGTGCGGTGCACGCGGGAGGGAGAAGAAGAAGATGTCGATTTGTTCAGTGCCGAAACAATTTGATGACTATGATTAAACCAAATAAGATCCAGTGACTGTGGTGAGTCCATGGATTTTAAAAAGGATGAATGGATGAGATTTAATGAGGGAAGGATCTGATGGCTTCGAGTGACATAGGGTTTTTAAAAAATAAAGAACGATCTCAATTTGATAGTTCGGGATCAAATGGCTGTACAAAACATCGTGGAGAAACCACTACTACTTGAAATTGAGGACTGAACTAATCGAACGAATCAGAGCCCAAAATGTGAGATCTGATGGTCCAAATTGGTTTTCCATGTGAAATATTCATCCCACATATAAATGGAGTGAGTTACACAGCTCCCTTATAACCCCGGAGCTCCTAGACACATCTCAAAATTCTCCCTCCCCCTCCTGGTACCACCCTGTACCTATCTTCTGCAGGTTCACTCTACGCCAACCCCAACTGATGTGTCATCCCAGATGATGGAACGCTCTAGATCCCTTGCACACACACGCCCGCACAGTTCTAGGGCATACTATAAACTTCTATGTGCGCGACCTAGCACACACTAGGTGTGCACAACCTAGGGTCATTTCTATGTAAAGTGAGTTGGATGCCTACCAAGGCCTTGAGTGGCTTCCTACCAGGTTTCCAATGGCTAGGTGGAGGTACATTCCTATTTTTTTCAATGTAAAATTCTTATTTATTATCCACAAGATTGAAAACAAGAACATAATTTCTTAAAACATGATCCGTTCTTAATTTAACACTTTTGGAGATTAAATTACACAAATACATAGGACCTTCAAGATCTTTTTATACATAAAAATACATAGTTAAAGAATTATTTCTTATGTTTCAAAAGGAATATATAATATGACAATAGAAAATTAATTTCTAAAATAGAGTACTAATGATTTAAAAAATTATTAATGTATCATTATGCAATATTTAAAAATTTTAAAACATTTAAATTTTATTTTAAATACTTACCTATGTTATGAAATCATACTATGTTTTATAAAATACGCTCTTAAATATAAAACCATGATGTTAAAGATAAAACATAATTTATATTAAACATATCAAAACAATTAAAATGCTTAAGGAAGTTGTATAGGTTTTATTAAAAATTATACAATGTATCATAAATTTTTAAGTTATATTATTTTGGTAAAACAAGATACTAACAGTTACTTTATTTTAAACTTTAACCACCCTAAAAACGGTCATATGTATCTCCAATAGTCAAAAAGGCATTTATAAATACATGTTCAGGGTAATTCAACATCTAGACAACTTGGAAAAAATAGTTCTCATCATACCTTTGATGCTCGGTATGGTTACAGTGGTTCTGGCTATACAGATGTTAATTATGATGGATCTGAAGGCCCTTTAGTATTTACTGGGTCATGTTGTTTTATTGTGTGGTATCCCTATAATTATAATATGTCTCTTGGTAGTTTTTTTTCGTTTGTTGGATTCACATAGCCTTCAAGAAAAGAAATCAGTTTTATTGTTTCTTTAAATAATTAATGTCTTGTGTTTATTTGCAAGTGTTGTTTTGGACAAAATGAGAATGAAGTAAAACTATAAAATATTTTTATTACATAAAAAATAAGTTTAGGGGGGTCACATTAATCCCTAATTAAAATAATTTCTTCCACGAAATTCTAATATACTCTCAAAAAATCAACAGAAAAATTAAACACATCACTTCTAACATCCCCTCACAAAGTTGGCCAACATGGAAAATCTGTCGAATACACCGAAATTGATCCCTAGATTGGTTTCCAATCCCTTGACTTCATTGGCCCAAATAAATTGACAACACCAAGAGTAACTTGGATCATCCCTATGCATAAAGCATTTGGGTTTCTAGAAGAAGGATTGAGTGGTGTGAAGATAATAGATTGGATAGTGGAATAAATCACTATAAATCCCTCATAATATGTCGTCCATGAAAACATCGATGTCATTGAGAACTCCATACCTATTAAAACATAGAAATTGAAACATATAAACTTCCTTAAATTCACCATCCAAAGTAGATTAATAAAACTTTATCAAAGATTGATATTTCTCAAATAACGTGAAACATAAGAAATGACCTTCATAGTACATTCCCTTTACCTAAACTCTAAAATTTTAGTATTTGCAATACGGTGATAGATGTAGCTCTATTTTTTATAGGAACGGAGGATATCTGAGGTGAGGGACACATTATAATTTTATTTTCAAGTCATGCGTTGGTTTTCAATTGGGTCATAGTCTTTGGAGTATGACTCAACAATTATGTGTTCTAATAATTCAGTATGGAGAGATAAGAGGTTGGTAGGTGAACTCATGTCTTCCATCTGAAAAATTTCCAAGAGATAGATTTTAGTATGGAAAATATATTTTAAAATAGAGACATTGTTTTATAAAATCATATTAAAATATCAAATAGAAAATACAACATTATCAAGTTAAACAATATTTATAAAACTCTTCATATTACATAACAATTCGCTCCCTCGTACAATTCACTAGTAAGGATTTCTGAAATTCAACCAAGGTGAAACATCTACGGTTTCACTGGTGTTGGTGATTTTCTCAATTCCTAGTCAAACTGATTCTAAAAGAAGTTCCAAACTCATCAATCTCCTTGGTCTGGATGCAACATTTTTAGATCAGATCAATCAGATGTGGGCATCTAATGTTTCAACAAAGGAAATCCTGAAGTGTATGGATTTGGGCGACATCAGCTTGAACTTGCTGTCTATAATGAATTTTTTTTACTTGCCTTCAAGAATTTTGATGTCAATAAACTGACCTCGAAGACCATTGGTCATGATTTTAAAAAGGTATGATACCCAGAGGTCACCCTCTTCTGTAGCCTCTTGGAAGTTCATTAGTGATTTAAAATTGTCAACTAAGTTAGTGTTTCAAAATAGAGCATCTTAATACCTTCCCTTACGTACATAAAAGGGGAGGTGGGCATCAATCATAAGGAAGTAGTCAAATCCAGATTCATTGTGATGTTGGAGTACACTATGAGAATTGGATACATGATAAAGGTGTTTACAAGATAACCAAAGGTTATCAAAAGTCTTGTAGCCTACTAAAAATGACTTGAACACTACAGTTTCTATTATTATGATGGGAGAGAAATAAAGCTTGACACGACTGCAATCTAAAATTTTTAAGAAATCTCTTACTTTGTAAGATATAAATATGGTTTTCTAGTGTTGTTCTCATTTTCCAGGGTTTTCAAAAACAATCATTTGATACCAACTATCAAACCCCATCCCTCGGCTTCCCCAGAACCGGGGTGGTATTACATAAAACATGGTGTGTAAATTTTTTTATAAAATAGATTCTGAATAATTACTCATCTTGTTTTACTAAAGAGGATATTTTTGGTTTAGGTCCTATAAAACTTGATATTGTTATTACAATTCTTCAAAAACTGAAAGCGAAAAAAATATCAATAATTCTGCCACCAATCCGTGTATCTAATATCTATTAACATGTAAATTAAATGTTAAAATATAGGTTGAGCATAGAAATGCCTAGTAAGGGGTTTTTTAATATAAAATAATATATAAAATAACTCCTTTTTAAAACATTATTTTAAAATTATATATAGAAAATATTCATATGGAAAGCTATAACACATGAATCAAAACCTAACATTTTTTCCATGAATGATAAGTGAAAAATTCAAGGAATAAAAATAGGGTTAAAATGAAACAAGTTCCAATAATATTCCATATCATATGAAAATATATGGCGTACAACATATAAATCATTAGTTATTCTAGATATACTAAGTGTGACTTTTGAATCTGTAAGTACCGAATTTATACATTGATGTAATAAATGATCAGAATTTTTCACCAAATGATATCTTCAACTTTTTTCCTTACTAAAATTAAAATATAAAATAGCCGATATATCACTGAGTGTAGAATAAACCTTATACCATAAAAATTTTCATCATTTGATTCCCATAAGTACATGCTTTTAACCAAGAATATTCTACTTCTTTAATATTCACATGGTTAATTAAATTTCATAATCATAATGAGAAATGTGCATATGCCGAACATTCTAAAATATTTTTCAAGGACTCAACAATGATTTATAAAATTATTAAGGCCTCGGTCAAAATACATAAATCACATTGGTAAAGACCATATCCAATTCCATGCCTATTTTGTCTCATGAGTCCTATCGATCCATCGAGGGGAAATAAAGTCCCCCACCCATCACATACTAAGTCCAATGCATTTATAATTTCAAAAACTCAATGTTCCTTATACCACATTGATTTATTAAATTACTCATTACTTATCATTCCAAGTGTCACATATTACTTGGTTTCTCATTTCATATTATTCAACGTGTTCCATACAACTTTGAATAATTTATTTTTTTAACTCTATAAAGGATATTTGAGTTTTATTACATTATTTATCATTTACATATATAATGCCTGTCATTCTTATAGGTGTTAATACAAATACTAACAATTTCATGACTATGGAAATAAATGACATGTATCAAAGGGGGATTATCACACAAGTGACAATAAATAAAGAAAATAAAATACAGGTTTGTCACATAAAATAGTAACCCATAAATTCTTAAATTCTTACAATGAGGGTAATCATTTTAGGTTCCAAAAAATGAATAAAGGGAATTCATCATTGATCTAATATGTAACTGATTTAAGGTAAAAACATATTCATTTGAGTTATTAAAAACATAGTTGTATAAACACCCATTACATGCATGTTCATGTATTAACATACTACAAGGGTATTCTCAATTATTTAATCACAATGTTAAAAATTGACAAGCATGAAAAACACCCACACCAAATACTAAAATATAACTAATACCATTTATTATTTTTTAAAAATAATTGTGTCAGACATGTATATATATTCTCACAGATCTAATTTACACAATTAGAAGATTCCATAAATCACGCATGTAGGTAGGTAAACACCCACATTCACAACATAAAGATAATTCTTCATTGAAACAGGTTGAGGAATATGTTTATGCAAAAAAAAATTCACTTTAGTCATATGTATTTAGAAGTAGAAAACCTGAAAATTTATTACTCATTAATTCTCCATAATTACTAAACCCACTAAAAGTATAACATTTGGAACATCTAATGTTCTCTGCGATTTTGTGTTGTGTAATCCTTTTATACACAAGTGTTTATATAAAGGATTGTATTTTTAATTTGTTTATTATAATCCATTCATATTTTAAAAAATAATAATTGTAATCATTATGGAATCTAATCTTGATTTTGGATCCAAGTTTATATATATATATATATACGTATAACTGAATATACATAGTGTATATAAGGGACTTACATCATATATTTAATGAAACATAAATGTTTGGAACATATTAGGAACGTTAGTTAAACAGGGGATCATTAAGTTCAAAATGTGCCCTAAAATATAAAATGTTTGTTTATAATACCTATACATACATTTTCTTATGTATACTTAAATATATATAAAATCACAAAACATCACGCATCCTTGCATGATAACGAATTAAGAACATCATATAGGATAAATAATTCATCATTTAAGAAGGAACCGATAGGTCTTCTACTCAACCGTATATATATATATATATATATATATATATATATATATCCAAACCAAAATAAGGAAACAAAACCTAGGTCCCTTACCTAGTTCATATAAACAGAAGATGTCTAGATAATCTTGATGGAGGTGCTGGAGAGGAAGAGCAATGTAGGGATTGGGTGCAAGTTTATTTGTATATAGAAATTATATAATATATATTTTTAATGAAATTTAAAAAAACCGAGACTTATCAGTTTAATATAAAACTAGACTTTTTTGTCTGGTGGAAAATGAGTGAAAGAACGGACCACCAGAGGTCATAGGTGGGGAAAAATGAAAGTGTAGCAAGGGATACCGGTGCGACACACGCGGGAGGGATAAGAAGAAGAAGGCAACCAGTTAGGTGAGGAAAAAAAATGAATTTTTGTGATTAAAACGAAAAATATCTAGCAGTTGAGGTGCGTTCACGTATTTTAAAAAGGATGAATTGTTAAGATCTGACATTGGATGTATTAGATGGCTGTGAGCAATATATGAATTTAAAAAAAGAAGAAATGACCAATATTTGATTTATCAAGAATGGATGGCTGATAAAAACACTGTGGAGATACCGTGGCTTCTAGTAATCGAGGACCAAACTGATCATAAGGATCAATGTCTGCGCACCGAGATCTGACGGTCCGGATTCGATTTCCACTGAAAATATACTTTCCACATTGAAACGAAGGGAGTGCCATGGCTCCCTTGTAACAAAATATATCCCTTCCATTGCTCATAAATATCCCTCCCACCTCTCTGTACTACCTCGTACTGGTCTTATGTGTGTGCACTCTTCACCCACCCATACCATTGTGCCGCCCCGCACGATGGCACACTCTATTCCCTTGCACACGCTCACCCGCTGGTCCTTAGTGCATCCTATGAACTCCTATGCATGTGAATTAGCACACAAAATTCACTCATAGCCTTGGGACATTTCCATGGGAAGTGAATGAGATGCCTACTAAGGCCATGAGTTGTTTCCTAAATGGTTTTCCTTAGTTAGGGGGGTTCCACCAATATTTTTCAAAGTTAATGTCACGTTTATTAAAAAAAGACTGTAAAAAATAAAATAAATTCATAAAACAATATCCCTTCATAATTTAATACTTTATAAGATGAAAGTACACAAATACATAAGACAATCATCATGATTTTATACATATAATTACTTAGTGAGAACATTATTCCTTATTTTTAATAAGTAATATTTTATATAATCACAGAAAACTAATTTATAAAATCTAACACTGTTAATTTAAAACATCTTTACGTATCATTATACAATATTTAAAACAATTTAAACATATAAAAATTATTTTAAATACCTACCTATGTTTTGAAATTACAATATGTTTTATAAAATAAACTATTTAATTTAAAACCATGATGTTAAAGATAATACATAAGATATGTTAAACATATCAAATCAATTATAATTCTTAAAGAAGTTGTGTAGGTTTTATGAAAATTTATACAATGTATCTTAAAATTTGACATAAATTATTTTTGGTTTAATAAGATACTAGAAATAACTTTATTTTAATCTCTAGAAACCCTAATAAGAAAAAATGTCATACATATCTCCAACGTTCAAAAATACATTTATAAATACATGTTTAGGGTAATTCATCTTTTAGACAACTGGGTAAAAATGGTGCTCATCAAACCTCAGATGATCAATATGGTTGTGGTGGTTCTTGCTATACAAATATTCATTGTGACAGATCTGAAGGAAATTTATTATAAACTGAGTCGATATGATGTATTGGGTGGTCTCCCTATAATTATAATAGGTCTCTTGGTAGGTATTTTTGGTTAGTTGGATTCACATACCGTTGAATCAAAGTAAGGATTTTCAATGATTCATTAAATAAAGAAAGTCTTGTATTTATTTGCATGTGTTGTCTTGGATGGAATTGAAATAAAGTAAAACCATACAATATTGTTAATACATAGGAAAAATGTTCTTGGAATCACATACTTAATTAATTGTGATGTATTGTATAATTAATCTTATATATTGATCTTAGTAAATTTGATAAATATTCACCATCTCACTATATGTTTCAATGTCTTCATAAGAGTCTATTTATAGCCACTATATATCTCTTCATGGTCATTCATATGTAAATGATCCACACAAGTTGTATCTAATTTCATTATAGAATGTTGGATGACTATAAATCTATAATATAGAATGTCATATCAAAGCTAGTTTTCAGTTTCTATATTCCACAATGTATTTGGTTCCCTACCTATACTTCTCAAGGATAATATAGACCTGACTAGCTCAGTAAACCCTATAAAATAGATAGATATATTATTGGATATTTATTGTTCTATCATGATCCACTATATATCCAATGATAGTCCACCCATGAACCTGTGAGATTACAACAATTATGATGATTTTTTTTAACAAGCGGGATGGTTGTTCTCTACATGGTAGGTTATTTTGTATCCTAGTTAAGGTCTTCAATTTATCCTATCACACATTTTCTATTTCATTCATTTAAAAAATTGAACAAATAAATTCATTCTCAATCATAAATTATCAAATATCACGAATAAAAATGTTTTGGTCAATAATAATATTTTTTAATATTTAAACACATAAAGGATATTTAGGTGTAATAATCCCCCACACATTGATGTTAACCAAAAAATAAGATAAAAAATTATAGATAGAGATAAGATAATATTTATTTCAAAAAAACCCATCCTTATTCAAAATGAATATCATTATTTCGGAAAGAGAATAAAACAAATTATAAAGTCTATTCCAAAAACTAATAAGTGGTCAAAAAAGTTAACTTCATAATATATTTCAAATAATTACGAATCACAATGAATTTATAAAATATAATCCTAAATTTTTTAAATATAAAATGTAAAATATTATCATATAATGTTTTAAAAAGAATATTTATATCAAATAAACACAAAAAATCTCCCCATTATAATTATATTAAATAAATATAAACAGTTTTACAAAAATAACTATCAATATAATTATAAGTATCATATAAGATAGATAATATAAATATTAAGTGTAATGACCAGGATTTTTTTCATATAATTTGTTTAATTATATGGAATATTATGAGTCCGTGAAAATTGACGATGCGTAATTTAAAGGCCCGGTGTGCCCAGAATGAATTTCTAAACATTTATTTAAGTATAGTTAGTAAATACGCGAATGCGTTTTTCTAACTATTGAGCCGCTGCTCAGAATTAAACTCTAAGGGCACCATTGAACTCCCAGCACCAATATTCACTTAATGATACCTTCACATTGACTGCAGTTGGTTGAGGGTGAATGTTACTTTTCCTATTCTTCGTGAAAATAAAAATAAAATAAAGAACAAATTTTATTATATTTTTGAAACATCTATCTTAGAGTTATGTTGTTGGGGACCACCCAGGATATAAAATCCTCATTTTGAATCATGGTGGTTGGGACCACTGAACACCTCTTAATGGGGTAAAACCTTTCAACTAACCATTTTATTTATTTAGTCAACTACAATAAATTAAATGTGTCGTCATTAATTATTCCAAAGTGGAATTAAATTGATAAACCTATTTTAATTTATATTGGACTCTCTTTACCTTGGAGAGGATTGTTTGGAAAAGGAGAATTGGGAGAGAGCCTTGGAGAACATTGGTGAGACTTTTCCTCGAAATGAATAATTCCTTATCCAACAGAGAACATACATCAGAATCAAAGAACGAGGACGAAACATGATCATAGATCGGAAGCATCTTGTGAAAGAGAAAAACGCCAACACCACCATCCCCAATGACATCGTCATCTTTCTCACGACATCATCCAATGAGAAATCAGGGTAAGGTTTATTGTTGCTTTAAATACACCTTACCCTTCCTTTACGTTCCTCATGATTCAAGAACAAATAAGGCTATTTCTACCATTCTAATGCAGAGGGTTCAGGCCCAACAGACATGACCCATCCTTCCACAACCTTTTTGGATTTTTATGGATTTAAATCAATGGGGACATCCCAATACGAGTTTAGATATCTACGGAATGACGAATGAACCACCAGGGCACGCCAGATGCCTGAAGAACATCACCGATGACTGCAACGGCGAATGACACTGGTGGGACATGGTAACGGAAGACGATACTTAGGAAGTCCACGATGACGGTGGCGACATGGACGCCCCACCAGAGAAAGATCGCGGTCTGTCGGCCATGACATAGTAGCGGTGGCAGCCGGTGCAGGGCCGGGTGTGCGAAGTGGAGGAGGTGGGCCGCGTCCGCACATTCGGGCATGCAGGAGCCATGATACAAGGATATGGCATCGAAGAAAGACTATCCAGTTCTCTTCCTATAGTTGGAGATGGCGCGGCGCATGACCGCACCGCACGGAGGAGGCTGGTTATCCGGATAGTAGGGGAACCGAGCGGCCCGGCCTGTGGGCCGGGCCCTGCCGACAGGCCAGGTCGAACCTAGTGGGCCGTGTTGGATATAGAGTCAGACCAAATTTAGGCAGGGGCGACCCGAACCAAGTTGGGTTGGCCCAGTCCAGGTCGAGCCTAGTCGTTCTGCACGGTTCGGACTGGAACCAAACCAGTTTCGACATTATCCACTCTTTTGGCCATATCATGAGGTACAGGTGTCCGTTTGACGAAACGTCTACGTCGTCAGAAAATTTGGATCGTGGAGGTCCTTTTGGTATACCCCACTTGAGTTGTGGATAATTTTGGGGTATGGAATAGTTGGATTGAACACGTATCTAACTGGGCCCTCAAGACTAGAAGGCTAGTAACATACAGACCATGTGTCTAACTGATGCACATTCTGTTGCGTTGAGACCCCTATTATGTGGCGGTCCATTGGGATAATTCATCATGGAAATTAGTGGTTAATGGAGTATAGACTTGTGGATTAAAGATCATACCCCCTGGATTAAGCGAGCTTCGTGCGGGAACCCTGTAGCTAGCTGTAACATGAGAAATAGATCATATTTGGGTCTATGCTTTGGGATCCTACGTTGGTCTGCGTTCAAGAGTTCCTATTTGATAAACTCTAGGAATCTATTTGGACTACACTAGGATCATATGTGGGTCATCTATACTAGAAATCTATGTCGGTCTGGTACCCTAGGATCCTATGTTGGTCTGATTATTTAGGAATCTACGTGGGTCTGCCTCTTAATAGAGAAAGATGATTCAGTAGTTACATCTAATCATCTTTTCTACCATATCAATTTTATACCTGGTGTGAGCTAAAACATTATCTTTGTGGTGATTCCTTTTTGATATTCTTCTGTGTGGTGTTACATTTGTGGTATTTACCTTCATGGTGAAACCATTGTTGTATTTTTATGGGTGGTGATACCTTTGTGGTATATAAATCGTGGTGAAACCTTTGTGGAATTATTCGGTTTGGCTTTACCTTTGTGTTACATATCTTTGTGGTGACACCTTCATGGTTTTCCATCCTTTGTGGAATAGTTTTCCTTGGGGATTTTTAGTTGGACCATGTTTTTCTTCATGAATGATATTGGTATACTTGATAACTTGGGTATATGTATGGCCATATAACTATTTAGGGTTGTATATTGTTTTCATGCTTTGTAGTTTATCCGTTGTGGATTTTGAGAGGCCTTTGGGGGTCTCGTTGTCCCTATTGAGTATCATTATACTCACCCCTACACAGGCTATGTCTGTACATTATTGTGTATGGTGTAGATGACTGACAACACTGAAAGAGGATGAGAGTACAAGGTCTATAGGTAGCTTGGAGGTGGAAATTAGATGAGTCGTACCACATAGACCACTGTTCGAGAGCTATACATATCATTCTGGTAGGATCCTTGATGTGTGTTCAAAGTAGATGTTCCCATTTTTTACTTGTACTTTTTAGTTTTCATATACATTCTTGTTGGGCTTGTATTCTAGCACCTTTTTCTTTTTGTACACACACTTTTTACAATACAGTTTACTTTAGTTTGTATCTAGTTGTGTTCATGGTCGTGTGTGTTTACAATTCATAAAGGCAGTGTCTTCCCAATTTTAGGCATTATATCATTCGATGCTAGTCATCCGCCCCAGGCATATGGAAGGCGGGCTTTGGGTAGTCACTGCATAGACCCCCAGGGATGGGTTGTGACAATTATCTATTAGAAGAGTCCGTACTACCATAGAACATTGAACTATGATCTTTTTTAACAGAAATAGTGATAGGTGTAGTGAGTGTGGATATATGTTTAGGGAATCTAGTGTTGGTGCAGCGGCCAACATATCCATACACAAGAACCCAAACATCTGATTTCTGACTCAGTGCATGAAAACACTGGTTTCATGTGTGTTTCGTATTATTTTCATTGTGATATTTTTGAGTCAGCTCACCAGGTATAACATATTGATAGCGACACAATATTTTTTTCCAGGATGCCTCCACGCAGATATGCAGCTAGGGTTTTGGGAATAGTATTTGCTTGCAGCCCACGGAGCGACAAGGCCTCAGGGCAGGGCCCTTTATTAGTAGAGACACTAGAGGAGGCACCACCTGTACCATTACCTATTGGGCCACCGATGCCACCCGCCCTAATAGAAGAGAGTGCATGCCGCATGAGTGCATTGCATGAGTTCCAGCACCAGAGGCCGCCCAGGTTGAAGGGTTAGATGGACCTATAATGGGATAAGGATTGGTTGGAGGTCATGGTGAGAGTCTTCTAATAGGTAGGGACACCAACTGATCTCATGGTGATATTTTCCACCAGTCTTCTACAGGAAGTAGCAGGCAGATGGGGGAACATGATACTCGAGGTTCACAACGAGGCGACACTTCACTGGGCAGACTTTGAGAGCCTATTTCTGGAAAATATTTCCCCATCTACCCTTCACGTTGCGCGCATACAAGAGCATCTTCATCTAAAGTAGGGCTTCATGATCGTGGCTCAGTACTCAGTGAGGTTCACCGACCTCTCAATCCACTCCACTGATATGGTGCAGGGCCCATTCATCAGGGCCTGAACCTTCGAGCAGGGACTCGGGTGGTAGATCATAGTTTTGATTATTTCTATCAGCATCCCGACATAGGTGGGGTTGTTAGAGAGATCCCTATTAGTGGAGAGTTTTCGTGTTGTGCAATCACTAATAGTGAGAACCACCACTGGGTGTCACATAACGATGTCCTCTACAGCTGAAAGTAGACAGATGTCACATAGGTCCAAGAGAACCAGACATATAGGTCGACAACCACATGATTTAGGGTCGGTTGTGTGAGGAACCTGAGACAGAGCCAATCATGCGAGGAGAAGGCAGTGTTACACATGCGGAGGGCATGGTCACATGGCTCGTGATTTCCCGACCCACTATATGAATGATAAAAAGTTGGTTGAAGGACCACCCAGGAAGAGACAGAAGTTTGACCAAGGAGTTCCGTAGGGAGAAGTCAGTCTTGACAGTGGAGATGGTCTTGCAACTGGTGGTGGGAGATGATTCTAGATTTTAATGCCACCACCACCAGGTAGTCTCCCTCGACCACAGAGAGCAAGTGGACACGAGCAAGCTCAGCTCCAGGAAGCTGAACCCTATGATCACGATGATGCAAAAAAGAATATAAGGTATGATCTGTTTCTACTCTACCTTATTAGCAGTACATATAGATATAGTTTCCAGTTATTCATTTATTTCCACTTCCCTCGTTCGGATCTTGGAAATTCTGATGGAGTTGTTGGCTCGATCGTTACTACAAGAGACTTCTACAGGAGAGGATTCAAAAATAACACACTAGTTCTGATAGCGTGAGCTTAATCTTGGAGGGAAGAGTTTCATCTGGGATCTCCTAGTAGAAGCATCGAGGCCATACAACATTTTCATGGGTATGGACTGGTTTTCTACAATCTATGTTCAGATTGACTGTATTAGGTGAAAATATCAGTGTGTCTGCATGTATGGGACCAGGATTACCTTCACTGGAGAGAAGAGATCCTTTTCATCATAGGATAGACTTACCCACAGTAGAGTGCAGCCGATCACTCATCAGTTGGATCACCTTACCCTTAGAGCGGTTACTGTTGAGAGTCCGAGCTATCCTGTAGTGGTGGACCAGTACACGGATGTATTCAATGATGATGTTTCAGGTCTAACTACACACATAAAGGTGGAATTTTACATTGAATTGTACCTTGAGATGATACTTATTTCTAAACCAGCATATCAGATAGCTACCGCTGAGCTTCGTGAGCTGTGGGTACATCTGGAGGACATACAGCTGAAGGGATTCATTCGGCCCAGTGTTTCTAATTGGTCACCCAAATTTTGTTCAAAAAGAAGGTGGATGGTAGATTTAGACATTGTGTTGAATATCGGCACCTGAACCAGGTGAACGTGGAGAACAGGTACCCACTTCTAAGGATTGATGACCTCTTTGATCAGCAGATGGGTGCATAGTGGTTCTCGAAGATAAACCTCAGATCAGGCTATCACCAGCTCAGATTACGAGATGACAACGTGTAGAAGATAGCTTTTAGATGTCTGTATAGACACTACGAGTTCTATGATATGACATTCGGCATGACCAATTCTCCATAAATGTTCATGGGACTCATGAACCTGGTATTTCAGCCATACCTTGATCTCTTTGTAATAGTCTTCAGTGACGACATTAGGATCTACTTGGTTACATTTGAGGAGCATGCCTATCAGTTGCTGATTGTTCTGGACACACTCTGGGAGCACCAGTTTTATGGTACACTCTCGATGATCTTTTTTTGGATCCGAGATGTTCACTTCCAATTGCATGTCATCTTAGAGGATGGTGTTGTGGTCCATCCAGTAATGATTGATGAGCTACTTGATTGGGAGCCACCCAAAAGTGTGACAGAGCTACGGAGTTTCCTGGGATTGGTCACATAGTACCAGAGGATTGTTCCATATTTCACAAGAGTTGCAGAACCTTTATCAGCATTGACGGAAAAGGGGAAACCCTTCATGTGGTCAAATATATTCCAATAGAGATTTAAAGAGATGAGGTAGAGGTTGACAGGTGCCCCCATCTTGAGGCTTCCAGAGGAGGGCATTGGGTACAAAGTTTACTACGACACATCAGGGACTAGGCTCAGATTTTTCATATTGCATGAGTGATAATTTATCACATTTGGTTCTCAACATCTAATACAACATGAGCTGAACTATGCTACCCATGACCTAGATTTATCAGTAGTGTTCTTCTCCTTGAAATGTTGTGACATTACTTGATGGGAGAATGTTTTATAGTCTACTCCGATCAGAAGATTCTTATATATATCCTCTCTCAGAAGGACCTAAACCTGAGACAGTGACATTGTCTTGAGTTCCTCCAAGAATATGATGTTGAGATAGTCTATAATTTGGGGAGGGGGAATGTTGTAGCAGATCCACTCAGAAGAAGATCTGGTATACATTTGCTATGTGAGGTGACAAGTAGTTGTCCTCTTTACGTATATCTTTTGTGGAATGAGATGGAGCAGTTTTTCTTTAGTCTCTTACAGTCACCCCCACACTTCTTCAGTGTGTCAGGGAGGTGCAGTATGGGGACACAGACTGTGAGGATTGATGTGCACAGATAAACACAGGACATACATCTTATGGATTATCTGAAGGTGGGAAGCACATCATCCACTTCTGAGGACGTACCATGGTACCAGTGTCATTTCAAGATAATGTTTTGAGGGAGTTCTACACATACCCTATTTTGTTAAATTCATGAGTGGTGAATATGTACAGGGATATCTGACGATAGAACTGGTGGATGGGAATGAAGAAAGTAGTAGAAGAGTTTATCTATAGGTGCCTCACTGGTCAAAATGTGAACTCAGAGCATTCGGAACCAACATACATTGTTCATCCATTATTGTTCCTAGAGTGGAAGTGGGTCAGGATATCCATGGAATTCATGACCAGACATCCACATACATCTAGGGGTGATGATTCTATCTGGGCGATCCTAGACCGACTTACCATGTTGGAACACATCCTACAAATCATAGAGCAGGGTTCAGTAGGGAGCTTGGGACGCCTCTACTTGTAGAATATTTTGCGGCTACATGGATTACCCTCGATGATTGACTCCAATCATGATGCAAGTTTCACTTACTGGCTATGGAAGTGGTTGCTGGAGGCTTTCGGGATGCAACTTCATTTGAGAACTGCCTTCCATCTTCAGATGGTTGGCCAGACTGGGCGGACCATTCAGACCCTCAAGGACATGTTGAGTGCTTTCATCCTTGAATTTGGTCACAGCTGGGAGGATTAATTTCCCTTCATAGAGTTTGCATACAATAAGATTTATCACTCCACCATTGGGATGTCACCTTTCAAGACGTTGTATGACTGACCTTGCATAGCGCCTTTGTGCTGGATTGACTTAGGGGAGTCAGCACTCATGGCACCAGATATGGAACGGGCTACCACAGAGAAGTTGCAGATCATCTAGGACCGGATAAAGACTACAAAGAGCAGGCATAAGACTTATTCCATCATGAGATGTAGACCTCTGGAGTTCGAGGATGGTGACCATGTATATCTACGGGTCTCACCCCGACAAGGTTTGTAGAGATTTGGCATGTGTGGAAAGTTATCTCTAAAGTTAATCAGATGCTTTTAGGTCCTCAGTCATGTTCGATAGGTGGCTTACCACTTAGCACTTCCCCTTTATTTGCACCGAGTTCACAACATCATCAACATATCCTAGAAGAGGAGATACGTGCACGACCCTTCAAACATCATTGACAGGGGCGAGCTGGATATCGACGATGAGGAAATATTTACGGAGGTTCCAGTAAAGATTGAGGATTGATCGGATAGAGTCCCTCGTAGGTGATCAATACATTTGGTTCATGTATATTGGAAGCATGAGAACCTCCAGGAGAGCTCATGAGAGCATGAGGCTCAGATTTGTGCTCAGTACCCCTAGTTGTTTTCCAAGTTTTGGGTTGGGGCTTTTGGGGATGCAAATCCCTGAGGTGGGTAGAATATAAAGACCTAAATTTTTCCGTGTAATTATTTTTAATTATATGGAATATTACGAGTCTGTGAATATTTACGGCAGGTAATTCCAAGGTTTGGTGTGCCCAGAATGAATTTCTAAACATTTTTTAAGTATGTTCAGTAAACGTGCGAGCATGTTTTTATAAATTTGGAAGTAGTTCCTGGAATTAAAATATGAGTGCACCATTGAAATGGTAGTTCTGATATTCTTGTTAATGAGATCATAACCTAAACCATAGTTGGTTGAGGGTGAATGATAGTTTTCCTGTTTTTTTGGAAATAAAAAGAAAATAAAGAACAACTTTTATTTTATTTCGGAAATTTCTCATTTAGAGTTATGAAGGTGGGGACCACCCAGGCTATGAAATCACCATATTGAATCTTGTTGGTGGGGACCACCCAATCCCCTCTTAAGGGGGGGGAATCCTTTCAACTCTACATTTAATTAAATGCGCTATCTTCACTTAATTAAATGTGTCAGCTTTATCTTTTCCAACATGGAATTAAATTGATAATCCTATTTAAATTTTTATTGGCTCCTCATTACCTTAGAGAGGATTGGTTGGAAAAAAGAGAATTGGGAGAGATCCTTGGAGAACATTGGAGAAAAATTTCATCCAAATGAAGAACGACCTATCCAAAAAAGAACAAACGTTGCAATCGAAGAATGAAGATAGTTCTTGAGCCCGGATCAGATGCCTCTTGCATAAGTGACAAACACCAACATCTCCATCCATAATGACATAGTCTTCTTCCCTGTGACATCATCCAATGAGAAATTGTTGCAGGGTTTATTGTTTTTTTAATACCCCTTACCTATCCTTGAGGTTATTCATTATTCATGATCAAATATGTAGCTTGTTACCATTCTGACGTGGATGGTTCAAGCCAAATGAATCATACTCGACCTCTCCACAACCTTTGTGGATTGTGGTGGTTTTAAATCAATGGATATGTCCCACAATGAGTTCAGATGTCTACAAAATTAAGAACAATCCATCGAGGAGTTCTCGGTAACTCGAAGAATGTCACGGGCAATAGTTCTGGGGGCTGACACTGGTTGGGCTCGGGAATGGCGGTCGGCACTCCTGCCTGCCACGACGGCGGTGGCGGTGCGACCGCACTGCTAGAGAAGGGTCGCGACCTGTCGTCTATGTCGGAGTAGTGGAGGTGGTTTAATCACATTTAACCATGAAAAGGGGAGGCGGTGGCGTGCATTCGCACCGCCGAACATGCAGGAGCTTTGTCACAAGGCCGCTATGGTAAAGGCAGGGAGGCCAGCTCGATGTCGGCCACCAGTTAGGGCACGATGAGCGACCATGCTGCGTGGATGAGTCCCGCCATCCGGATAGCGAGGGAACCGAGTGGGAAGCCATCACATGCTGCCCAGTGGGTTGGGCCATGCCAGTGGGCTGGGTCGTACCCAGGGTCGGACCCGAGACGGGCCGGGTTTGTAACGCCCCGACCCCAGCTACCCGGAGTCGGTGCATTACTTCGTAACATTGGCATGATCACAAGGAATATCAAATCTCGAAAGACCGATTGGTTTAGTAGTCTTGGAAACACTAGATATAATTATAAGTTTTATATTACATCATCAAAATGTAAACTACAATAACATGGTCTCCTTAGTCCACACTCATATACTCACTGACTATTCTTTCCAGTCAGTTATAATAAACTTCTTCACATCCTGGGAAAAACATAACATTGAAAGGGGTGAGCTCAAATGCTCCGTAAGGATAACAATATAGCGGAAACTTTCATAAGAAAACATAAGTATTTAAGGCAATGTATAACTAAAACAAATGCCTTATTAAACTTGAACTTCATTATAATATGGAAAAAGTAAAATAAAATAATGCCATTACTTACTCACATGGATATTCTACTAGACGAATAATCACATGAAATATCAATAACCACTTTTATAATGAGGGAATGTATATTGCTAGACATTCTGAGACATTTTGTCAAGGCCTCGGCCAAGACGTCTAAAATGATTAAGGCCTCGGCCAAAACCATAAATCAAATTGTGAAAGGGCCTCGGCCAATTCCACATCTAGTTTTCTCATGAGACCTACCGATGCATCGAGGAGCTATAGCGGGCTCCACCCGTCACTTATTAAGTCCAATACATTCCTCATATGAATAGGTTTAAACATAACATAAATATTCGTATTAAAACTAGCTTACGAAATGTCAAAAATTTCTCCATAAACTATGGATGGTATAAAAATAACCCATCCACAGTCAAATATATCACAAATGTTCAATGGAAGTTTTGTATCATAAATCAATTTCAATTAAACTTAAAACACATCAAAGGATGTTGACACAGATGAAATCAAATCTATTTGAGAGAAATATCTCTCTTTTTGAAATCATTTAAAAGTACCATAATAATACATTTACTTTGAAAATATTTTTATAAGCTTGTAAGGGAAGCTTCAACGAAGTTATAATGGCGGAAAATAGCTGCACCCGCCGTATAAGTTAAAAAACATTCTTACCATAAATTTGTCAAAAAGGTTAAAACGTACATTGTTTGGAAAACGACGGTAAGATTCCTTTCAAAAACGTATAAGGGTATAAATGACATTAACCCATTTTCCATTTAATAGTAAAAATGTTTTGAAAGACATTATTAAGAAACATGGATGTGGATGATAACGAGGTCCCAGTAGATAATTATGTATAAACAACCTTGGATAATGAAGAGGTTGTGAAGTAAACCCTTACCTTGTACTTTTCCTTGGTTGGGGTTGGTTAAACTCCTGTATAATGGTAAAATAATTGTTACTAAATTATACAAGAATCATATATATTCATATGATATCATATATGATCTTTTAACATTGCTTTGTTAATAATATCTTAGATTTATCATTGTTTCGGGTGTTAGCTTACTCGTTTTCTATTATATGTTTTGATATGTAAGTAGTGTTTTTCATGGATAAATTGTATATTATTCATATCCAGAATGATATCATATCTTTAATCATTATTTTTAAATCATCAAATGATAATTATACTTGAATGGATACGACGGAGAATGAATCTCATCGCGTTCGTGGAGACGGTAGTCCGTACGTACGCACGAGCGACAATATCATTATTTTGATATTAAAATAATATATAATTGGATATTATATCATATATACAGAATAATTATCATGTTATATTTATTATTTACATGAATTACATATCATTATTATACCCATCTAAATAATAATATATTGAATAACAATTAAACCACGACGTGGAGACGGTAAGCCGTACGTACGCACGTATGGTGACATGTCATTCAAATGATGGGTAGAATAATGAATATGGTTGTTCCATATTTATCATAACATAATAGTATATATAAGATACTGGATTTATAATTTTAGAATTGAAATAATAAACAAAGAGGGAGTGGAAGAAGAAAGAAACTTGAAAGAGGGTGATGAAAATGTTACCTCTTCTTCGGGTTCTTCCTTTTGATTTGATCAAAAGGACTATTTAGGATGGCTTTATGACTAATTTAAAGCTTCTATGATGAAGGGAGAGAAGTTGGGAGAGTATTTTTTCAGAGGTTGGCCGAACCAAAAGTCTTGAAAGTGTGAATAAGGTGGTATAGGTGGGGGCCTTTTATAAGAGGAGAGGAGGGGCTCTTTTGGAAAGATTAAAATGTTACATTATTTTGAAATGATTTTCGGATTCTAAAGGTCCCACAATGATATCTTTCTAGGATAAGGTGATAAGGGTTCGAAATATTCTTATCCAATAGGTTTTTGACAAGTGTAAGCCTTAGATATTACATTATCTTTTCATTTTATTTAAATCGTTAATTAATAAGGTAAACATTGCATCATCATTGTGTCCTAAAACATTTAATTTATTTAATGTCTAAAAATTCTAAAAAAAATAACCATAATGTTGGAAATATTTTTATCTTTCCAATTAATATTTATGGTCAAAAATATTACTTGTATAACCCCATTTAAAAATTGTTTTAGTAAAATAACTCATGTTTGTGACATTTTTATTTTAACATTAAATAAAAGGTATTTATGTCATTTTCCAACTAAAGTGGCTCCATGGGGTCCCCAAGTTGACGCATGGATTGTCTTTGTCGTCCATGACACATCCAATGAGGTTAGGACATGTGTCAAGCTCATCTCATATTATTAAAACATTATTTTTACCTTAAACTACACTAATTACCTCTAATCGCGATTAAGAACTTAAAAGTTACTATTCACCAAAAATTATTTTAATCTCATTGAACCACATTTTACTTCTTAATGACAACCATGTATGTCGGATTTTTGAAATTCAAAACACAGAAGTGGTAAAATTTCATTTAAACGAAAAATCTGATTTTATAAGTACCACTTAGTGGTATCACTATTCATCAAAAATTGAAGTTTTTCAGAACAATGGCAAAATTTCACCCTAAGCTATAATTGATATTCCGAATTCAAAAATGATTTCTATTTTAAAAAATTACAAACATATAAGTTGCATTAATTAATTTTATAATTAATTCCCACTGTCACAACAAATAGCGTGTTTTTAAGAAACAATTTATATCAAAAGATTGACAATTGTTTATGTCCAATTTCAAAGTGAAATTAATTCTAATGACCACCATTGGATAAAATGGTAAAAATATATTCTATTTATAATTTAAACCACTAAATAGTATAATTTATCACTATAAATTATTTTGATTAAAAAAGTTGTTTTTAAGTATTTTTCACTATTCATAAAAAATTAGAAGTTCTCAGAAAAATACCAAAAATTCAACATAGGATAATTTCGATATTCTGAATCCAAAAATGAAGTCCATTTTGAAATATAAAATTTCTATAATTTTAAAAAGTGGTTATTACTATTCATAATGGCTACTTTGATTAGTCGCAGTGTTTTAGAACTCAAAGTTGCGTACAATGCAAGCTATTGCATTATTGAATGAGAAGCGTATCGTGGAAGATCAGGGTGTTACATTCTCCCCTCCTTCAATAAATTGCGTCCTCGCAATTTGAAATTTTTCTTTAAAAATAAAAGGTTGAAAATAGAAAATACCTTTGTGGAAAACCCACATCGGGAATAAGGTTAATAAAAATATAACTTTAAAAAAAAGAAAGATAAGTTCAAAGGTCACCCGAGATAGCCCATAATAGGATTCTATGAAAATATGGATATGGAAGAAAAACAAACCATCAAGGTCTGATGGAGAGTTGTAGAAAACTGGATTAGGAAAAAGTTAACAATAAGAAAATCACAAACATGTTATCGGTTAAACGGTCCTTGAATCCCCAGTGGGAAAATTTAACCGGCAACGTTTTTGTTTTAAGTTACCTTTTATAAAGTTAAATAATTTATTTAGGGGATTTACTAAGAACGTAAGGGAATATATATACTTGTCATATAGACTTTCATTCTTTAATAAATTTTTACCAAAAACCCATCTTTCACTCTAAAAGGTAATAGAACTCAAAAATATTCTATTTATCCTAATTTTATAAGGTTACAAATATTAACACATACCATTTAGATTGGTAAAACTATTTTGTAATAACCAGGGACTTCCTGTAGGCTAGTGGTAGGAAATAAAGGCATGTCGCACTATGGTTGTGGGTTCGATTCCTGCAGCTTTGTCCGACGCGACGTGTTATGCCCCACCCTGCAGGTTGTCCTTTTCTTAAAACTATAGTATTATAATATTCCAAAAATAATCTTCAGAAATGTTTTTATTTTAAACAATACTATCTAAAGATCAACTTAATCCATCCCAACCTTTATATTTATCCAAAATAGCTCTGTCCAAACTTTATCTAAAAGGTCTCTTAATTCCAAAATCAATTTATCAGATTCCCCAAACAAAGTAAAGTTTCTCTTATTGTCACATACTAAAAATATAATTACCTTCATCATATTATAACCTTACTGAAATCAACAAGTACTGCAGTACAATCCTTATATATATATCACATTATTCTAATAACCAGAATATAGTCCATGAGTCCAAAAGCACCAATACATTAGTTATTCTGCTTCAACTGTAGTAACAACATAAGATTTCCTTGATCCCTTGGCCTTTTCTGAGGTATGTTTCCCTGACGCTTAGGACATTCATTTGCATAATGCCCCATTTCCCTATAATTGTAGCATTCAACATTGATAGCCTCTTTATTTCCCTTGCAATCACGCACCTGGTGGCTTTTTTCTCCACATTTATAACAGACTCACATTCCTTTTAGGCAATTACCAGGGTGATTCTTCCAACAATTATCACATAATGGAAAATCCTTCTTTCCCTTTTCCCTTTATCTATCTCTTGTTCCACCGTTCTATTCTTCTCTTGCATTACATTGTTGTCATAAGACTTAGAGAATTCCTTTTCTATCTTGATAGCACATGAGACAATATCTTCGTATGTTGAGAAAGATTGTGATACTAAAGCTCTACGGAGAAATGGTTTTAACCATTCAAAGAAATGATCAATCTTACCTCTTGGGTTACATATATAATCTGCGGCATACCTCGCCAACCTTGTAAAGTTGGCCTCATACTTTGCGACATTCTCATCCTCCTTTTGTCTCAGACTCAAAAATTGTCTTTCCATATCTGCTCGATGGACACGAGGATAGTATTTTTCTAGGAAAATCTCTTTGAACTCCCTCCATTCCATATTCGATACATCATTATCTTCTTTTGTGTTTTGAATCAATGACCACCATTGATCGACATCTCCAGTGAGGTAGTAAACTGCCATGATAACCTTCTCCCTTTCACTACTCCCCAAGGCGTGGAATATTTTCACTAAGGAGTTTATCCATTGTTCAGATACTAATGGATTTGTACCCCCATTAAATTTTTGTGGTTGTTGCCTCATGAAGCGGTCTAACATTGATCCTCCACGTTGCGGATCAGGGTGCTCCATACGAGTAAGGTTATTATTCATAACCTGAGTGAGTTGTCCCAGTATGGTAATAAGTTGATCAGCACCAGTTGTATCTCCAGATCCACAATAATTATCTTGAGAAGAAGGGAAATCCCTACACGAAGTGCGTGCAATGATATGGTTTCCATTCCTTGCACTAGGCACCATTTCTAAACAATGGCATAAACTAGATTAGTTTATGAATCAAAATACATAATTCCATACTTGTAAAATACTAAACATAAATTGAACTATTTATGGACATAATCCATTATCATAAAAATGTTTTCTTTGAGGAAGTATATACTCATAACCCTTCATAGTGGTTTGTAAAGAAAATGAGAATTATCCTAAGCATATCCCCCAGGAGTGTCGTAACCAAGAGTGCAGCAAGGCCCGTTGTCGTGCACCAGTTCCCGTTCGAGTCTAGCTCAAAGCGGTGTTTTCGGGTTTTACCCCTAGGTACATCTGTGCCAGAGCCGCCTCTACCTGCTCGTATCCAGACAGGGATGTATTGCTCGGAAAACTCACAAAATATCTACAATAACAAAATTCTAGGAAGTTCTTCTATACAAATCCTCAAAGTCTATCTTTGGGCTATGTGATCTAATCAGAGTTTATCTAAATCTAGCTTCCAAGGTTAGTACTAAACTTCCTCTGATACCAACTGTAACACCCTGACCCCAGCTACCCGGAGTCGGTGCATTACTTCGTAACATTGGCATGATCACAAGGAAGATCAAATCTTGAAAGACCGATTGGTTTAGTAGTCTTTGAAACACTAGATATAATCATAAGTTTTACATTACATCATCAAAATGAAAACTACAATAACATGGTCTCCTTAGTCCACACTCATAACCTCACTAACTATTCTTGCAAGTCAGTCATAATACACTTCTTCACATCCTTGGAAAAACAAAACATTGAAAGGGGTGAGCTCAAATGCTCCGTAAGGATAACAATATAGCAGAAACTTTCATAAGAAAACATAAGCATTTAAGGCAATGTATAACTAAAACAAAAGCCTTATTAAACTTGAACTTCAGCATAATATGGCAAAAGTAAAATAAAATAATGTCATTACTTACTCAAATGGACATTCTACTAGACGAATAATCACATGAAATATCAATAACCACTTCATAATGAGGGAATGTATAGTGCCAGACATTCTGAGACATTTTGTCAAGGCCTCGGACAAGACGTCTAAAATGATTAAGGCCTCGGCCAAAACCATAAATCAAATAGGGAAAGGGCCTCGGCCAATTCAACGTCTAGTTGTCTCATGAGACCTACCGATGCATCGAGGAGCTATAGCGGGCTCCACCCGTCACTTATTAATTCCAATACATTCCTCATATGAATAGGTTTAAACATAACATAAATATTCGTATTAAAACTAGCATACGAAATGTCAACAATTTCTCCATAAACTATGGATGGTATAAAAATAACCCATCCATAGTCAAATATATCACAAATGTTCAATGGAAGTTTTTTATCATAAATCAATTTCAATTAAAATTAAAACCCATCAAAGGATGTTGACATAGATGAAATCAAAGCTATTTGAGAGAAATATCTCTATTTTTCAAATCATTTAAAAGTACCATAATAATACATTTACTTTGAAAATATTCTTATAATCTTGTATGGTAAGCTTCAACGAAGTTATAATGGCGGAAAATATCCGCACCCGCCGTATAAGTTAAAAAAACATTCTTACCTTAAATTTGTCAAAAAGGGTAAAAAGTACATTGTTTGGAAAACGACGGTAAGATTCCTTTCAAAAACGTATAAGGGTATAAATGACTTTAACCAATTTTCCATTTAATAGTAAAAATGTTTTGAAAGACATTTTTAAGAAACATGGATGTGGATGATAACGAGGTCCCAGTAGATAATTATGTATAAACAACCTTGGATAATGAAGAGGTTGTGAAGTAAACCCTTACCTTGTACTTTTCCTTGGTTGGGGTAGGTTAACCTCCTATATAATGGTGAAATAATTGTTATTAAATTATACAAGAATCATATACATTCATATGATATCATATATGATCTTTTAACATTGCTTTGTTTATAATATCTTATATTTATCGTTGTTTCGGGTGTTAACTTACTCGTTTTATTTTATATGTTTTGTTACGTAAGTCATGTTTTTCATGGATAGGTTGTATATTATTCATATCCATAATTATATCATGTCTTTAAACATTATTTTTAAATCATCAAATGATAATTATACTTGAATGGATACGACAGAGAATGAATCTCATCACGTTCGTGGAGACGGTAGTCCGTACGTACGCACGAGCGACAATATCATTATTTTGATATTAAAATAACATATAATTGGATAGTATATCATATATACAGAATAATTATCATGTTATATTTATTATTTACATGAATTACATATCATTATTATACCCATCTAAATAATAATATATTGAATAACAATTACACCACGACGTGGAGACGGTAAGCCGTACGTACGCACGTATGGTGACATGTCATTCAAATGATGGGTAGAATAATGAATATGGTTGTTCCATATTTATCATAACATCACAGTATATATAATATACTGGAGTTATAATTTTAGAATTGAAATAATAAACAAAGAGGGAGTGGAAGAAGAAAGAAACTTGAAAGAGGGTGATGAAAACGTTACCTCTTCTTCGGGTTCTTCCTTTTGATTTGATCAAAAGGACTCCTTAGGATGGATTTATGACTAAAGTAAAGCTTCTAGGATGAAGGGAGAGAAGTTGGGAGAGTATTTGGGCAGAGGTTGGCCGAACCAAAAGGCTTGAAAGTGTGAATAAGGTGGTATAGGGGGGGGCCTTTTATAAGAGGAGAGGAGGGGCTCTTTGGGAAAGATTAAAATGTTACATTATTTTGAAATGCTTTTCGGATTCTAAAGGTCCAAAAATGATATACTTCGAGGAAACGGTGATAAGGGTTCGAAATATTCTTATCCAATAGGTTTTTGACAAGTGTAAGCCTTAGATATTACATTATCTTTTCATTTTATTTAAATCGTTAATTAATGATGTAAACGCTGCATCATCATTGTGTCATAAAACATTTAATTTATTTAATGTCTAAAAATTCTAAAAAAATAACCATAATGTAGGAAATATTTTTATCTTTCCAATGAATATTTATGGTCAAATATATGACTTTTATAACCCCATTTAAAAATTGTTTTAGTAAAATAACTCATGTTTGTGACATTTTTATTTTAACATTAAATAAAAGGTATTTATGTCATTTTCCAACTAAAGTGGCTCCATGGGGTCCCCAAGTTGACCCATGGATTTTCTTGGTCGGCCATGACACATCCAATGAGGTTAGTACATGTGTCAAGCTCATCTCATATTATTAAAACATGATTTTTACCTTAAACTACACTAATTACCTCTAATCGCGATTAAGAACTTAAAAGTTACTATTCACCAAAAATTATTTTAATCTCATTGAACCACATTTTACTTCTTAATTACAAACATGTATGTAGGATTTTTTAAATTCAAAACATAGAAGTGGTAAAATTTCATTTAAACGAAAAATCAGTTTTTATAAGTACCACTTAGTGGTTTCACTATTCATCAAAAATTGAAGTTTTTCAGAACAATGCCAAAATTTCACCCTAAGCTATAATTGATATTCTGAATTCAAAAATGATGTCTATTTTACAAAATTACAAACATATAAGTTTCATTAATTAATTTTATAATTAATTCCCACTGTCACAACAAATAGCGTGTTTTTAAGAAACAATTTATATCAAAAGATTGACAATTGTTTATGTCCAATTTCAAAGTAAAATTAATTCTAATGACCACCATTGGATAAAATGGTAAAAATATATTCTATTTATACTTTAAACCACTAAATATTATAATTTATGACTATAAATTATTTTTATTAAAAAAGTTGTTTTTAAGTATTTTTCACTATTCATAAAAAATTAGAAGTTCTCAGAAAAATACCAAAAATTCAACATAGGCTAATTTCGATATTCCGAATCCAAAAATGAAGTCCATTTTGAAATATAAAATTTCTATAATTTTAAAAAGTGGTTATTACTATTCATAACAGCTACTTTGATTAGTCGCGGTGTTTTAGAACTCGAAGTTGTGTACAATGCAAGCTATTGCATTATTGAATGAGAAGCGTATCGTGGAAGCTCGGGGTGTTACAGGGTTGATCCTACCAAGTCGGACCGAACACGGACCAGTTTCGACACTTTCCACTCTTTTTTCTATATCATTAGCTATGAGCGTCCGTTTGACAAACCGTCTATGACACCAGAAACCTCAGATCGAGAGAGTCCTTTTTTATACCCCACATGTGTTTTAGTAAATGTTTGGGTACAGACAGGTAGGAATGCACACGAATCTAACCGGGCCCTCGATCCTAAAAGGCCAATAACATGGAGACCATAATTCCAACGGATGCACCGTCTATTACCTTGAGACCCCTATTACATGGAGGTCCTTTGGGATACATCTTCGTGGGACATCGTGGCAGTTAGAGTATCGACCTGTGACTTGAGAAGAAGACCCTCGTGTAATCAAGCACGCTTAGTGCGGGAACCCTATACCAGGGTATAACATGAGAATGGGAACCTATGTGGTTCTCTGCTTTGGTATCCTACATGAGTCTGTGTTCGAGAGTTCCACTTAGATCTACCTTAGGAATCCACGTGGACTACTCTAGAATCAAACATGGGTCTGTTATTCAAGGATCCTATAACGGTCTGTTGTTCTATGATCCAAATTGGGACTGATGATTTTTGATCCTATGTTGGTGGGCCTCTTAACAGAGTATGATGATTCCGTTGTTACATCTAATAATATTTTCTATTGTACATAATTTATACCTGGTGTGAGCTAAAAAAATACCTTTGTGGGGATACCTTTGTGGTATTCTTATGTGTGGAGATACCTTTGTGGTACATACCTTCATGGTGATACCATTGTGGAATTATTCTATGTGGATTTACCTTTGTGGTACTTATCTTTGTGTTGTTACGTATGTGGTATTCTTTCCTTTGTGGAACTTTTGAGATTTGGGCATTGGAGTTGGACCCTGTGTTTCATCAGGAAAGAGATGGGTATACTTGATAACTTAGGTATATGTATGGTAATATACCAAGGTAGGGTTGTTTTTTTAGGATTTCTGGTTTATCCTTTGTGGATTTAGAGAGACCTTAGGGAGTCTTAGGGTCCCTAATAAGTATCGTTATACTCTCCCCTACATGGGCTATGACCGCACCATGTTGTGTTTGGTGCAGACAACGGATAGTGCTGATTAAGGACAATAGTACCAGGTTTGGAGGTAGCTAGGAATGTACATTAGATGAGGCATATCGCAAAGAATTTTTTTAGAGAGTTGTACCTACCTTTCAGGTAGGATCCTTGGCAGCTGTTCATAAGAATTATTCCCAATTATTACTTGTACATATTAGTTTTCTTGTACCTTCCAGTTGGGTATGTATTCTCGCTCATTTTTTCGAATGTACACACTCTTTTTAATATAAATTTTACTTATGTTTGTATCTTTCTATGTGCTTGGTCATTTGTGTGTACAGGTTATAAAGGTAATGCATTCCCAGTTTTAGGGATTACGCCTTTCGATGCTAGTCGCCAGCCCCTGGCCTCTGTAAGGAGGGCATGTGGAAGTCCTGGTATAGACCTCGGGGGACGGGTCATCACATTAAGATCACAATGCCCCATTGGTTTTTTACAAATTATTATATTACATACACTAAAATAATTAAAACAATTTTAATATGAATAGTAATTTTTCACATTAATTTTTCTCTACTAAGAAAATTTCCAAAATTTTAAGCCAACATCACCCCCACATTTAATTAACAAAAAAATAGATATAAAAGAAACATTTATATTAATTAGTAAATGAAAAAAAAACCAAACACTTTATAGCCATGAAATCTAATATAAATAATGAATTGACCATTATATTCTCTAAAATTTTTTCAATAAAATAATGTTGTATGTGTTTTAAAATTTTTAAATAAATTCAAGTGATAAATAAATTGAAATATATTCAATAGATAAGATAAACAACTATTAAATAGAACTACTTCCACGTATCTATAGCCACTATTTTAAAACCATGGCTATAGGTGGCTATAGCCACAGTTTTGTGGCCTATAGCCACTATTTTAAAATCATGGATATAAGACTATTTTTTGTGGCCTATAGCCACAGTTTTCCGAACCGCGGAAATATCCAATGGCTATTGCCACAATTTTGTGAGCTATGGCCACAGTTTTCAAAACCATGGCCATATGCCAATTTTGACCTTACCATATGGCCACGGTTCTCCAAAACCATGGCTATATGGTTCTCGCACTTCTGCGGAAAACAATTCCTGGAAAAAAATGGTGGGAATCCCTATCGCTATGGTTATGAGACTATTCCAAGAGTTTTTATTAATAATATATATATATATATATTTATGTATATATATCAAAATTTTGGAACGGTGTAGTGGTAAGTGCTCTGGAATGCATAGTGGAGGTGTAGGGATCAAAACTTGATGGGGACATTTATAGTTTT
Source organism: Viscum album (assembly GCA_963277665.1). Taxonomy (NCBI): domain Eukaryota; kingdom Viridiplantae; phylum Streptophyta; class Magnoliopsida; order Santalales; family Viscaceae; genus Viscum; species Viscum album. The sequence goes on along the minus strand of OY728142.1, from coordinate 335,875,295 downwards.
GGCTATTTCCATGGTATTCTAAAGCTATTTCCATAGTCAAAATTGTGGAAATAACCACAAATAGCCATGGATTAAATCGTGGCTATAGGTCAAGAGCTACAATTTCAAATTTGGAGGCCAATATCCATGGTTTTCAAAACCGTGGAAATAGGTAGTTTTACCACGGTTAAAACTGTGGCACTAGACCGGGACCTACTACCACAGCGATAGCAGCCACAGTTAGACAAAACCAAGGCCGTAGCCATTGGCCATGGTTTTGGGGCCTATTACCTTTGTTCAAAACCATGGAAATATCTCTTTTTTCTAGTTGTGATATTTTAAAATAAATTCATCATTTAAGATATTCTGTAATGAATTCATGATGTAAGATATGTTTCAATAAATTAACTTTTTAAGTTATTTTTTTGATAAATAATATATTTAAGGTATTTGAAAAAAATCAAATTGCGATCAGAATGACTACGTGTTTTATTATAAAAAATTTTCATAAGAGTTTTAAACTATGTGTGATGTAAAGGACCACTACACATGAACATGGTGAAGATTTGTTAAATAACCAACCATTCAATTTCATGATGAATACGTAATTTAGCTTCTATACAAAAACTTCTTCTATTTGTTTCCCATACAGTTATTTATCATTCATGAAAATCATATTTACTATACATTCCCATGTTTTATGGTCAAAAAATAAAATTAAAGAAGAAAATTTCATTAAAATAATTAATGTGTAAAAATATAAATAGTTTTTTTATTAATTATATGGAAATATATAAATGGATAATATATAGTGTAAACCAAATTATATTTTCTGATTAATATTAATATTTCATAATGAAATTAAATGAGATTGTAATAAAAAATTGAAGATGATTTTTTTAAATATTATACTTTTCAAATTGTATATATCCATTCTAATACTTTTAATAATAAGTCCATGAAATAAGTTACAGAGAACAATATACCATTCTATTCAATTTCCACCTATTGTAGAAAACAATACACATTATATTTATAATGATAAAAAAGAAACTAATGAAATAGAGTTATATGGATAAATAATATATAACAATATAATTTTACAGATAAGATCAATAAAATGTTTTGGGGTGATATTTTGGAAAATAGTATTAATAAATATTATATAAAAATGATATCAATTGTTATATCCAAATAATTATTTTCATGGATATATAATGATTCAAATGATTCCCATTAAAGTGTAATACCCACCTTATATTGAGAATCGTCTTAAGGATCATGCTATATTAAAAACATGGTATGTAATACATATTTCTTATTTTGAAGAGGAGAATGATTGAAGAACATGAAATATCATGATAAATAAGATATAGAGGCAATATATACTGAGGTAATAGAGTTTTTAGGACAAGAAAATTTATAACTCATGATAATGAACTGACTTTATCTCATTCATTTTATATAGACGATGAATGTTTCCAGATGGTCATCAATTTCATGAATAACTAAAACAAGAACTAAAATTTAATACAAGTTTGAAACACTAAAAATAAATAAAATATTAAAATGAAATTAAAATTAAATATATTTTTTAATATATAAAACCATTTTAATAAGATTTAAAAAAATCAAATACCAAATGCATAATAACTGATAAAAATATAGGAAATACATTATAATTCATGGTTACAAATTCATCCAATGAAATTTTTTTATATTTATAAAACAATAAAATTAATGTAAATGATAAGGATCTTTATTTATTCCCTAAAAATTTAGTGAGAAAAAACCACACCTAGAACCCACTACATTAAATAAATTTGTTTTCATATGGGGGTTTTCAGAAGAGAAAAAAATCCCTAATGTTAAAATATATTAGAAAAATATACATAAAATCTTCAATAAAGTTATAATTTAAAAAATTAGTATAAATTTAAAATATTTTACTGCTTGAGATATACTTGGATTAGTTTCTACACAATTTTCTAAATAATTCAGATAATATGCACAATCTAATTCCCTAGTTTTTTCAATTGGAGAACATTTCATACAAAAAATTTATGATACTTATGTTCAAGGTTCCCAAAATATGGGGCCCAAAATATTACATAAAATATATTTTGGTATCTATTCATGTTTAGTAAATTATTTTCAATAAAAATCGCTAATAATTTATAATAATGGGGAATATATTTATTCTTTTTAAAATGAGAAATGTTTCTACCAAATTATAAAAAAAATTCCTTCTTTTCTATACTAATTTCAAAAATTAACATCCAAAAAAATATTAATAAATTAATTTTTTTTAATGTATATTTTTTTATATTAAAAATATAAATTAAATAATTTTTTTACATGTCCTTGGTGAAATAATATTTTTTAAATTTTTTTCATCATGTGGGAATTTATTAAGAGAATTATTTTGATCTATAATGGTTAATTATATCTTATATCCCATATAGGTTCTACTTAATTTTAATGTGAAATTTTTATTTTATTTAGATAGAAAATTATTTTAAGAATATACTTCATTATATTTCTTGATGAGATTAATAGAAAACATGGTATAATTACAAAAACCCTACATGAGTTGATATGTATACCATTTAGGATCAATATAATTTAATTGGAATGAAGAAAAAAGGGGACAAATAACTATAATATGGTGATAAAACCTCATCACACACCTAAATAAAGCTGGTGATACATTTTCCACAACTATTAATGGAATCTATATTGGACTAGGAATCATCTATTATAATCTAAGTGGAGATAATGAGATCATTGTTTCATTTATTATAATACTTAAATTCTTTTTGTATGTGGTGAAAACAGGGATGATGTAGATGTTTTAATTATAATGGTAACATATTACCATAGGATTCCTTAACATAATAATCTATTTGGAATGTTGTACAAATATATTAATTTTAATGTTTTTGTTTTATTTATTAGCTAGCTGTTATATCTCGATGCCACTTATAGATGATTACATATTGTTGTTTAAATAAAACTTTCTTAATAAAGTTATTGAGCATTCAATTTTTCATTTATCATGTCTCTTCATGGACATATAATAGGTCAAATGAGATCCAATACTATCATCAACCTCCAATTTCAAGTTATTAGTGTATGTTTGGATATCCACAAAATTTGTATCCCTATTAATTTTAAATACCCAAATTATTGACATTATAAGAGTAATTATATTTTCGGGAATAAACATGATATTTTATTGAATTTAACATATCAATGAAATGAGATTTTATGTACTAAATTCATTAGGAATCATAATAAATTATTCATAATCTTTTCTATAAAATTTAATTCAAGAATCATTAACATTAGTTATGACTTCATTAGTGACATCAATTAATTTCAATGTTATATGGAAAGTTCTCAAGAATAAGTATGATTATATTCAACTTATTCTGAATGACAGGGATAAAAAATATTTTCATTTCCATTTAGTCAAAAAAATATCAAATATCATCATTTTTTTGTTATTTAGTATTTTAATAACCAATAATAACATTACATAAAAAATAATAACTATTTACTCTTATCACCATAAACATTTAATTTTTTTACAATAACTATAGTATGGTCTATCAAAAAATAGTAATTTCACATTCAACAACATTTTCACGAACCATGAGTGTGAATGGTAGAATATATATTTTCAATATCATTCCCTAAAAGCATCTATTTATTTTGAAACTAATATTTTTAATAATGAATAATGGTTTTTTAAAAAGATTTATTAAAATTTTGATAATGAGTTGTCCTTTTTTACAAATTGTTATTCAGAGAAAGAATTTAAAAGGGAGGGGTGAATATAATTATAAAATTTGAAATTAAATTTATGATACATATATAATATTAATAATTTCATTAAAATTAATCATTGTGTTAATTATTAAATATAATTTTCTCATTGGAATTAAAAGGCATATGAATAAAAGATCAAATATATTAATCTTCTATGTTATTTAGTTATATAATTTAATTTGAATAAATTATATGATGTATTAATGATTACCTATATGAACTAAAGATATTAATTAATAATGAATACATGAATTAAGAAAATACTAATGCACACAATTTGGTATGAAATTTTTAAAATTTCCCAATTAAAATCTACAACATCTCCCAAACCAGTCCCACCATGGTTTATGAATTTATGGGCCATGAAATTAGTGGTATCCATGAAACATATAAAAAGGTATATAAATTATTTTGACTATTATAATGATTGAAATCAAATTACACTTTCATTTAACTATAATAATGAAATAAAATGAATAAACCTTTGTTTTTATGGTTAAAAAAGATCCTTAATGAAAAAATATGAATAAAAGGATTGATATGAGAAAACCTATTAATGTAATCATTATAGATTATTGAAATACAAGATGTTTTTTAAATATAGTAAATTCAAAAAATACACAACATATGAATGAGGATTTAAAATTAAATAAAATATATGTCGTTAAATTAGGATGATTTACAGATAAGTTTTATCATAGATACTAATCGTAGTTGATCAGATAATGAATTTTAATTTCAAAATATTTTTGCATGACTCTCTATCTGTCTATTTATATCCTATATAAAACATTGGTGGACCTTAGTGTGAAAATATGTCACATGATCCATTTGAGAATGATTCATGGAATGTTGAATCATAAAAAATGATGGAATTCAAATTATTTCTTGACCCCGTAGGATAGTCGTTGGTATCCATGGGGTAGCTTGTTGGGTAATTATATCCCTCCAATATATAATAAACTTCATCGATTTTCCCTTTATCTTCCATGGTGTCAACAAATCTTTCTTGTTTCACTAGATAATTACTGAACCTCCAAGGAGTTTCTAGTGAGCTTGTAATAACTAATATTCTTCTCTATTTGTCTTCAGTCAGACCTATTCTTGTTAATTGGGTAATTTTTTTTTTCTAAATGAATGTTTCAAAAATGTCAACACAAATATTTTGACGCCATAATCTTATAAAATGATAGTATATCTTCATTGTCAATCATAAATACGTAAATATAGTGAATAAAATTCGTTATATTAGTGATTGGATGTAAGGATCATTAAAACACATCTAAAAGAGATACATAAAATATATTTTACATCCTCTCTGAAACCAACCAATTTATTTGAAATTGTGTTTAATTAGAATTCCAACAATGTTATTTTTGTATATCTAAATATACAATTAATATTAAAAGAATCATTGTCAATAAAATCTATATAGTTATCATAAATAACTATAATAACTAAACCAATGGTTAATATATTTTATCTGGGAGTGTATGAATACATTAGAAACTTAATAATACTCTATTGAAATAGGGAGTATTAAAATTTTCAACAATCAATTATTTCCTAAACCAAACTAATATAATAAATATAATGGTTTCTATGAAATTCATGTGAGTGATATTAAAATTACCTAAACATAATTTATAATGAGAATTATCCACTAAAAATTGTTGATGATCAATTATCTCCCTTCCCTTGGACATATAAAGGGATGTTATATATCCATTCATGGATGAGTGGTTTATCAATTTGAATCCTCTATAGTATCTATGTAAAAAACTTCATTATGTTCTTACATTGTACAATCAACAATACTAGATGAGAATTCCATTATATTACCATCTATTAGGGAATAATTTTTTATATTTTTAGTATCCACTACTACGTTATTAGACATTTCTACATATATTTTAAAAAAAACCTAAATAATTATACATTGATCTACTATGTATGTTTATTAATTCATTCGGTTGGGAAAAAAATATATTATATAATATTTAAATCATATATCGGGGGTTGTCTATAATTTAACTCTCCTAAAATAACAATCAATAGAAATTATGTAAGAGGATTTGAAGTATCTAACTCCAAAAAACATATATGAAATCATAAAAAGATTCAGACTACATTTCTAGGTAATCAAATACAAAAAGTTCACATATAATGTACCTGTAAAATCCACCAATGATGTATTGTGGAACAACAATGGTATATCAAGAATAAAAAACTACACCAATGTAAATTTAATAAATTTAATTCTTATTAATAAATAATTGGGTAGATCTCTATCACCATTTATCCTTTAGTAGGTTTAAAAGCATTAGGCTTGATTATAATGACATTTAAATGTGTAGTAATAATAATATAATATTCCTTTTGGTTTATTTCTCCATCAATGGGGAAGGTCTTCACATATATAAATATTCCACAAAACATATCGAAATTACTAATAAAATGGGCATATTATTCTTATATCACCATCAAAAAGATTATACAATGTCAGTTGTGTAGTTCCTTAGTAAATCATAATATGAATTAATACCCACCCCATTTCATGGTGTCATATTATTCATTTTTAATATTCAAACCCCTCAATCTGGAAACATGAATCCATAAATATCAAAATAAATATATTAAAAATTAATGATAAACTATTATAAAAGTTCATCCAATCAAAATAAATAGAACACTAATAGTCGTAAATTCGACCAAGTATAATATAGGTATACAAAATGTTTACCATCTTATTTATTATCAATAGAGATGTATGACATCTACTATAGGAAGATCCATTTTACAAAAAAAACACCCAAAACAAACATTATATATAAATAGAAAAAATGAAGTGTAAATGTAATTGGGCTTCCATGTAATACTGTAACCAATTCCAATTGTGTAAGATCACCTCATATCATCCATGTAAATGAATTTTTATTATTATAACACACATAAATTTTGTGTGGTTTTCAATTTATAAGTAAAACCAAACCCCAAATACCCATAACAAAACAACAAATATCAATCATATTGATATGGTAGTGAAATAATTATAATTTGAGATGAATCATACATCGTTTTTTTATAAATGTAGAAAACGAATCTGCCTCCAATCAAATTAAATATTATTTGGGGGAATTGGGTTCAAATTGCTTAAAGGGGAAGACCAAATTTCCATTATTGTTCTCTTCAACCCATAATGACTATATGTGGAACAACTATTCAAAATTGTACCATCCTATACATAAATAAGTATACTAGAACAACTGGTGTACACAATATTTCATGTAAATTTTCTAGTGGGGTATATACGGGATCTTGATGGAATGTATGGTATACTAGTCTATATTCTATCGCTTTAGGTAATTGATATAATAGCATTGGTAACCTAGAATCCTAATTAAACTTATTCCATTTATACATCTTATAATTTTTATAAAATTTTGTCATCAAATTCTCTTTAAATATTTTTCCATGTCTTCCATTCAATCAAAAAAAATTCCTTGATTCTAGGATCCCACTTTTATGTACATCCTATGTTTAGTAAATTGAGTTGGATGACGTACCACTCTATCCATGTATAATATTGTTCATGATTGGGTTAGTAAACATGATCTATTTTACCTTCTTTCGTTAATGTTATAAATTTCAATGACCAATCTATGTAACTATAGGGGGACAATTGTCTTATCCTAAGGATCACACGAGATAGTATATAATCACTATAACTAATGATATGAGTAAAAATATGGGTATCCTAAAAATATATCTCGATCATATGACAATTTCACTTTTATGAATTAAACATATAATCTAGGGTTGTATTCAATGGAATCCTTTTAAAGTGATAATCAAGTATTAATTAATTTCAGCTTCCATATTAGTCTCTTTATGTCATTCCAACATGGGAATCTATATATCAAATCAGGGATTATATAATCAAATTTTTTATATGTGTTTATCCAATAAATTCTTAAATGGGAATCTAGGTACCACTAATGGTATATAAAAATAATTTTTATTATGATTATGTTCACAGAATTCTATACCTATAACCTATGTATAACCCAAAATGATTATAATCTATTTAACCAACGAGTCCTTCCATGGAATTCCATATCAATAATACAAGATTCACTCACAGTGTAATATAATATCATTTATACTATGATTCAATACAACAAATTATGTATTAGGAATCCTTATATATCTAAAGTAATAATATTTTCCCATATTACCTATGAGTCATTCTATGTCATTCAAAATCAATAATCCAAATATATCTCAAGGAAGAACATAACTCTATCAAGATTATGTGTCCAAGAGTGGAATTTCAAATCAGGTCATATGTATCACTCAAGTCATAAAAACATGGATCCCATGTACCTATGGTAAATCCAATAATATCATAATAATGATCAAAATATATTTCCTAGGAATTTAAATTGTAAATCAGTTATATATGTTGTGTCCTAACAGGAATGCCAG